>CM065676.1:2704129-2769514 GCA_033220385.1 Triplophysa yarkandensis
ATGGCATCATCATCATAATAATGTAGCATGATGTGTTCCAGATACTTTTTATGAGCACTCCCATGTTTGTCTGTCATACACCGTGTCAAGTCAATTCCAAGCAGATTGGGATCACAAAGCTCTGATTCTCACGTAGAGACACAAGCATCCTAGTTCTATCAAGTACAGGCCAGGTATGACGTCACTGAAAGGCTACTGAATCACATTTATGGATGCATGCCCGGCAATACATGCATTATTAATATACAGTGTGTTGCACGTGTGCTGATTTATGTGTTTAAGGCTTTTAAGATGGCTCTTTGAGAGTTTGAGTATTTTGACATTTTTAAATATGACTTCTAGATAGAGAAAGTGATCTATTTGTCAGATTGGGTGACCCATACCCGAAAGTATGGGTAACCCATCTAGAGAGTCGTGAACACAGACACACAGGAGCAGTGGGCATTCACTGCAGCGCTCGGGGAGCGAACGGAGGGTTAGGTGCCATGCTCAAGGGCACGTCTGTCGTTACCCGTCGACCCTGGGAATCGAACCAGCGACCTTGTGATCACATGATTGACTCACGTACCACCAGGCCATGACAGCCCCCCAAGACCCCCTAAGACCTTTATAAAATAGTTAAACATACCTGGTAATGCTAAAATGGGATAATGGGTTGTTTCATCCTTGGGTCCCTTGGGTGCTTCTCATTTTACTTTTCATTCGTGTGTGTGTGTGTGTGTGTGTGTGTGTGTGTGTGTGTGTGTGTGTGTGTGTGTGTGTGTTAGTACTTATAAAGGATCTGTGAAGTCACAAATCCCAAAGTTCAAAAGTGAGTTAGGGTCAGATGTCTTGCACCAAACGTCAGGATTGTCAGGAACGTCCAGTTACTTGTGTCATGAGTCGGTAACGCATGTAACACATTTGCATTTGAGCTGAACACAATTGACCTCTTACAGTAGATTAGACTGAATGACAAATCAGAGTGCACTGGACGTATGATGAGGCGAGCCTTAAAGAGACAGGAGCTAAAACTAAGTGTTTAACAGACAGAATAAAAGAGACGAAGAAACAAGGTCATTAAAAAGACTGATAATGCGTTCTTTAAGGATTTAATAGCAATAGAACTCAAAACATTTTTTATCACTAAATAAGAGGCTCTTTTATACAGGGTAAATATTTATATTGCGTTAATATTTATATGGCATTTATATTTATGTAGCGTTTATATTTATACAGCGTTCATATCTATATAGTGTTTATATTTATAAAGCATTTATATTTATTGATTGTTTATATTTATAAAGCGTTTATATTTACAAAGCGTTTATATTTATATAGCATTCTTACAGTATGCATTGTTACAAAGCAGCTATCCTTGACATGTGTTAAATATAAGTAATGCATTAGATTTATAAAATGACACTTACCAGGAGCAAACTTAATAGATGAAATTTCTGATATTTTACCCCTCCTGGGGTCTAATGGAAACCTCTGGGGTTAATTTATCCAAAGCACTGGATTCCAACAGTGTTAAGGCCTTATGGGGTTAAATGACGTATATCCACTATTTATGTAAAGTCTTTATGATTCAACGTCCTGTAGAGACCCTTTTTAAAACAGGGCCATTAATAATGTAAAAATAATGGGATACGTATATTTTACAATGCCAGTCGACCCACGCAATTCACGCAAAAAAGGAATTATGTGATTGAATTCAATTTAAGTGATTATAACCTGGATCATATTATTATAATCATAACTGATGTGAATTTTTCCTCATTTAAGAACTGTGCTGGATGTTTGTCATAGTTGTAGAAAATATATTTCTGGGTTTGGGCAAACTGCTAGGCTGCAGCCAGCAAAGATAACCAAGATAACCAGCCGGATTTTTTTACGAGGTGTATTTTACATTTGTAAGAGCTATTACAAAACATGTTAGCAGAACTTTATCTATAATAAAATAGTTGTGAATTTTAGTAAACTTATGTTGAATAGAACTCCATTTAGTCTTGGACATGGAGTGGTTATATTTTTTATTATAGGGTTTTGTTGTTGGTTGTTTTGTCTAGGCTATGTACATTCATAATTATTTTGAAGTCCTCTTATGGCAGATAACCGTATCCCCTAAAACTAATCATTGACCATCACAATGACATATTTCAATGTTTTCTGGGAATAAAACATCTCCTGCCTTAACAATAGCTTGAATGTTAATCTACACCGCAGCTTTGTTACATATACACAGGTACACAAATATACAAACCAGCTCCGCCTCCACTAAATCCCACTCATTAGTTCCAGAAACTGCTAAACTGAAAGTGGAACTGAGTGCTGATAGAGCAGTGCAAAATAATTTTTTTGCATATCAATGACAGAAACATGATGAAATGCGTTAATATGATTGAAAACATTTATGACATCATTCGGTCCCTGACATCATATATCATTTATCACGCATTTTGAACTGTACTTCAGAAAATACTCAGCAGTTTAAAATAAAACATTTTCTAGTTTGTCTTAGAGTATAAAAACAGTACCAAATAAACATATACACAACATTTAAATCTTGTCTTTTGCCACATTTGGTCTTTAATTCCGCATGAACACGTATGAATCCACGTATTTTTGCTTTTCCCATCAGTCATACACTTTAACTTTCAAATCATAACCATTATTTTACATTGGTTTAACTTCAATTGTACACTGCAATCTGGCATCTGTGTTATATGTGGCTATAGCTCGATTGAGAAAAGGCCTTAACAGTATCAATTTACGTAAAAAAAAAAAAAATTCTATAGATTGCCGGATCACTTAGAAGTTTACAGATGGCAGCGGGGAGTTTGATCTAGCATTGTGCATGTCTTGTTACAATAAAACAAGGATTTGCTCCCTCAGTCCTGGAAATCTATATTTACCAAAGACAAAGGTATTAGGCTAATGCCCCTGGTTAATGCTCACTTAACATCGGCCGTGTCAGCACACGTTAGACTTCACTCATTCTCTCTCTGTTGTATCTTGACAGCTGACCCTTGTTGAACAAGTTAAGGGAGTGAAGTTTGGTGTAGGTCATGCATGCTCGTCCATCAGTGTTTGCGTTTGGATTGACGTGTGTTGTGCGGCCGCTGATCGTGACAAAGAGAGGTTTGCACGGAACACAGAACATAGGCTGTGTTCGAACAGGCCGTTCATAAAGGATGATGGTACTGAATTCTGTAAAGCGTCTTGAATAGACATGCGCACCGCATTGTGCAACTTAGCTATACATTAGTGTATTATCAATAATATATTAGTGTATAATTAGTGTATCTATTATCTATTGAATCATTTTAAGACAGAGGAGTCTCTAAAAAGTATTTAGACGGAAACTAGATGGACAAAGATCTGTTTCCAACCCAAATGCCATTATCTCCTAAACCAGTTACCTAGATCCTAATGTTACCGTTGCTTCCCAAGATGCAATGCAACACACAAAGAACATGGGACCTTATAAGAGTCAATTACAGCATTTGCAATTCCTTGCATGTATGATTCCTTTATGCAGGTCCAGATCCCATTTAGAAAAGCCTGGCATTAATCTCTTTCCTGGTTGTGTCTTTGGTTCCGCACACAGCATGCACAGCTCCAGCTCTGAGCATTTATACACAATCAACAAACAACAGATTGAGAAGATTATTCTGTTTCCTCCCAGCAGTTTTCCCTGGAGAGAAGGAAAAGGCTTCTGATTTGATTTAATTCAGGCCTGCAGCTTCCGTCATTATACAACTATGCAACAAAACAAGACTTCTTAGTCATCTCTTGTTGACATCATACATGTTGACCTTTGGGTAACTGAATAAGGATTGCATGTTTTTCATACACAGCAATAGGTGAATAGTGTGAAACATATCTTATGATTTCTTTTGTATGTATCTCTTTACTGATAAAATACAGGTGTATTATATAAAGGTTCGATGTGAAACCATTTGGAGGTTGTATCAAAAGAAATGCAATACAATACATTAGAACTGAACCAGAATGTTTGATTTTTTCCAATGTTAGTTTGGTGGGATGGCATCAGATTTTCAGTTTTGCGATTCAAATATTCTTACATGTTACATAAATCCCCGCAAAAGGTTCTCATTCGTGCTTGCCTGTACATCAACAGCAGCAAAAAAAAAATATTTTTAGATTTACGGCCCTATTAAGTAGTTATTTTACACATGATTAAAAAGTATACTTCATTTTTTTACTCAGTTAATTAACTCTGAACATGTCGCGATCCGCGTTCACCCTCACCAAATTGCAACACTTCGCTCCCATGCGTCCTCAAATATTGGATGAGCGGTTCTTGACATAATAAAAAAGCAACAAACGAAAGCTCACATAGAGATTCCTGACTTTGTTTGAGATAAGAATATGTTCATCGCCCTCCTTCCACATCTTTGAATGACGTTTGAGCACAATTCTAAAAGTTCAAATAATGGTATTCGGACTAGGCCTGTAATACACATAACAATGTCTTCAGAGGTTTATAAAGACCTTTCATTCTCCCAGTCTCTACAACGCTGTCAATACTCTGTCTCTACAAAGTGAATTTTGTTAATTTATTATCACATATATTAAAACTTATATATATTGTGACATAAAGCAAAGTATGGTGACCCATACTCAGAATTCGCGTTCTACATTTAACCCATCCAACGTTCACACATACAGCAGTGATTACACACAACAACCATGAACACACAGTAAGAGCAGTGGGCAGTTGGGGGTTTGGTGTCTTGCTCAAGGGCACCTAAGTCATGATATTGCCGGCCTGAGACTCGAATCCACAGCCCTGGGAGTAGGAGTCAAACTCTCTAACCCCTAGGCCATGACTTCCCTCAGCAAATATGCAAAAATTTGATCTTTGTCCTGTGTCAGCCACTGTAGTGCTTTGAAGGGTAAAGATGAAGGGTTTAATTGGAAAATTAGAATACAATAGAATGAAAAATAATAGAATAGAATAGAATAAGAGAGGAGAGGAGAGGAGAGGAGAGGAGAGGAGAGGAGAGGAGAGGAGAGGAGAGGAGAGGAGAGGAGAGGAGAGGAGAGGAGAGGAGAGGAGAGGAGAGGAGAGGAGAGGAGAGGAGAGAATAGAAGAGAACTTAAAATGATAGAAATATAATGGAATGGAATGGTTTAGAATAGTATTGATACCAAGAGAAATAGAATGAAGTAAATTGAATAGAAATTGAATAGAAAATAGTAGAAAATAATAGAAATAGAAAAAATAGAAAAAACATGTGGTTTTGTTGAATAGAATAGAATAGAATACTGTTTTGTAGAATAGAATAGAATAGAATAGAATAGAATAGAATAGAATAGAATAGAATACTGTTTTGTAGAAAAAATTTCAATAATAGAGAATGGGAAAAAATGGAATATAATAAAACAGAATAGAATAGAATGAAGTTTTGTATAATAGAGTAGTTTGGAATAGAATAGAATAGAATACAGTTTTGTAGAATACAAAAGAATACATACACAATAGAATATTGTGGAGTAGAGTAGAATAGAATAGAATGTTTTTTTGAGATTAACATATGCACACTAATTTCAGCAAAATATTCATTCTATTAACATGTATCAGCATGCAAATATTGAGTCTAAAAATAAAATATGTTCAAGATTAAATGCAGACAGTTTGAAATAAATTACGTGTTTAAAAGCTTTATAATCTTTGTTAGCACTACATGAGTCAACACCAGCACAATTTTCTTGGCAGGTGTAAAAGGTTCATTTCTGCTCTCTAAACCTTTCACTCACTCTCAGAACTCCTCTTCACAAACAAAGTGATAGAGGAAATGTTTGTCTTCCAGGTAATTCCACCCACACACATTGATCCCTTTAACCAATGAAGCACTTTCTGTCCTTTTCACACCATTACCCTTAAACCATGAGTGGGGGGGTTGTAATCTGATCAAAAAGCTTCAAAAAGTCTCCTTTAAAAGAAAGTCTTGAACTGTTACTGTAGTTGTTCACTTACACGTCTATCTGATGTTTTTTTAATATTGGTTTTTATGACAAAAGCCTGACGCCGCAAAACAATTTTAGACTTAATTTCCTAACATTTGTAACACATGATATTCAGCAGCGTGTAATAAAGCCTGAAGCAGCATGATCAACAGTATCCTCACACCAACAGTATCCTCACACCAACAGATCCTCACACCAACAGTATCCTCACACCAACAGTTTCCTCACACCAACAGTATCCTCACACCAACAGCATCCTCACACCAACAGTATCCTCACACCAACAGTTTCCTCACACCAACAGTATCCTCACACCAACAGTATCCTCACACCAACAGTATCCTCACACCAACAGTATCCTCACACCAACAGTATCCTCACACCAACAGTATCCTCACACCAACAGTATCCTCATACGAACAGTATGATCACACCAACAGATCCTCACACCAACAGTTTCCTCACATCAACAGTTTCCTCACACCAACAGTATCCTCACACCAACAGTTTCCTCACACCAACAGTATCCTCACACCAACAGTTTCCTCACACCAACAGTTTCCTCACATCAACAGATCCTCACACCAACAGTATCCTCACACCAACAGTATCCTTACACCAACAGTATGCTCACACCAACAGATCCTCACACCAACAGTTTCCTCACATCAACAGTATCCTCACACCAACAGTATCCTCACACCAACAGTTTCCTCACACCAATAGTATGCTAACACCAACAGATCCTCACACCAACAGTTTCCTCACACCAACAGTATCCTCACACCAACAGTATGCTCACACCAACAGATCCTCACACCAACAGTATGCTCACACCAACAGATCCTCACACCAACAGTTTCCTCACATCAACAGTTTCCTCACACCAACAGTATCCTCACACCAACAGTTTCCTCACATCAACAGATCCTCACACCAACAGTTTCCTCACACCAACAGTATGCTCACACCAACAGTTTCCTTACACCAACGGTTTCCTCACACCAACAGTATCCTCACACCAACAGTTTCCTCACATCAACAGTTTCCTCACACCAACAGTATCCTCACACCAACAGTTTCCTCACACCAACAGTTTCCTCACACCAACAGTATCCTTACACCAACAGTATGCTCACACCAACAGATCCTCACACCAACAGTATCCTCACACCAACAGTATCCTCACACCAACAGTATGCTCACACCAACAGTATCCTCACACCAACAGTTTCCTCACACCAACAGTATCCTCACACCAACAGTATCCTCACACCAACAGTATCATCACACCAACAGTATCCTCACACCACAGTATCCTCACACCAACAGTATCCTCACACCAACAGTATCATCACACCAACAGATCCTCACACCACAGTTTCCTCACACCAACAGTTTCCTCACACCAACAGTATCCTCACACCAACAGTATCATCACACCAACAGATCCTCACACCACAGTTTCCTCACACCAACAGTTTCCTCACACCAACAGTATCCTCACACCAACAGTATCATCACACCAACAGATCCTCACACCACAGTTTCCTCACACCAACAGTATCCTCACACCAACAGTATCATCACACCAACAGATCCTCACACCACAGTATCCTCACACCAACAGTATCCTGAAGTTTGCTGCTGGGTTTCGGCCTTCATTACACAGCAAGAACCTTACCTTGCTTGAATAAATGCATGCTATTTAGTTAAAAGTGTTGAACCCACATTGGGCAGGAGACCTCAAGATTGCTGTCCTGGCTGTTAATAAAATGGCAAAGTATCTTAACATTAGAATAAATTGTTCAAATTCAGGATTTTAAACATTTAGGGAGCAGTGTTTTCTCTACGTTTATATCCTGGGGGTGATGGTTTGTAGGTGGAAAAATTAGCAGTATAATAAATTACAATTGTAATAGCCCTGTTAATAAATAATAAAGTTACAATAAATTAACATTCTTTTTTATCAATGATGCCGAAGCGCAATCTTGCGTAAGTATCTAAGAAAATACTGTACCTTCAGTGCATGAAGCTTAAGTTTTCAAGCTTATACTATTTGTCATTAACTGATAAAACAGATCTAAAAACCAAGTACAGTTATATGTTTTAATATTTGCTTTTATTAATCTTTATATAACAGCATACTTCCAGCTTTTAAGAGCACAACTTCCCCAAATGCATGCTCTACTTTGTGAAATATGACATCAATGTCTTTCTCATGGCGTTAGTCCGATAACTAATTGTGGAGTATCGTACCGCAAGTTTACGTAAAAACAAACCACGTATATATTTTATGCACGCAAAAAGTAAAAATAAACAGAGACAAACTCACATACTCACATAAATCAGTCACATTGACCCGTGCATGTTAATACAACCACTATTCAATACTATACAATTATTTGAACGTTACTTTGAACAAAACATCATAGGAAAAATGTTGACAACCGTCACTTTTGGCTATTTTCATTTTTTATTTACACTTCATGCTTACGATTCACACTACTCTTTCTAGGTGCTCTCTCCAAAACATTCCATCATTCTACCCTTCACCATTTTTCTTTAGTCCGCTGTCATCCCCCTGTCCTGATGTTTGAAAAATATACAGCAGCATCCTCCCTGGCAGACACATACCTTTTTAATGGTCTGACTGGAGTGAGAAGGCATGGCTCTGTACAATGAAGATTCCGGTTTGTCAGTTGTCCAATGGCAGGCGTTTGACAGCAGCTGAGGGATGTTGGCGGAGGTGTATTGATTATCGAACTGACAGCCTGGCCTGCATTCTGTCATAAGGGATGAATGTGCCACAGTGTAATGGGATCTAGAAGAATGTTCACCCCTTCTGGAAGAAGAGGCAGGGAGATCGCTGGTTTATTCTGACTTATCATCCTGTTAAGACGGAGAAAATAACATCTGAAGTGTTTCAAGGTTTCAAGAGTGCAAAACGCTGACCGTATGGGTGGTAACCTCTAGGTTTGTGTTATGATGAATTAAAATAAATATGGCATTGGGTTTACCTTCTCCAAACATCAATTTTGTTCTTATTACACATCGTAGCTCAGCGTACTAAAAGAAAATGTATCTTACAAGTCTCGTGATATTCTTGCCTTTATGTGTTTTCAAAATGCCATGCTCAATGCTGTGTTCACACCAACGTGAACAATCTTGTTAAATGCTTTTTATTACTCGCTGGGAAAGTTCGAAATTTTAATTATGGGAAATATATGACGCGGCAGGGATTATCTTTATACGTTCGTGTCCTTTAAACAGGTGGTGTCAATGACCCCAAACGCCTGGGAATGTTCTTAAGTGGTTTATACTCAAATAGTTTTACCCAAACTTTGTTTATTCCTGTTCTTAATATCTGATTGGTGTTTTTAATGTAAATAAAAAATGAAGTCATAATCTAATTGTTTTCTTTTTCACAGTGCGTAGATGCAAAGAAGTACTGCTGGTATTTCGAAGGAGGATATCCCATCTACTTTATGTAAGTGCATTCACCTTCTCATTTGAACCGTCGCACTTTAATTCATCATCTGAAGACAGCAGATTTGTTTATTGCCGCTGCTATTTCATTACCTCTAACATTCAGTCGAGCATACCTGAATCCACTATTACCATGCATTAACTTCACTGATCTTATTATGCGCGGTGTGGTTGGCCTTCGTGACTGGCCTCCTTGCCTTGACCCTAGAAAATCTGATTTTGTCTTCAAATAAAGCCCACCATCTGTCAAGCTTCATTCATTAACACTGTGTTTGCTTGTACAAGGAACGACAGCACCTGTAATGAGATAAAACAAGCCATGGGAGAGACAACTAGAATGTTAGATCTTTCATTTCTTTATTGGCTTATTGTACACTCACATAAGAAAGGAAAATGTTACATTCAAACATAGAAATTTACTAAAGAGACAATATTTTTGTGAGTATTCGGACAGCATTTTTAAATCTTCACTCAACTAAAACTTGAAAACAGTCCTGGCACACGTTTTGTAGGAGATGGATTGCCGGAGACAAGGCATTCATTAGAGCGAGGGCATGAGTAACAGTCACTCCTATTTCCTTATAATCTGTTGATTCAAATTCTCGCAAATCACATGACTGTAAAGTTACGTTAGAATTTTTGCTAAGTGCATGTTAAATAAAACGCTTAATTTCTATAAGTGTGTTAAAACAAATGCCATAATCGTCACTGTCATAAAGTGTTTATACTTAGCATTCCGCACATTTTTTCTATCAAAACACAGCAAGCCCTAGTTATGTATGATGTTTTCGTCTCTTTGCCATAGGTTCTGTTAAGCAGTTTGTTCGTTTAGGCCTCCTGTAGAATCATGGCGGTAAAATTCCTATACGACGACAGAAATATCTCATTGGATGATAATAAAAACACATGAACACATTGTTATGTTTGAATAGCATGTATTTAATTGCAAAATGTGTGCAGAGTGATATTTAGAATTGAATAGCTGAATATTTCAGTCTTTTATGTTACGTAATACACAACTATAATTTAATGCCTTTATGACTCATTCTAAGTGCTTGTTTGTCCTTGTTGAAACTTGACAACCCCTGGCTCCCATCCTTTTTCATTGTTAAAATGACACACGATTGTTCACAACCTCTTATTCTTTCAGCTCCACAGTGACATAAGTAGAACCAAATAATGAAACATGTTTTTATTCCTCTCTTTAAGAGCATTGGCCTTTAAGACAAAGCAATCCACTGTGGGTCTATATAGAGGTCTTCAATTATAATGCTGCCGGTTTCTCAGTTCATAACAAGCAAAAGGATTTGTACCAAATTGACCATCCGTAAACCTCGCTTTTATCTCTGAACGAGTCTTTATTTTGTCCTGTGGTTATAGTCATTTGGGGAACTGATTGCATGGCTATGGATCGTAGTCCAAAGATAATACAGAAGCTGGATGCTGCGAAATCCGGGGATTGGTAATGGAATGGACTGTCTCCATGTGAAATAGCACACACATCACGCAAACCCAAGCCAAGACTGACAGGGAGATATTCTGCAGGAATTTTTATATCATCCCTTGACTTCTTTAATGAAAAACCATGAATGATTGGCAGTTCTTGTCAGGGAATGAAGATTCAAAACTTTTGGTCATTAAAACTTGACATAAGTTGGCCGTTGGTCTTTGTGTTTGATTCGACCTTTGGGTTCCCGTATCTTTCTGCTTATATAATGCAAACATTTCCTACACAAATTGCATGAAGAGCTCTTGAAACCAAGTTCTCTGGACTGATGCGACAGATCACTACAATAGAAACATTCAATAGTTCCACAATGAACCTGAGTTTAATTTACATAAAAATGTGAAGCCCTGTATCGAAAAACATAAGTGTGGCTTTTGAGGAGCATCTTGAGGAAATTCAGTGTTATACAACAAAAACAAAACAAAAATAAACATATTTTAGAATGTTGTTAACTGGCATCATTTACTTGCATTTGGTTTGTTTTAGATTTGTAGATGTAAGTGGGTGCCACTGCTGTTCCCTACCAATTTTCTTCAAAATATATTTTTCTGTAAACTGCAGAAGAAAGTCTTTGAAGATTTGAAAATGTTTCTTTTCATATGGATTTTTACATTATCTGAATCTACTATTCATAGGTATATGTTTAAGTAAAATGATTTTTGTGTAAATTTGTCAGTTTCTGACAATATTTATCCCAAATTTCAAACACACATTTTTTTCTATTTGCATTGATTGCATAAAATGAAAAATGGAGAAATCTTTCAAATAGCAGAAAATTTGAGCTGGGGTTTTTAAGACCCCCAAAACTGCTACGATTTTGTTGTAATTCAACACACATTGGACAGGACAGTAATAACCAAAATACATGTAAAAAATTACACGAAAATTAGGAATGAAGTATTAGATCTGTCAGTGATCTATTAGAATCTTTCAGTGGTGTAGTATAAAATTTTACAAAACCTGAAACTGGGAGTGCCACTTCACAATATGTAAACTTTGGCCCAGAAGCAATTTTTTCAATTCAATTTCTAGGCTTTTTTTTGTTGATGATCTCACATTTTTTTCTCCCGTTATTTAGAAAGTAAGATCAAAGAACCCCTTCTCCAATCTGGTCTCCATTGAACAGTTAAAGATGAAGCCCGCCGTGTTGCCCACCAGCGCATAAATCACTGCCACACAATGTCATAAATGCCTATATTTAAATAAGATACTGTCACGCACCGGTGAGATATGAGGGATTACTGACTCCACTCCAGACTCACATCCTGACGTTTGAGTCGCAGCACACAGTTTTGCAGCTTTATTTATCATCCAGTCAAGGGCATCCAAAGCTCAGCTCATAGCTTTTTTATATACTTGAATAACTGTGCACAAAAGGATAGGGAACAGAAAATCTATGCAGTAAGAAATCTATCACGTCATTTTAAAATTTTTGAATGAATTCCTACAGATGTCTGAAATACAGGTCAAATTTAAATTAACTAAAAAACACTACACATGGGTGTAATATAAGATGAAGAGCTCAGCCACGTAAAAGTATTTTTTGAAGTGATATTTTTGAATTTGCTTAAAAACATGAAATTGCAGTAAAATCAAACCTGTAAAGTACTGTTTTGTATATAGTAGTCCCCAATACTGCTATTGTCAGTTGTGTTACAGAAACTTTTATTTTTTTCATTGTACAGTTTTAGCTAAAAACACTTGATTACATTTAGAAGCTTACTTTATGGCGTGTAACGTAACCAGGCCCAGTTTACGTTTTTGCATGTCATTTAGGGTTGTTTAAAATAGTGTAAAATAAATGATACCACATTTATAAATATGAGTAAAAAAATCGCTTATTAAAAAAAATGGCAGAAAATATTCCTAAAGTTAAACCATAAATATAGATTCAAATAAAAAAATTTTTTTTTTACAAAAGACCATCTTAACTTGATATCTTAATGATTTTAAGAACAGCAGTATTTTTTATCATCAGAAGATGAAACGATCCAATTTATTTGAATAGGCACATCTTCGGTCGTGTGTTTTATATTGTGTGTAAATTTTACTTTTGTGGACTGTTGCTTTATGAAATTCATGAGGTTTATATAGTGCATGTCGCTTTTCAAATAGAGATCATAACTTTGCTTTGAACGCCTTTTATTGACATGACCTTTCTTTATATTTTATGAAGGCTTTCAAAGGGTTCGGCCCCAGTCTTGTGGTTTGCAATTGATCGAAAATCTCATTAACATGGGAAAGATGCTTCATAGCAAAAAACTTTTTGCTGGAAAATAGAGCGCTACGGCTTTTCTTAAGACTTTCAATACCAAAACTCTTAAATCTAATAGTAAGGAGAATCCAATCCATACAGTCTCAGCTGAAGAAAAAGACATTGTAGTTTTAGAATTTATATCAGGCAGAGCACTCTCTTCACTTCAGTGGACACATCGACCTTTGCCATCTCTTAACTTTGAGGCAGTAGGGCCGTCCTTGAAGCCAAGCTTTGCTCAACCTCTGCATCAGTTATTTAAAGCTGAACAAAAGAGAATGAAGCCCACTCCTTGCTCTTGATTCGGTTCATTGACCTCCCCGATTTGATTCTATTAAGACAAATGCTCAGAGGTTTTTGGATGTTTCTCTCGTTCTCACTTGACTCTCGGCTCTCCGCCGTACACCGTCCTTGCTGTTAAACTAAGGTTGTTTCGTACTTTGCTCTGTTCTTCAGTAGAGTACGTCTTGCTGTGCTAAGCCAAATTTGTAGGGCTCTTATCTAAACCGGCTCTGAAGATGTGGATGATTAAGCTTTGGTTTTCAGAAGCTCTGCGTATCACTTTTCTATTTTAAGGGGGAATAAATGATTATAGAATTTTACACAAATAAAGGCTTTGAGACTTCTTTTCTATATTTTAAAAAACATTTGAAATCTTTGATCAACCTTCGACTTATTGATTAAATTTAAGCGAAGGCAGATGTCAGGCAAACACAACCTCCTGGGTGCTTTGGGAAAAGGAGAAAGCTTGATGCTGTGTTCACACCAAACACCAATTACACGATTACATAGTCAATGCAAGGACACAAACAGATGCAATCCTGCACGGTTGTTGCAAATGCAAAGTTGAGATAATATATTATAACTTAAGCATAAAATAACACTGCATGGTTTTACATGCAAATCGTGAGCGGGCCCTGAAGATGTTGGCAACTGCCATATTTAGCAAAACCCTAGTAACACCTCAAGCAACCAGAACACCCCTAGCAACCTTTGCTTCCAAGGAGCAAGTTTTCTTTAAATCTACATAAAAAATGTCATTTAATTTGCATTTTTTACTGTTTTGTGTTAACCTTTGTATGTGACATTTTGATGTTACTGTTGCGGCATTAGATGTCATACTCGCAGGACACATTAAAGACGGATATTGAAATTGGAGTTGATGACGCAGTTTGCTTGGCTCGGTTGAAGGATAGAGACTGATTCGCGGAAGCACTAGAACAGTCGATGCTGTTGGCACAGAGTACGCAGCGGGCTGTGAGATTAACTGCAACGTCTTTCACCAACGCTAAGAACACACAAGCACAGACTCTCGCTGTGTCGAACAGATGGTAGTGCACAATCACAATTGTAAGAAACTATTTGAATGTCATTTTCACATACTGAGTGAGTTGAATACATGAATAATTATACACTGAGGGTTTTTTTTTTCCGTTATGCAGACTCAAGATATAAAAGCCATAATGTTTTAATGGGTTAAAATATGTGAAATGTTACTACCATTATGTTGATCCCTTGAATTTTTGTGTATGTAATAGAAGGTATTCTTGTTTTGTTCAGCTCACGCAGAATTTCAAAGTCCTGACATCTTGACACTTGCTCTAAGTCCAGCAGTCCCCGTCTGAAATGAGAAATCTCAGAGGAAAACTCGCTCGCACCCTGCTGTTAAAATCACCTTGTGTCAAAAATACATGTAATTTGCTTGTACTTGAAGCAAAGTTGAAACCAAAAGAATACTTTTGGCCTTTATGTTTATCATAAAAATGTTTTAGAACATATTTTCCTTACTTTTGAATAAATAATTCTTATATTTTAAAATTTTTCCATATTTTAAGATAATTATGAGTTGTATAACATGTACATGAGTGAAGCTTTTTCCATTCCAATAAATGCTGAGAAAAGTAGTTGTGAAAGATATTAATATTAATAAATTAATGCGTTAAACATGATGAAGTTATTGCACGTCAGTATTATTTTATAAATACACTTAAAAACTCATCTTTTCCGGCTACACCTAACTCACTTCTTTTCTAACTACTCACTCTATCAAAAAATATATATATTTTGTAACTTCTCTCTCTGTGTAACTTGGTAACATTGTTGTAGCACTTGTTCACCTATTGTTGTATCGGCTATTTACCGCTTCATTGTCTCCTCGACTATTGTAAGTAACTTTGGATAAAAGCGTCTGCTAAATGACTAAATGTAAATGTAAATGTATGTATTCTTACAATCAGCATGAATTAAATATATTTCGGCACATTTTACTACACAAGACTTTACTTAGGAGACCATTAGAAACAAAAATATCAATGAACAGTAATATTTCATACTTACAATGTAATGTTTTTTTAAACTAAATAGGTAAAAGTTTGATGTAGCAGACTTACAAATTATTCAAATATATATATATATATATATATATATATATATATATATATATATATATATATATATATATATATATATATGATGACTTAGTAAAGAAAAGCTATATAAACCTATTCCTATCTTTAGAGAATTTTGATTGTGACATCAAACAGTTTATTCCTCTAAGATGTACATATATCTTTTAGGTTCATTAAATGAACATAATTAGATATTGTTAAATACACTTAATATTTTCAGTGAATTCTAAAAGAAATATGTGTTACTTAGATTTACTACATTTCTTTATTTACCTTTACTCAATTTAACATTCATTGACTTATAATACAGTCGGCTTTCTGTTGACCAAAGATTTTAGGTTGTGTCTTACAAGTTTCTAGGCGTATTTAAAGGTTTGCAGGGTTAAGCATTATTCATTATTTTAATCGTCCTCACTCCAATTTTAGCATTTATTCTTCTGGCAACTGAACATTTTAAATGCATTAAATTCAGACGTTGAAATGAGTGTTGGCACGTCTACATGCTTTAATTCAGCTTCATTCTGCTTGAGTTGACTCTATTTGAGTTATCTCTCCTGCTGTGTGGATAACAAAACTGGTTTGAGTGCTTCTGGACTGAATCAGCATCCCGTCTGTCCACTTCACTTAAGGAAGATGACTGGCCCAAACAAGGCATGCTTTGAATCCTGAACGGGTTCCCCTTTAATAACATTAAATGATTTTTGGGGTCTCTGCAGTGAATGAAACCTAAATGGAGCCATTTTAAAATATAATAAAAATATCAATTTATTGTTTAAATAGTTTGAGTATGAATTGATAAATATATAAGATTTAATGTTCTGTTGGTAATTTCTGTCTTCTTATGAAAAAAGCAACTACTAATGAGATGCAATCGCACTCCACGTTAGATAAATAACGCAACTTTTGCTGTGCTTTTCATTTGTTTTGAATCTATAAGGAAGATTACGTTAGTAGATGATGAACGCTTTTCAAAAACTAGGTGTTTTATACAGGCCACTGATTTATTTTTAAGCAGCTATCTGCAACTTTTTAGTTATTTCAATTTGTATTCTTGTGTCATTTTAATTTAGCTCTCGTGTTTGGATTGTGTTTCTGCGACCGCATACATTCTGTTTGCTTCTTAAAATGAAAGGATCCTTTACATCGCCCTCGGGACCCTTAAATGCCCCATTAAGTGTGCTTATACATCAGAGTGATTATAATAAAGCTCATTCATTCATCCAACTGCTCGACTCATTTCAAAATATGGCACAGCTTGAAGAAAAGGTATTTTTAAAATGGGTTATACTTTAAAGCATCATTAAAGGGGCTTAATAAATATCACAAAAATAAATGATTGGAATAATTTATTAAAATCTTTTAAAAATTACATTTTTAAGTGGTAAATATTAAAATAATTAATTAGAAAATACAACAGTTAATTTACAGCTAAAAGTTACATTGTATTTTTGGTGAATTGTAATTGTATTACTTTTTTTACTTACTTATACACAAAATTTAGTCAGTATATTAACCTAATTGCTTTAATGTGTAATAATTCAGTGAATTGTCGATTTGTAAATTGTTTCAGATAAAAACACAACTTTATACATTTTACATTTATCATGTGGCACACACTTTTATCCAAAGCGACTTAAAAGTATAATACAGTGCTCAACTATCACTGCAGTGCGACCATTGGTAAGATGTCTTGATCAAGAACACTTCGGTCTCGTCTGCTGACACTGGTATTCGAACCTGCAACCTTCCAAAGTCCAACTCTCTATTCACCAGACCACAACTGAACCCTTATTTGCACGAGAGGACATATCAATATGGAGCTATCAGAATGTCACCCCCTCCCCAAAGAGAGAGTTTTTTAAAGGTTGCTTTCCAGAAACTTAAATCTTAACTGTGGGCACTCATGGCCTACTGGTGAGTTGACCTTTTGATCACAAGGTCACCAGTTTAATTCCCAGCTGCAGCTGCACAGGATGGGATACACATTTCGGGTATGGGTCACCAAAACTGACAAATGGGTCACTTTTACTTTCAAATTAGTTGGACGTTCAGCTGTTTGATGTTCTGTTTTTTAACCAGACAGCTTTATTCCTGTTTTGATAGCAGTGTTAAAGCCATTAGCAAGCTGCTGTTGAGGTAAAGCTCTCTTTGATTCAGTCTCCTGTCATTTTGTCATTTGGAAGTGCCCACTCGGGAGAGGAATGACTTGAACCGCTAATCCTCGTTTAATCCTTCTCTATTCGGCTGTCACATGACGGAATTCTCGATAAATAATACTCGAGTTCATTGAATATGAAATGGGCAGGCATCTAAGGCTTCTGAGGATGTGAAGCTTCTGTCTATCGCTATGGGGATACGGAGTGCTCGAAATCGATTCCTTGTTTAGGCAAAAGTCATAACTTTTAAAAGGACTGCGGCGTGTGGAACTCCCAGAAGACAAACTTAGAAAAGCCTTCAGAGGAAAGAACAAAGCACTGTACTGAAAAAACTCACTTCAGTTACAACAAAATGACAAAATACTGTGTCCTCAAAATATTAAATGCATTATTATATCACCCCATTTAAGGTCCAACTATGGTCAATAATTGTTTTGATAAGAACAAATAAAATGATGCATTTTAATTTTAGTGCACTTTTTTTTTTTAAATTTACTGTAAAATAACTTGAAACTCACTCTACACATCCGCTTCATTAAGTAAACGAAGGTATATTATTATGCAAATCAGCTCCACTCCATTACACACAGCAGTTCAAGATGCTACTAAAAGTGAAACTAAGAGCTGTCATGACATCAGCCGTCCTTCCTCATACATGGCTCTGATCCACGAGGTCAAATTTCTATTATTGCACGAATCTTAAAAGCACAACATAAAAGACGATAAACAACTTGACTTTCGCCACAGTAGGATTTAAGGTCTACCCAACATAGGACATGCTGGCCATAAAAATATGACCCCTACCCCATTTCATATTACATGAACATTGTGATGCAGAAAGATCTCATTCTTTATATCTTACTTGTCAACTGCTTTCAGCTGTGACTTCTGGCAAAGATGTAACTGTCATTAACTTTTCAGACCGCTGGTCAGCTGATCTTTTACTTGCAGTAAGATCTGATAGGGTTAAGGACCTTGGACCTTAAAGGGCAACATCTCAGTCACCCTTGAATCCGTTTGTGCAAGTCAGTTGAAACTGATGTTATTCCGTTATCAGGACTGCCTCTGAAAAAGACTTGCCAAGGGACAGTTCACACAAAAATCTAAATGTGTTTACTCGTCCTCATGTCATTTCCAACATGTAAATCAATTATACATGAGATTAAAGAATAAACTATTTGATTTTTTTATGTAAATCTTGAACTTACCCATTACGTTCACACATTTTCACTTACCTTATTTAACATTACTGTTACCATTCCGTTTATTCCAGCTCCATATATGTTGTTTTTTCTCATTTGGACACATAAGTTCTACACTAACCTACATATATGGAGTTACTGTGTATATATATTTTTATACAAACACTGTATTTGAAAGCTACTTTTAATGCAGAAGAAGGCTTTACCTGCAATCATTACATAAAATGTAATTTTTAATGTGTAAAATTACGCAATCTCATTACTTTTCTTGTGTAAAAGAGCGAATGTCTTAAAGAAAGAAAGAGAGAGGGAGAGAGAGGGAGAGAGAGAGAGAGAGAGAGAGAGAGAGAGAGAGAGAGAGAGAGAGAGAGAGAGAGAGAGAGAGATCAAGAGTGATGTTGAATGTCAAATACTGTACAAATATATATATATATATATATATATATATATATATATATATATATATATGATAGGGTTAAGGACCTTATATATATATATATAGAAACAAAGCTTTTTTCTTGATGTATAAAGTATAAAATGCTTACAGTATCTAAATGATTAGATGTGAGCAATACCATGATGACAAAATGATGAGAATGTTTTAATATTACACTATTAGACCAGAAACATACATGTGATGAATGGTTTTTAGGGGTTTTATGTGGATTCAAACAGATTCTTGCTGCACTGTCAACATATTTTACCATCTACTATTTAACTGAATAACACACAACATCATTTTCTTGTTTATTTACTACTTCACACCCTGGATAAAATACACATTATGATAAATTGGACTGACAATATGATTTTCGAATCTCCAATGAGAACACAGAAGGAAAATCACCCGAGCATACACAACAAAACATTGAATAACTATGTCATGGCACAATGATGTCTAGTGATTTTGTGTTGCCACACAAGGTAGATTTCCACGGGGTCGGCATTGTTGTCCTGGAAACTGAACTTTAATGACATGGAAAACATTGTGTCCCTTTTTCACAGTCGGTGACACATCATGCACTTTAATTCAATTTTCAAGACCTCTGAGGCTAGGTCCATTAATTCTATTCTTTCTATAAGATGTACCAGTGTTGGGTTTATGATTTATCCTCGTCAGATGCACTACACGTGTATATTTACTTGAAGAAGGCTGGACAATAAAGGATTTTCGCATATTTATCAGTCTCCTTAAACAAGGCAATATCTACATGTGATAACAGGAGAACTGTAAGACATTAACATTGTTAAACATAGAATGAAAGAAAGATTAATTTTCAGTTTTATGTATTGTCACATAATGGAGTAGAATGCTTATCAGCGTTTCGGTGGTTTCTAATGCACATTACCCTCCGCCTCCATCCTCATGTCATTGTGCATGTTTCTGTATGCATGAGCACATCAGCTCTTACGGAATGAATAGTATTCTCACATACTTCAAATTTGAAACTTAATTTCTTTATTTTTGCACAGATGTCGCTCGTACGAGGACTGCTGTGGAACACGCTGCTGTGTTCGAGCTCTCTCCATCCAGAGGCTCTGGTACTTCTGGTAAGATCTGCATCCTCGTATTTATTTTAAGAAATATCATTCAATTTGAAAATATTACTGGTATAGTTAGCAGAACTATTTTATTTCAGTAGCAGAAGAAAGGGGCGTTGTTAGGCTCAGTGGTAGACGCGTGATATATTCACGATGCTTTCCGGCCTCCAGTGCTGTATTGATTTTATAAAACGGTTACCATTGAATTAAAAGATTAAAAAAAATACAATGTTTGAAGCTTTCATTAAGTAAAATCCTTCATTACCTTCCGCAGTCAAAAGTACTTAATAATGACTTTTTAACCATAGCAACAGTTACAGTACATCTACTATAGCATCGGTGTATATTGAGAGAATAGATGTCCTAAAAAAATGACTCTTGTTCTCAGGATTTAGTTTAAATTATTTATGCCTCAATATTCTATTTACATTTAAATTTACATTTAGGCATTTAGCAGACGCTTTTATCAAAAGCGACTTACAATAGTCGAGGAGACAATGAAGCGGTAAATAGCCGACACAACAATAGGTCAACAAGTGCTACAACAATGCTACCAAGTTACACAGAGAGAGAAGTTACAAAATATATTATTTTATTTTTTTATTTTTTTTTTAGATAGAGTGAGTAGGTTAGAAAAGAAGGTACTCCTAGTGAGTTAGGTGTAGCCGGAAAAGATCAGTTTTTAGGTATTAAATAAAAAAAGTATTTAAGTATTTAAAAATTAAAATTCTGTCATTAACTACTCACATGAATAACTTAATCGTTAGATTATACACAGAGACAGATATTGGGATGAATGCTTATAACCAAAAGTTATTGGAATCCATTGATTACCAAAGTAGGGGAAAAATGCTAACCAAAATTACCCTTGTTCTTCAAAAAATCTTGTTTTTGCTCAACAGAACTAAAATTAAATTGTATTTTTTCTGCTATGGTAGTCAATATTATGACATTCTTCCAAATATGTTTCTTTATCCATATGTATTTAACATAGAAACTTCCTGTTTTTTTCTGTTCAACAGAAAGCTTTTACCTTAATGGCTTTTTGACCATCACAAACACATTTGATTTAAAGTTTCTTAAACTAGTTTTCCTAAACCATCCCCTGCTCATCACCTGCATACTTTATTCCCTCCTTCACACACACTGCCCAAACAGAAACCTATTATCTGCAAATAAGAGGTGGCACAAAAGGGCACAAGATCACTCGTGTTCTGTTAGGGATCTGAATTCCCTTTTATGAGATGTTTTGTAAAGACCGGAAAAGTTTCCTCCAACCAGATTTTCCTTTCTCCTTTAGGCTTTTACTGATGATGGGCGTGCTCTTCTGCTGCGGTGCGGGCTTTTTTATCCGTAGACGAATGTATCCATCTCCCATTAGTGAGGACCCTACGTTTAACGTGTCCTTCACCAGACATCCTGTTAGCACGCCAGGTGAGTCTAATACTGCCATTTAAGTCATATATTATTATGTCTTGAAGACATCAAATGCAAATGATGCCACCTTCCAAATAAACTTGACTGGGCTAAAATCCTCATGCTGAATATGCTGAATGTGGTTATTATTAGTCTGCTCTTGCTGGGAGTCGGAGTTGGCACCTCACCACAGACTTGATTTATTTCCCCATTTCTGTGTGCCAAACAAGCAGAACATTGCAAATGAGCCATTCTTGTGGGTGAACAGATATTTTGCCAACATACGGCCAACAACATCCGTTTGTTCCGAAGAGACAGTGAACCATTTTTCTGGTGAACAAGATTTGTGAATTGGTGAATTATTGCTGTTATTGATAAATTGAGTTAAAAGCTTTAACTTGTAAAATTAGAATAAAATCTTGCCTTAAACATTTTAAGTTTATAATCTTTTTAAGAGTTAATGTACTTCTCTATGCATCAATGAAAGTTCAGAAAGGGTAATAAAATTAATAGGCAAAAAAATGGTTCACATAAGTACTAAAATAATAGAAACTCACCTGTTTTTTGATTGCCACTCTCATAAATCATTATATTCAAATCTGATATGGTTTCGGTTTGCCCTTAGAACTGTAAAAACCCAAAGGAGAAGAAAATCTTGCTGTGTAATTGACCTTATAGTTTACAGAGCCAAATGTTTCTAAGCGTTAAGACATGCTTTTGCAAAAAAGCATCACTTTTCTCTAACTATTTAAACTTTCTATCTGTACTGAGGGAAAATAAGTCATTATATCTGCTACTCAAGCAGAAAATTGAATCAAAAAGTTAAATAAGATGGAAATTCCTTCTGCTTTGTTCCTAAAGAAGTTTTGCCAGGACTAAATTAACAAGGAAAAGCTCTCTCATTAATTTTATAGTGCGGTTAAAATGAAAGCTTAATAGATTGTGCTCCACATTGAGAAAACAAAGAGAGTCAGATAGAAAAGCTGGCAAACTTGCTTCTGTCAAGCTGAATCATGCATTGTAAATGTGATATGGCATGTCTCTCAAAAGAATTCTATAATTATGATAAATCATATCATATTGACGATTACAAACCCAGATAGTAAAGTTGCTTTTAACCGCATAAGTTTTTACTGCAAATGGGTAATAATAATGTAATATCTGGTTAAGCGGAAAATATATATCACAATGTTTCTCTGCTTCTGCTTCATTAACCCATTAAAATATAAATGTGACAAAGCCATAAGGTCATTTTTTTATTATTTTTTTTTTAAATGAAATAATTCTACACAATATAAGAAAGATTCTGTGAGAACATAAAATCAATATATTTATGATTGACTAAGACCAGGTCAGAGATTAAAATCAGAGAAATCAGTAGGTAAAATCTATCTTTAACGCTTTAATCTGGTTCTCACATGCAGGGACACAAAATCTTTTTATGTTATTGTATGAAACACATAAGAGAACCACATGTTAACATTCATCAAGTAAAAGATCATTTAAATACATACAATGAAAATACGAGATATTTTAATATTGAAAAATTATAGAATATGATTTATAAAATAAGACCTAAAGTATGTATTCCAACTAATGAATGAACCCTTTCTCCCACAGTCTCCCAGCAGCCTGGCATTGCTGGCTACATTGACCCGATGACAACAGCCTTCGGCCCTGTCCATCCAGGTCAGCCCACCCCAGCGCACATGATGAGCTCCTACCCGCCTCCTCCCTCCTACTGCAGTCACCCGCCTCCCTCTTACGATCAGGTTCTCAAGTCTGCAGAGAAGAAGAACCACAACGAATCATCGCAATGAACCGAACCTCACACTGACATGAACTAGAAAACAATGGCTCGGAAAGACTGCGGCACTTCAAATGAGTCCCCAAAAATATCTTCCTTTCTGCATTAATTGCTTTTTACAGGATGACTCACTTTCCGTTCGGTGTTTGATAAGCTCGCCATGGAGGGGCTACAAAGACCTGGCGAGATGCGAAAGAGGAACAATGAAAGAATAAAGGGGTTAAAACAGACTGTCAAACGTGCAGAAGAGCCTTTGACTCTTTTTCTTTGTAACTGTGTGTACTCTCATCCCAAGCATGTGTGAAAGATGTCTCTTCGCCTGAAGCGGACCTCGGTTGGTAGTCATGATGTTGCACACACTGAGAGACCAGATGTAAGCAATCCGTTGTCCTTCGGGAGAACAGGTGTTTCTGAAACAGCAGATGAGGTGCCGTGGAAAATAAGCAGCGGATCACTACGACATCAGTTCAACGGCCCTGCAATGTTTCAACTTTTTAAACACTTTAATATTGTAGATACTGATCCCAAATGAGTCTTGCATTTATCCTGTGGCCACCAGAATATCATGATGATGATGTCAGGTCAAGGGTCAGTCAGCCATATCACCATGCCACCGTGCTGTTTGAAAGTGAATGGTTTAACTTGTGACAACAATGTGGTACATTTCATTGTACAGAATGAATTTGTTTCTTATGAGAGAAAGTGGAAATAGATGATGAGCTCATAAAGAGGGAGTCTGTTGAAGCCTTTGTAACAGTTCACAGTTGGAGACGTATAAATTAGTTCACATCTTTCCAGTTCATTTCCTCTATAATGCTCCCGTTTCACAGATAGGCAGCAAAACTGCAGAGAACGATTTGGGCTTAAACGTCTCTTTTGTCAAGCACATTCTTGGTGGTTTTTGGCGAATTGTTGATGTCTGTTTGTACATATGAATTCTTGGAATTTAATTAGCGTTGAAAACCATAAGGTTTCACCCCGATGAAGAATAAATCTCTTATTTGGATGGAGTGATGCAAGGCATTCAATGGTATAAAAGAGCTTCGGACAGATTCACCCCAATGCGTTCTTTATCCTTTAAGGTAGATGAATATATACATAAATAAATAGTGGCAGTTAAGCATCACTGGTTTGTTGACTTTAAATGAATAAACATTTTTCTTAAAGGATTATTTAAAACTTACTGAACAATCAAGTAGCACAAAAGATCTCGAAAGTCACAAAATTCAGAATCTATTGATTCACAGATATGACTTTCCCTTTTCGTGTGACTCAGCACTCAGAACTGTTAATTTAATGTACACGCCGGGTTGTAGATAAATTTTTATATACAATCTGAAGGGGAATTTATGCATTAATATTGGTTGCAAAGGCAATTTTCGAAAACACAAATGTTTACGGGGTGGCAGCAATAAAGGCATACGATGACTCCTCCTCTTAACCTAAAGACGGTCAAATCATAAAAACACTAACAAATGATATCATACAAATGAGAATCATATATACTATATATATATATATATATATATATATATATATATATATATATATATATATATATATATATATATATATATATACTATATTAAATTAAATTAGATTGAAAGTCGTGCTGAGTTATACAAAAAATGTGGAAATAACAGTGTTTATCCAGTAAGACTTTACTGAAAATCTACAGTACTAAAATTGTTTATTTGGAGTGTTTTTGTTTAAATCCCTTGTAAAGATATGAGTTTATGATATTGTGAAAAAGGTCCACGTATTTTTTGGTGAATTTTAAAGAAGTATTGATAACTTCTCACTTTTATGACAATGCAAGCCTGTTGTTTCTATTTATTTGTATTTGAGATGAATTCTTTACAACACTGATCGCTGAATAATGGATAAACTGTACATGTACAACTCATGTGAATGATTTGTTTAATCTTGCAATGTTAAAAACAGTAATTTACGGAATTACAGAGAATAATTTCACAGAATGTTCTTTTAAAATGTAAGATTACATAAAGAAGTAATGACAAACTGCAAACTTGTTTTTCATCTTACAATGACATTATTGTAACAATTATTGAATATAACATTTTGTTTTACAGTGTATACATAAAATGGCCAAACGACCTGACAGATAAAGGAATAGCAAAGAAATCACAGTCTGAGTTGAATTGGTTTTACCCGTTTTGCATTCATACTGCAACTCGAAATGATAAAGGTACAACAACTTTGGGTGCACAAAATATACCATTTTTATTTTTAAAACTAATGTACACAAAATGTTGGCTTGTTTGACGATTACATGAACTATGAATTAGCACAATGTCATTATAGCTTTTTTCATCCAATATCTTTCTTTTAAATATTAGGCCATTACTTGTCCTGTAATTCATTGAAGGAAAAGTTTTTGTACTGTAGTTGTGGTAGCAATCTTAATGGTTTAAATCCAGTGCTTGAAGTAGTTTTTATCTATGCAAAGGAGAGATTGTGTGCGTTTCCTTAATGTAAGAAGTAAGAATATATAAGTACTTTCTTTTTTTCATCATGTAATAATTTTATCTGGCATGGTTGAGATAACAGTGTAGGTTTTAAGAAGCATTGAAGGACAACTTTGATATTTCCTCTGCCTTTGTTGGAGAAACAAATTGATAATTATGCAGCGCTAGAGAAATCTGTAAGCTGACTCGTCGACAGAAATGTGGCTAGATGTGACAAGATTTTAAGTGAACTGTTACCTACACTGTCAGCCATGCCATAATAAAAACTTTCAGTTCATGAACTATAATAATAAAGTTTGCTTTATCAGATATACCCGATGATTACTGAATCTCTTTACTTGTCATATCTTTGTGAAATTCATTACCTTCTTAAACCTTTGGTTGACCCAAGCATATTATAGAAGTAAATTGCTTTGAATTCAATTTTGGTTACAACTTGAAGATTTTGAACAATAAATATAAGACCCATATATTAAGTCTGAATATGGATTATTCCAGCGTTATGGATGTGACATTGTGAATCATGGACCTTAAAACACTCAGAATATAATTGTGACTAATAAACTGAAGCAATTGTTCATACTATACCAAACCCTTGTTGATAGTGTTTAAACATCATAAATATATCAGCCTATTTTAAAGTTTTCTGTTTTAGAAAAAGGTCAAGAAACCTTCGTTATAGATGTGGGAACGAATCTTTAAGATTTATGTGAATTAAAATGTACAAACCAGAATTAAAAATAGCCAGCAAATGGTGAAGGGTCATGTCTTTATAGAATATAAAATAATTAATATATTTTTATTTTTAAATGTCTGTTTATGAGCAGAATGTAGCGTTATGGATGTGAAAACCTGAAAATAGCTTTTAATTGACTGTGAAAAATAATACACATAAAAAATAATGCTATAAAATTAAAAGAGTGACCTCAAATGGGTATTCAAACCACCAAATGTTGACATCTATGCTAAAATTATACTTAAAACCTTTGATAAAAACTCAAAAGTGAATTAAATGAGAACTATTATAGAATAGTTTGTATTTATGAAATAAAAGTACTTTGCAATTGTATTCTTGGATTATTTATTATATAACCTAGAGATTGTTCACTGAGAGACAAAGACATTAAAAAACAATTAATTAGTTTATTATTTGTATAGGGTTATTAATTTATAAAATATCCCATAATCAAACATTTACTGACTCTAAGCCGTTCTGTTCTCTATTTAAAGATGATTTATACAAATACATTGAAACTATCCAAAGCTTTATTAATGCCAAAGAAATGAAAACGGAATCTCTATATTCATCCTTTAAGACATCTTAAGATAAAAGCATCTTCTCTTTCCTCTTTTTGTGTCACCCTGGCAACTAAATTGTGTCTGTGTAATTTTAATTTTTAAATTTATTTTTTATTTTTCTATGTTTATCTGTATTGATATTGCTTTGTAATGTTTAATAAATAACATAAAATAAAAATAAAAATCACTGATACGACTCGACTGAATCACTGAATCGATTCAACTGAATCACTCCCAAAACGACTCGAATGAATCACTGATACAACCACCCTGGCAACTAAATTGTGTTTGTTTATTTTTATTTTGTTTGTGTTATGTTTATCTGTATGATTAACTGCTTTTTAATGATAAATAAATAAATAAATAAAAAAAAAACACTGATACGACTTGACTGAAACACTTCATGAAAGACTCTATTGAATCACTGAGTCGATTCCGCTGAATCACTACAAAAACGACTCAACTGAATCACTGGTAAGACCACCCTGGAAACTAAATTGTGTCTGTGTATATTTTAATTTCTTTGTGTTATTTTTATATGTTTATCTGCTTTTTAATGATAAATAAATAAAAAATCCCCCCCAAAACATCGACTGAATCACTGAATGGACTTGTCTGAATCGACTCAACTGAATCACTCCCAAAACGACTCGAATGAGTCACTGGCACGACCACCCTGGCAACTAAATTGTGTCTGTGTATTTTTTATTTTGTTTGTGTTATTTTTTAAGTTTATCTGTATTGATTTACTGATTTTAAATGATAAATAAATAAAAATAAAATCCCCCCATAAAAATTGACTGAATCACTGAATCGACTCGTCTGAATCACTTCTGAGTCACTTTAGTCACCGTTGGAGTCACGGATGAACATTTCTCACACTTGTAACTTATTTTTGGCATAACTTCAGTAAACAGTAAACAACACAAATAAACACACGAATTCTCAAATTAATCTAATTTAAATTGTTTTTATTGAGGGGAAAATCACATTGAAATATTCAGAGCGAGCTCTTTATAACATTAATATAAGATTATATCCGTTGCTATGCTACAAGGTTTGTTTATTCCAACGTTACCATGGTTACCGGATTATCTCGACGGAAATATTGTTGAAATCGACGAACCTGCACACGGTGCGTAAAGTTATTTCTCGATCAAAAACTACAAGTTTGGAAATATATTAACATTAAATGCGTCAAGTTCTTGATAGCTAAGCATTTTTTGTCGAGTTTAGTGTTTTTTAATAATTTTACAAAACCATTGTGAAACATATTACATAATTATACTTATACTACATTATTGTATACTTCTCATGTGTCTTCTTTTCTTTGCATGACTTTCAATCTTCATGCCGCTGTTGGATACAAAAATACAGGTGTTTCATACATGTATTTCTAAATCATAATGTTTGTATGTCTGTATACTTCTCTTGTGTCTTCCTTTCTTTACATTACTTTCAATCTTTATGCCGCAGTTGGAGACAAAAATACAGGTGTTTCAAACATGTATTTCTAAATCATAATGTTTGTATGTCTGTATACTTCTCATGTGTCTTCTTTTCTTTGCATGACTTTCAATCTTCATGCCGCAGATGGAGACAGAAATACAGGTGTTTCAAACATGTATTTCTAAATCATAATGTTTGTATGTCTGTGTACTTCTCATGTGTCTTCTTTTCTTTGCATGACTTTCAATCTTCATGCCGCAGATGGAAACAAAAATACAGGTGTTTCAAACATGTTTTTCTAAATCATAATGTTTGTATGTCTTGATACTTCTCATGTGTCTTCTTTTCTTTGCATGACTTTCTATCTTCATGCCGCAGATGGAAACAAAAATACAGGTGTTTCAAACATGTATTTCTAAATCATAATGTTTGTATGTCTGTATACTTCTCATGTGTCTTCTTTTCTTTGCATGACTTTCAATCTTCATGCCGCAGATGGAGACAAAAATACAGGCGTTTCAAACATGTTTTTCTAAATCATAATGTTTGTATGTCTGTATACTTCTCATGTGTCTTCTTTTCTTTGCATGACTTTCAATCTTCATGCCGCAGATGGAGACAAAAATACAGGCGTTTCAAACATGTTTTTCTAAATCATAATGTTTGTATGTCTGTATACTTCTCATGTGTCTTCTTTTCTTTGCATGACTTTCTATCTTCATGCCGCTGTTGGAGACAAAAATACAGGTGTTTCAATCATATATTTCTAAATCATAATGTTTGTATGTCTGTATACTTCTCATGTGTCTTCTTTTCTTTGCATGACTTTCAATCTTCATGTCGCAGATGGAGACAAAAATACAGGTGTTTCAAACATGTTTTTCTAAATCATCATGTTTGTATGTCTGTATACTTCTCATGTGTCTTCTTTTCTTTGCATGACTTTCAATCTTCATGTCGCAGATGGAGACAAAAATACAGGCGTTTCAAACATGTTTTTCTAAATCATAATGTTTGTATGTCTGTATACTTCTCATGTGTCTTCTTTTCTTTGCATGACTTTCAATCTTCATGCCGCAAATGGATACAAAAATACAGGTGTTTCAAACATGTATTTCTACATCATAATGTTTGTATGTCTTGATACTTCTCATTTGTCTTCTTTTCTTTGCATGACTTTCAATCTTCATGCCGCAGATGGAGACAAAAATACAGGTGTTTCATACATGTATTTCTAAATCATTATGTTTGTATAACTGTATACTTCTCATGTGTCTTCTTTTCTTTGCATGACTTTCTATCTTCATGCCGCAGTTGGATACAGAAATACAGGTGTTTCAAACATATTTTTCTAAATCATCATGTTTGTATGTCTGTATACTTCTCTTGTGTCTTCCTTTCTTTACATGACTTTCAATCTTCATACCGCAGTTGGATACAAAAATACAGGTGTTTCAAACATGTATTTCTAAATCAGCATGTTTGTATGTCTGTATACTTCTCATGTGTCTTCTTTTCTTTGCATGACTTTCAATCTTCATGCCGCAGATGGACACAGAAATACAGGTGTTTCAAACATATTTTTCTAAATCATAATGTTTGTATGTCTGTATACTTCTCTTGTGTCTTCCTTTCTTTACATGACTTTCAATCTTCATACCGCAGTTGGATACAAAAATACAGGTGTTTCAAACATGTATTTCTAAATCATAATGTTTGTATGTCTTGATACTTCTCATGTGTCTTCTTTTCTTTGCATGACTTTCAATCTTCATGACGCTGTTGGATACAAAAATACAGGTGTTTCAAACATGTATTTCTAAATCGTAATGATTGTATGTCTGTATACTTCTCATGTGTCTTCTTTTCTTTGCATGACTTTCAATCTTCATGCCGCAGATGGACACAGAAATACAGGTGTTTCAAACATGTATTTCTAAATCGTAATGATTGTATGTCTGTATACTTCTCATGTGTCTTCTTTTCTTTGCATGACTTTCAATCTTCATGACGCTGTTGGATACAAAAATACAGGTGTTTCAAACATGTATTTCTAAATCTTCATGTTTGTTTGTCTGTATACTTCTCATGTGTCTTCTTTTCTTTGCATGACTTTCAATTTTCATGCCACAGATGGATACAAAAATACAGGTGTTTCAAACATGTTTTTCTAAATCATAATGTTTGTATGTCTGTATACTTCTCTTGTGTCTTCCTTTCTTTACATGACTTTCAATCTTCATACCGCAGTTGGATACAAAAATACAGGTGTTTCAAACATGTATTTCTAAATCAGCATGTTTGTATGTCTGTATACTTCTCATGTGTCTTCTTTTCTTTGCATGACTTTCAATCTTCATGCCGCAGATGGACACAGAAATACAGGTGTTTCAAACATATTTTTCTAAATCATAATGTTTGTATGTCTGTATACTTCTCTTGTGTCTTCCTTTCTTTACATGACTTTCAATCTTCATACCGCAGTTGGATACAAAAATACAGGTGTTTCAAACATGTATTTCTAAATCATAATGTTTGTATGTCTTGATACTTCTCATGTGTCTTCTTTTCTTTGCATGACTTTCAATCTTCATGACGCTGTTGGATACAAAAATACAGGTGTTTCAAACATGTATTTCTAAATCGTAATGATTGTATGTCTGTATACTTCTCATGTGTCTTCTTTTCTTTGCATGACTTTCAATCTTCATGCCGCAGATGGACACAGAAATACAGGTGTTTCAAACATGTATTTCTAAATCGTAATGATTGTATGTCTGTATACTTCTCATGTGTCTTCTTTTCTTTGCATGACTTTCAATCTTCATGACGCTGTTGGATACAAAAATACAGGTGTTTCAAACATGTATTTCTAAATCTTCATGTTTGTTTGTCTGTATACTTCTCATGTGTCTTCTTTTCTTTGCATGACTTTCAATTTTCATGCCACAGATGGATACAAAAATACAGGTGTTTCAAACATGTTTTTCTAAATCATAATGTTTGTATGTCTGTATACTTCTCATGTGTCTTCTTTTCTTTGCATGACTTTCAATCTTCATGCCGCAGTTGGAGACAAAAATACAGGTGTTTCAAACATGTTTTTCTAAATCATCTTGTTTGTATTTTTTGATACTTCTCATGTGTCTTCTTTTCTTTGCATGACTTTCAATCTTCATGCCGCAGATGGAGACAAAAATACAGGTGTTTCAAACATGTATTTCTAAATCATCATGTTTGTTTGTCTGTATACTTCTCATGTGTCTTCTTTTCTTTGCATGACTTTCAATCTTCATGCCGCGGTTGGAGTCAAAAATACAGGTGTTTCGAACATGTATTTCTAAATCATTATGTTTGTATGTCTGTATACTTCTCTTGTGTCTTCTTTTCTTTACATGACTTTCAATCTTCATACCGCAGATGGAGACAAAAATACAGGTGTTTCAAACATGTATTTCTAAATCATAATGTTTGTATGTCTTGATACTTCTCATGTGTCTTCTTTTCTTTGCATGACTTTCAATCTTCATACCGCTGTTGGATACAAAAATACAGGTGTTTCAAACATGTATTTCTAAATCATAATGTTTTTATGTCTTGATACTTCTCATTTGTCTTCTTTTCTTTGCATGACTTTCAATCTTCATGCCGCAGATGGAGACAAAAATACAGGTGTTTCAAACATGTATTTCTAAATCATAATGTTTTTATGTCTTGATACTTCTCATGTGTCTTCTTTTCTTTGCATGACTTTCAATCTTCATACCGCTGTTGGATACAAAAATACAGGTTTTTCATACATGTATTTCTAAATCATCTTGTTTGTATGTCTGTATACTTCTCTTGTGTCTTCTTTTCTTTACATGACTTTCAATCTTCATACCGCAGTTGGATACAAAAATACAGGTGTTTCAAACATGTATTTCTAAATCATAATGTTTGTATGTCTTGATACTTCTCATGTGTCTTCTTTTCTTTGCATGACTTTCAATCTTCATGCCGCAGATGGAGACAAAAATACAGGTGTTTCAAACATGTATTTCTAAATCATAATGTTTTTATGTCTTGATACTTCTCATGTGTCTTCTTTTGTTTACATGACTTTCTATCTTCATGCCGCTGTTGGATACAAAAATACAGGTGTTTCAAACATGTATTTCTAAATCATAATGTTTTTATGTCTTGATACTTCTCATGTGTCTTCTTTTCTTTGCATGACTTTCAATCTTCATGCCGCAGATGGAGACAAAAATACAGGTGTTTCAAACATGTATTTCTAAATCATAATGTTTTTATGTCTTGATACTTCTCATGTGTCTTCTTTTGTTTACATGACTTTCTATCTTCATGCCGCAGATGGAGACAAAAATACAGGTGTTTCAAACATGTATTTCTAAATTATCATGTTTGTATGTCTGTATACTTCTCATGTGTCTTCTTTTCTTTGCATGACTTTCTATCTTCATGCCGCTGTTGGATACAAAAATACAGGTGTTTCATACATGTATTTCTAAATCATAATGTTTGTATGTCTGTATACTTCTCGTGTGTCTTCTTTTCTTCGCATGACTTTCAATCTTCATGCCGCAGTTGGATACAAAAATACAGGTGTTTCATACATGTATTTCTAAATCGTAATGTTTGTATGTCTTGATACTTCTCATGTGTCTTCTTTTCTTTGCATGACTTTCTATCTTCATGCCGCAGTTGGAGACAAAAATACAGGTGTTTCAAACATGTATTTCTAAATCATCATGTTTGTATGTCTGTATACTTCTCATGTGTCTTCTTTTCTTTACATGACTTTCAATCTTCATGCCACAGATGGATACAAAAATACAGGTGTTTCAAACATTTTTTTCTTAATCATCTTGTTTGTATTTTTTGATACTTCTCATGTGTCTTCTTTTCTTTACATGACTTTCAATCTTCATGCCGCAGATGGAGACAAAAATACAGGTGTTTCAAACATGTGTTTCTAAATCGTAATGTTTGTATGTCTGTATACTTCTCATGTGTCTTCTTTTCTTTGCATGACTTTCAATCTTCATGCCACAGATGGATACAAAAACACAGGTGTTTCAAACATGTTTTCTAAATCATCATGTTTGTATAACTGTATACTTCTCATGTGTCTTCTTTTGTTTACATGACTTTCTATCTTCATGCCGCTGTTGGAGACAAAAATACAGGTGTTTCAAACATGTTTTTCTAAATCATCATGTTTGTATGTCTGTATACTTCTCATGTGTCTTCTTTTCTTCGCATGACTTTCAATCTTCATGCCGCAGATGGACACAGAAATACAGGTGTTTCAAACATGTTTTTCTAAATCATCATGTTTGTATGTCTGTATACTTCTCATGTGTCTTCTTTTCTTTGCATGACTTTCAATCTTCATGTCGCAGATGGAGACAAAAATACAGGTGTTTAAAACATGTTTTTCTAAATCATCATGTTTTTATGTCTGTATACTTCTCATGTGTCTTCTTTTCTTTGCATGACTTTCAATCTTCATGCCGCAAATGGATACAAAAATACAGGTGTTTCAAACATGTATTTCTAAATCATAATGTTTGTATGTCTTGATACTTCTCATGTGTCTTCTTTTCTTTGCATGACTTTCAATCTTCTTGCCGCAGATGGAGACAAAAATACAGGTGTTTCATACATGTATTTCTAAATCATTATGTTTGTATAACTGTATACTTCTCATGTGTCTTCTTTTCTTTGCATGACTTTCTATCTTCATGCCGCAGTTGGATACAAAAACACAGGTGTTTTGAACATGTATTTCTAAATCAGCATGTTTGTATGTCTGTATACTTCTCATGTGTCTTCTTTTCTTCGCATGACTTTCAATCTTCATGCCGCAGTTGGATACAAAAATACAGGTGTTTCAAACATATTTTTCTAAATCATAATGTTTGTATGTCTGTATACTTCTCTTGTGTCTTCCTTTCTTTACATGACTTTCAATCTTCATACCGCAGTTGGATACAAAAATACAGGTGTTTCAAACATGTATTTCTAAATCATAATGTTTGTATGTCTTGATACTTCTCATGTGTCTTCTTTTCTTTGCATGACTTTCAATCTTCATGACGCTGTTGGATACAAAAATACAGGTGTTTCAAACATGTATTTCTAAATCGTAATGATTGTATGTCTGTATACTTCTCATTTGTCTTCTTTTCTTTACATGACTTTCAATCTTCATGCCGCAGATGGAGACAAAAATACAGGTGTTTCAAACATGTTTTTCTAAATCATCTTGTTTGTATTTTTTGATACTTCTCATGTGTCTTCTTTTCTTTGCATGACTTTCAATCTTCATGCCGCAGATGGAGACAAAAATACAGGTGTTTCAAACATGTATTTCTAAATCATTATGTTTGTATGTCTGTATACTTCTCTTGTGTCTTCTTTTCTTTACATGACTTTCAATCTTTATGCCGCAGTTGGATGCAAAAATACAGGTGTTTCAAACATGTATTTCTAAATCATAATGTTTGTATGTCTGTATACTTCTCATGTGTCTTCTTTTCTTTGCATGACTTTCAATCTTCATACCGCTGTTGGATACAAAAATACAGGTGTTTCAAACATGTATTTCTAAATCATAATGTTTTTATGTCTTGATACTTCTCATGTGTCTTCTTTTCTTTGCATGACTTTCAATCTTCATGCCGCAGATGGAGACAAAAATACAGGTGTTTCATACATGTATTTCTAAATCATAATGTTTGTATGTCTTGATACTTCTCATGTGTCTTCTTTTCTTTGCATGACTTTCAATCTTCATACCGCTGTTGGATACAAAAATACAGGTGTTTCAAACATGTATTTCTAAATCATAATGTTTTTATGTCTTGATACTTCTCATGTGTCTTCTTTTCTTTGCATGACTTTCAATCTTCATGCCGCAGATGGAGACAAAAATACAGGTGTTTCATACATGTATTTCTAAATCATCTTGTTTGTATGTCTGTATACTTCTCATGTGTCTTCTTTTCTTTGCATGACTTTCTATCTTCATGCCGCTGTTGGATACAAAAATACAGGTGTTTCATACATGTATTTCTAAATCATAATGTTTGTATGTCTGTATACTTCTCATGTGTCTTCTTTTGTTTACATGACTTTCTATCTTCATGCCGCTGTTGGATACAAAAATACAGGTGTTTCATACATGTATTTCTAAATCATAATGTTTGTATGTCTGTATACTTCTCATGTGTCTTCTTTTCTTTGCATGACTTTCTATCTTCATGCCGCAGATGGAGACAAAAATACAGGTGTTTCAAACATGTATTTCTAAATTATCATGTTTGTATGTCTGTATACTTCTCATGTGTCTTCTTTTCTTTGCATGACTTTCTATCTTCATGCCGCAGATGGAGACAAAAATACAGGTGTTTCAAACATGTATTTCTAAATTATCATGTTTGTATGTCTGTATACTTCTCATGTGTCTTCTTTTCTTTGCATGACTTTCTATCTTCATGCCGCTGTTGGATACAAAAATACAGGTGTTTCATACATGTATTTCTAAATCATAATGTTTGTATGTCTGTATACTTCTCGTGTGTCTTCTTTTCTTCGCATGACTTTCAATCTTCATGCCGCAGTTGGATACAAAAATACAGGTGTTTCATACATGTATTTCTAAATCGTAATGTTTGTATGTCTTGATACTTCTCATGTGTCTTCTTTTCTTTGCATGACTTTCTATCTTCATGCCGCAGTTGGAGACAAAAATAAAGGTGTTTCAAACATGTATTTCTAAATCATCATGTTTGTATGTCTGTATACTTCTCATGTGTCTTCTTTTCTTTACATGACTTTCAATCTTCATGCCGCAGATGGAGACAAAAATACAGGTGTTTCAAACATGTGTTTCTAAATCGTAATGTTTGTATGTCTGTATACTTCTCATGTGTCTTCTTTTCTTTGCATGACTTTCAATCTTCATGCCACAGATGGATACAAAAACACAGGTGTTTCAAACATGTTTTCTAAATCATCATGTTTGTATAACTGTATACTTCTCATGTGTCTTCTTTTCTTTGCATGACTTTCTATCTTCATGCCGCGGTTGGATACAAAAATACAGGTGTTTCATACATGTATTTCTAAATCGTAATGATTGTATGTCTGTATACTTCTCATGTGTCTTCTTTTGTTTACATGACTTTCTATCTTCATGCCGCTGTTGGAGTCAAAAATACAGGTGTTTCAAACATGTGTTTCTAAATCGTAATGTTTGTATGTCTGTATACTTCTCATGTGTCTTCTTTTCTTTGCATGACTTTAAATCTTTATGCCGCAGATGGACACAGAAATACAGGTGTTTCAAACATGTTTTTCTAAATCATCATGTTTGTATGTCTGTATACTTCTCATGTGTCTTCTTTTCTTTGCATGACTTTCTATCTTCATGCCGCGGTTGGATACAAAAATACAGGTGTTTCATACATATATTTCTAAATCGTAATGATTGTATGTCTGTATACTTCTCATGTGTCTTCTTTTGTTTACATGACTTTCTATCTTCATGCCGCTGTTGGAGACAAAAATACAGGTGTTTAAAACATGTTTTTCTAAATCATCATGTTTTTATGTCTGTATACTTCTCATGTGTCTTCTTTTCTTTGCATGACTTTCAATCTTCATGCCGCAAATGGATACAAAAATACAGGTGTTTCAAACATGTATTTCTAAATCATAATGTTTGTATGTCTTGATACTTCTCATGTGTCTTCTTTTCTTTGCATGACTTTCAATCTTCTTGCCGCAGATGGAGACAAAAATACAGGTGTTTCATACATGTATTTCTAAATCATTATGTTTGTATAACTGTATACTTCTCATGTGTCTTCTTTTCTTTGCATGACTTTCTATCTTCATGCCGCAGTTGGATACAAAAACACAGGTGTTTTGAACATGTATTTCTAAATCAGCATGTTTGTATGTCTGTATACTTCTCATGTGTCTTCTTTTCTTCGCATGACTTTCAATCTTCATGCCGCAGATGGACACAGAAATACAGGTGTTTCAAACATATTTTTCTAAATCATAATGTTTGTATGTCTGTATACTTCTCTTGTGTCTTCCTTTCTTTACATGACTTTCAATCTTCATACCGCAGTTGGATACAAAAATACAGGTGTTTCAAACATGTATTTCTAAATCATAATGTTTGTATGTCTTGATACTTCTCATGTGTCTTCTTTTCTTTGCATGACTTTCAATCTTCATGACGCTGTTGGATACAAAAATACAGGTGTTTCAAACATGTATTTCTAAATCGTAATGATTGTATGTCTGTATACTTCTCATGTGTCTTCTTTTCTTTACATGACTTTCAATCTTCATGCCGCAGATGGAGACAAAAATACAGGTGTTTCAAACATGTTTTTCTAAATCATCTTGTTTGTATTTTTTGATACTTCTCATGTGTCTTCTTTTCTTTACATGACTTTCAATCTTTATGCCGCAGTTGGATACAAAAATACAGGTGTTTCAAACATGTATTTCTAAATCATAATGTTTGTATGTCTGTATACTTCTCATGTGTCTTCTTTTCTTTGCATGACTTTCAATCTTCATACCGCTGTTGGATACAAAAATACAGGTGTTTCAAACATGTATTTCTAAATCATAATGTTTGTATGTCTGTATACTTCTCATGTGTCTTCTTTTCTTTGCATGACTTTCAATCTTCATACCGCTGTTGGATACAAAAATACAGGTGTTTCATACATGTATTTCTAAATCATCTTGTTTGTATGTCTGTATACTTCTCTTGTGTCTTCTTTTCTTTGCATGACTTTCAATGTTCATGCCGCAGATGGAGACAAAAATACAGGTGTTTCATACATGTATTTCTAAATCATAATGTTTGTATGTCTGTATACTTCTCATGTGTCTTCTTTTCTTTGCATGACTTTCTATCTTCATGCCGCAGATGGAGACAAAAATACAGGTGTTTCAAACATGTTTTTCTAAATCATCTTGTTTGTATAACTGTATACTTCTCATGTGTCTTCTTTTGTTTACATGACTTTCTATCTTCATGCCGCTGTTGGATACAAAAATACAGGTGTTTCATACATGTATTTCTAAATCATAATGTTTGTATGTCTGTATACTTCTCATGTGTCTTCTTTTCTTTGCATGACTTTCTATCTTCATGCCGCAGGTGGATACAAAAATACAGGTGTTTCATACATGTATTTCTAAATCATAATGTTTGTATGTCTGTATACTTCTCATGTGTCTTCTTTTCTTTGCATGACTTTCTATCTTCATGCCGCAGGTGGATACAAAAATACAGGTGTTTCAAACATGTTTTTCTAAATCATCTTGTTTGTATAACTGTATACTTCTCATGTGTCTTCTTTTGTTTACATGACTTTCTATCTTCATGCCGCAGGTGGATACAAAAATACAGGTGTTTCAAACATGTATTTCTAAATCATAATGTTTGTATGTCTGTATACTTCTCTTGTGTCTTCTTTTCTTTACATGACTTTCAATCTTTATGCCGCAGTTGGATACAAAAATACAGGTGTTTCAAACATGTATTTCTAAATCATAATGTTTGTATAACTGTATACTTCTCATGTGTCTTCTTTTCTTTGCATGACTTTCTATCTTCATGCCGCAGATGGACACAAAAATACAGGTGTTTCAAACATGTATTTCTAAATTATCATGTTTGTATGTCTGTATACTTCTCATGTGTCTTCTTTTCTTTGCATGACTTTCTATCTTCATGCCGCTGTTGGATACAAAAATACAGGTGTTTCAAACATGTATTTCTAAATCGTAATGTTTGTATGTCTTGATACTTCTCATGTGTCTTCTTTTCTTTGCATGACTTTCAATCTTCATGCCGCAGATGGACACAGAAATACAGGTGTTTCAAACATGTTTTTCTAAATCATCATGTTTGTATGTCTGTATACTTCTCTTGTGTCTTCTTTTCTTTAAAGGACTTTCAATCTTCATGCCGCAGATGGAGACAAAAATACAGGTGTTTCATACATATATTTCTAAATCATCATGTTTGTATGTCTGTATACTTCTCTTGCTTCTTCTTTTCTTTGCATGACTTTCAATCTTCATGCCGCAGATGGACACAGAAATACAGGTGTTTCAAACATGTTTTTCTAAATCATCATGTTTGTATGTCTGTATACTTCTCATGTGTCTTCTTTTCTTTGCATGACTTTCTATCTTCATGCCGCAGATGGAGAAAAAATACAGGTGTTTCAAACATGTATTTCTAAATCATAATGTTTGTATGTCTGTATACTTCTCATGTGTCTTCTTTTCTTTGCATGACTTTCAATCTTCATGCCGCAGATGGAGACAGAAATACAGGTGTTTCAAACATGTATTTCTAAATCATAATGTTTGTATGTCTGTATACTTCTCATGTGTCTTCTTTTCTTTGCATGACTTTCTATCTTCATGCCGCTGTTGGATACAAAAATACAGGTGTTTCAAACATATATTTCTAAATCATAATGTTTGTATAACTGTATACTTCTCATGTGTCTTCTTTTCTTTGCATGACTTTCAATCTTCATGCCGCAGTTGGATACAAAAATACAGGTGTTTCAAACATGTATTTCTAAATCATAATGTTTGTATGTCTGTATACTTCTCATGTGTCTTCTTTTCTTTGCATGACTTTCAATCTTCATACCGCAGTTGGATACAAAAACACAGGTGTTTCAAACATGTTTTTCTAAATCATAATGTTTGTATGTCTGTATACTTCTCATGTGTCTTCTTTTCTTTGCATGACTTTCAATCTTCATGCCGCAGTTGGATACAAAAATACAGGTGTTTCAAACATGTATTTCTAAATCTTCATGTTTGTTTGTCTGTATACTTCTCATGTGTCTTCTTTTCTTTGCATGACTTTCAATCTTCATACCGCAGTTGGATACAAAAACACAGGTGTTTCAAACATGTTTTTCTAAATCATAATGTTTGTATGTCTGTATACTTCTCATTTGTCTTCTTTTCTTTACATGACTTTCAATCTTCATGCCACAGATGGATACAAAAACACAGGTGTTTTGAACATGTATTTCTAAATCATTATGTTTGTATAACTGTATACTTCTCATATGTCTTCTTTTCTTTACATGACTTTCAATCTTCATGCCACAGATGGATACAAAAACACAGGTGTTTTGAACATGTATTTCTAAATCATTATGTTTGTATAACTTTATACTTCTCATGTGTCTTCTTTTCTTTACATGACTTTCAATCTTCATGCCGCAGATGGAGACAAAAATACAGGTGTTTCAAACATGTATTTCTAAATCATAATGTTTGTATGTCTGTATACTTCTCATGTGTCTTCTTTTCTTTACATGACTTTCAATCTTCATGCCAGAGATGGATACAAAAACACAGGTGTTTTGAACATGTATTTCTAAATCATTATGTTTATATAACTGTATACTTCTCATGTGTCTTCTTTTCTTTACATGACTTTCAATCTTCATGCCACAGATGGATACAAAAACACAGGTGTTTTGAACATGTATTTCTAAATCATTATGTTTATATAACTGTATACTTCTCATGTGTCTTCTTTTCTTTACATGACTTTCAATCTTCATGCCACAGATGGATACAAAAACACAGGTGTTTCAAACTTGTATTTCTAAATCATAATGTTTGTGTGTCTGTATACTTCTCATGTGTCTTCTTTTCTTTGCATGACTTTCTATCTTCATGCCGCAGTTGGAGACCAAAATACAGGTGTTTCAAACTTGTATTTCTAAATCATAATGTTTGTATGTCTGTATACTTCTCATGTGTCTTCTTTTCTTTACATGACTTTCAATCTTCATGCCGCAGATGGAGACAAAAATACAGGTGTTTCAAACATGTTTTTCTAAATCATCATGTTTGTGTGTCTGTATACTTCTCATGTGTCTTCTTTTCTTTGCATGACTTTCTATCTTCATGCCGCAGTTGGAGACCAAAATACAGGTGTTTCAAACTTGTATTTCTAAATCATAATGTTTGTATGTCTGTATACTTCTCATGTGTCTTCTTTTCTTTGCATGACTTTAAATCTTCATGCCGCAGATGGACACAGAAATACAGGTGTTTCAAACATGTTTTTCTAAATCATAATGTTTGTATGTCTGTATACTTCTCATGTGTCTTCTTTTCTTTGCATGACTTTCAATCTTCATGCCGCAGATGGAAACAAAAATACAGGTGTTTCAAACATGTATTTCTAAATCATCATGTTTGTATGTCTGTATACTTCTCATGTGTCTTCTTTTCTTTGCATGACTTTCAATCTTCATGTCGCAGATGGACACAGAAATACAGGTGTTTCAAACATGTTTTTCTAAATCATAATGTTTGTATGTCTGTATACTTCTCATGTGTCTTCTTTTCTTTGCATGACTTTCAATCTTCATGTCGCAGATGGACACAGAAATACAGGTGTTTCAAACATGTTTTTCTAAATCATCATGTTTGTATGTCTGTATACTTCTCATGTGTCTTCTTTTCTTTGCATGACTTTCTATCTTCATGCCGCAGTTGGATACAAAAACACAGGTGTTTCAAACATGTATTTCTAAATCATAATGTTTGTATGTCTGTATACTTCTCATGTGTCTTCTTTTCTTTGCATGACTTTCAATCTTCATGCCGCAGTTGGAGACCAAAATACAGGTGTTTCAAACATGTTTTTCTAAATCATAATGTTTGTATGTCTGTATACTTCTCATGTGTCTTCTTTTCTTTGCAGGACTTTCAATCTTCATGCCGCAGATGGAGACAAAAATACAGGTGTTTCAAACATGTTTTTCTAAATCATAATGTTTGTATGTCTGTATACTTCTCATGTGTCTTCTTTTCTTCGCATGACTTTCAATCTTCATGCCGCAGATGGAGACAAAAATACAGGTGTTTCAAACATGTATTTCTAAATCATTATGTTTGTATAACTGTATACTTCTCATGTGTCTTCTTTTCTTTGCAGGACTTTCAATCTTCATGCCGCAGATGGAGACAAAAATACAGGTGTTTCAAACTTGTTTTTCTAAATCATAATGTTTGTATGTCTGTATACTTCTCATGTGTCTTCTTTTCTTCGCATGACTTTCAATCTTCATGCCGCAGATGGAGACAAAAATACAGGTGTTTCAAACATGTATTTCTAAATCATTATGTTTGTATAACTGTATACTTCTCATGTGTCTTCTTTTCTTTGCAGGACTTTCAATCTTCATGCCGCAGATGGAGACAAAAATACAGGTGTTTCAAACTTGTTTTTCTAAATCATAATGTTTGTATGTCTGTATACTTCTCATGTGTCTTCTTTTCTTTGCATGACTTTCAATCATGCCGCAGATGGAGACAAAAATACAGGTGTTTCAAACTTGTATTTCTAAATCATCATGTTTGTTTGTCTGTATACTTCTCATGTGTCTTCTTTTCTTTGCATGACTTTCAATCTTCATACCGCAGTTGGATACAAAAATACAGGTGTTTCAAACATGTATTTCTAAATCATAATGTTTATATGTCTTGATACTTCTCATGTGTCTTCTTTTCTTTGCATGACTTTCAATCTTCATACCGCAGTTGGATACAAAAATACAGGTGTTTCAAACATGTATTTCTAAATCATAATGTTTGTATGTCTTGATACTTCTCATGTGTCTTCTTTTCTTTGCATGACTTTCAATCTTCATACCGCTGTTGGATACAAAAATACAGGTGTTTCAAACATGTATTTCTAAATCATAATGTTTGTATGTCTTGATACTTCTCATGTGTCTTCTTTTCTTTGCATGACTTTCAATGTTCATACCGCAGTTGGATACAAAAATACAGGTGTTTCAAACATGTATTTCTAAATCGTAATGTTTGTATGTCTGTATACTTCTCATGTGTCTTCTTTTCTTCGCATGACTTTCAATCTTCATGCCGCAGATGGAGACAGAAATACAGGTGTTTCAAACATGTATTTCTAAATCATCATGTTTGTATGTCTGTATACTTCTCATGTGTCTTCTTTTCTTTGCATGTCTTTCAATCTTTATGCCGCAGTTGGAGACAAAAATACAGGTGTTTCAAACATATTTTTCTAAATCATAATGTTTGTATGTCTGTATACTTCTCTTGTGTCTTCCTTTCTTTACATGACTTTCAATCTTTATGCCGCAGTTGGAGACAAAAATACAGGTGTTTCAAACATGTATTTCTAAATCATAATGTTTGTATGTCTGTATACTTCTCATGTGTCTTCTTTTCTTTACATGACTTTCAATCTTCATACCGCAGTTGGATACAAAAATACAGGTGTTTCAAACATGTATTTCTAAATCATAATGTTTGTATGTCTCTATACTTCTCATGTGTCTTCTTTTCTTTGCATGACTTTCAATCTTCATGACGCAGTTGGATACAAAAATACAGGTGTTTCATACATGTATTTCTAAATCATAATGTTTGTATGTCTGTATACTTCTCACGTGTCTTCTTTTCTTTGCATGACTTTCAATCTTCATGCCGCAGATGGAGACAAAAATACAGGTGTTTCAAACATGTATTTCTAAATCATCATGTTTGTTTGTCTGTATACTTCTCATGTGTCTTCTTTTCTTTGCATGACTTTCAATGTTCATACCGCAGTTGGATACAAAAATACAGGTGTTTCAAACATGTATTTCTAAATCATAATGTTTGTATGTCTGTATACTTCTCACGTGTCTTCTTTTCTTTGCATGACTTTCAATCTTCATACCGCAGTTGGATACAAAAATACAGGTGTTTCAAACATGTATTTCTAAATCATAATGTTTGTATGTCTTGATACTTCTCATGTGTCTTCTTTTCTTTGCATGACTTTCAATGTTCATACCGCAGTTGGATACAAAAATACAGGTGTTTCAAACATGTTTTTCTAAATCATCTTGTTTGTATAACTGCATACTTCTCATGTGTCTTCTTTTGTTTACATGACTTTCTATCTTCATGCCGCTGTTGGATACAAAAATACAGGTGTTTCATACATGTATTTCTAAATCATAATGTTTGTATGTCTGTATACTTCTCATGTGTCTTCTTTTCTTTGCATGACTTTCAATCTTCATGCCGCAGTTGGAGACAAAAATACAGGTGTTTCATACATGTATTTCTAAATCATAATGTTTGTATGTCTGTATACTTCTCTTGTGTCTTCTTTTCTTTAAAGGACTTTCAATCTTCATGCCGCAGATGGAGACAAAAATACCGGTGTTTCAAACATGTATTTCTAAATCATCATGTTTGTATGTCTGTATACTTCTCTTGTGTCTTCTTTTCTTTGCATGACTTTCAATCTTCATGCCGCAGATGGAGACAAAAATACAGGTGTTTCAAACATGTATTTCTAAATCATAATGTTTGTATGTCTGTATACTTCTCATGTGTCTTCTTTTCTTTACATGACTTTCAATCTTTATGCCGCAGTTGGATACAAAAATACAGGTGTTTCAAACATGTTTTTCTAAATCATAATGTTTGTATGTCTTGATACTTCTCATGTGTCTTCTTTTCTTTGCATGACTTTCAATCTTCATACCGCAGTTGGATACAAAAATACAGGTGTTTCATACATGTATTTCTAAATCGTAATGTTTGTATGTCTGTATACTTCTCATGTGTCTTCTTTTCTTTGCATGACTTTCTATCTTCATGCCGCTGTTGGATACAAAAATACAGGTGTTTCATACATGTATTTCTAAATCATAATGTTTGTATGTCTGTATACTTCTCGTGTGTCTTCTTTTCTTCGCATGACTTTCAATCTTCATGACGCAGTTGGATACAAAAATACAGGTGTTTCATACATGTATTTCTAAATCGTAATGTTTGTATGTCTGTATACTTCTCATGTGTCTTCTTTTCTTTACATGACTTTCAATCTTCATGCCGCAGTTGGAGACAAAAATACAGGTGTTTCAAACATGTATTTCTAAATAATCATGTTTGTATGTCTGTATACTTCTCTTGTGTCTTCTTTTCTTTGCAGGACTTTTCAGCTTCATGCCGCAGTTTGACACAAGAAAAGTCCTGGGACAATGGGCAAGACACATTAGATAGGTTTGTCAAATATCTATTCCTTAATCATATTGTTTGTTCGGTTAAGTTATGTCTTCTCTTCTTGACTCTCTATCTTCTTGCCAAAGTTGGAGAAAGGAAAAAATCCAGTAGTGTAAAAAAGGCTTCTTTTTTTTTAAATTAAGGTCTGGACTTGAGTTCCATATAAGATATTGTGACATCCTCAAGAAGACCTGTCCTGCAAAAAATAAGACCAGTTCAAAAAAGCTCCATTTATTTTGATATTCAGTACACAATTTGCCTGAGGAACAAAAATTACCATTACAGGTCATTCTTTTCGGTAGGTTTCTTTCATCAAGACATTCATTGATAGGAACATGAATAAAACACTTAGACATATGCAGAGCACAAAAATAACATCATGTTGTTATTTTACCTACAAGCACATATACACCAACACATTTCAACATGAGTATGTGTGTTACCATCCTCATGCAAAGACAAAAGACAACTGGACAAGTCCTGCACACACAAAATCACCCTGATGTGGGACAGAAGTCCTGCCTTAAAAAAACAAGCATGCACACTGTTAAAGATAACATAAGTACAGACAGAAACTAAGAAATGAAAATCATATATCATGTGAACAAACATGGACAAATTGGTGATGATAAAAGTTGTAGGCAGAAGATTTGCGTTTTTGTGTCCATCGAGATGAGGAAGTAATTTTGTCTTCGTCATTTTAAAGGGTCCATTTTGGATGTTGTAGTACCATTAAATGTGCACTGTAAAAGCATGTAAAGTCTGATGAAGGAGTTAAAGTCCCTGTTTCCAAACATACAGGTCAAAGTTCAAAAGCGGGGAAACGGGAGGTCTCCGGCTGAACTAGATCAGAGAGATAGCAGATGGCTCCAGCCATACCTAAATAAAACAAAAAGACTAGAATCATTATGAGAACCATTTGTTACCACAGATACGTGTCAAACATTTAATACCCAACGTGGCCAATTACTGTTTTGCGAAATCCTAAACTATTGTTTTGTCGAAGATGAATAAATCAACTGGCAGTATAATCTCCTGTCGCTGATGATGTGGTAAAACATTGCATCATTGTTGTAGGGACGCTTTGTGTGGGAGTTGGATCCATCTCCGAACCCTAGCTTCAGAGAAAGCAGCGGGAGACGGCAACTGACCAATCAGAGTGTGACTTTTAATTAGACTTGGAGTGCAGGAAGTGGGTTACCATGACAACAACAAGGTAAGGCAACAGTTAAATCACTATAGATGCCAACTCTGTAAAGCTTGCATGGAATGAAGTTTGGCATGGTGACCAAAGATTGTAAAGTACAAATGGATGAATTTCATCATAAATTCGTATAGGGATGGTTTACTAAAAAAACAATTTGACCTCATGTCGCTCATTACTTTTTTTTTGTGAAACATAAAGAAGAATTATTTGTGGTTAGTGTTAGTAACATTCTTCAAAATATCTTGTGTACTGCAAAAGAAAGTCATAATGATTTGAAAATACATGAATATGAGCAAATGAAAAGGATTTAAAAGAGCAAGCAGCCAAATATATTTTCCCAACTTCCAATGTTTAACTGTTTTTCATAAGCGAGGTGTGTGTTTAGACAAAAGAAAATCTTGTTAGAAGTAAGGACAACCATCTGGCATATTGTCTTTGCAGTGATATTAACAGATTACGTCTGAAGTGGAAATGCTAAAAACAATAGGGGCAGTCGTGGCCTGGTGGTTCGAGTCTTGGACTTGTGATCCGAAGGTTGCTGGTTCGAGACTCGGAACCAGCGGGAAAACCACGATTGAGGTCAGTCCCTTGAGCAAGGCACCGTCCACCAGCACTGCTCCCCGGGCACTGCAGCATGTCTGCTTCACAGTGTGTGTGTGTTCACTTACTGGGTGGGTTAAATGCAGAGCACAAATTCCAAGTATGGAACACCATACTTGGCAATACGTCACTTCACTTCACTACAGTGTGTGCCTTGACCTTCACCAATACTTAACTTTGATAGTATTTGAAGTATTAAAACTATTTAGATTTACCTTCGAAAAGAGAATAAGGCCGGTCTGGAATACGACAGCCATGGGTTCCATAGTCTAGACACCATTCACCAAACTGAAAGAACACATAAACAGATAACTCATATTTAAAAAGGTTAAAATTCATGTTTTTATTGTGCAATCCCATTAATATCCAACTGTAATTGGATTGTTGAGATTAATGTACAATAACTTAAATCATTACTGCTGATAGTTCATAGTTGTCATAAATTACTCAAAAATGTTTCCAAATCTGTATTAAAGTCTTTGTTTGTTTGAACACAGAGAAATAAATTTAGAAGAATGCTTTTAAATAGTTCCTGGAACCCTATGACTACCATAGAATGAAAAGTGTTAAATGGTAGTATAAAGTACCCAAAAACCTCAAAAATTTTATGTTGAACAGAACAAAATTGTATACAGTTTTTCCTACTATGGTATTCAATGGCGTCCAAGAGCAGTTTGGTTACAAACATCCTTCCAAATATCTTTCTCTGTATTCAACAAAACAAAGAAATGCACACAGTTCTTTATCCATTTGTACTTAAAATATTGACGATGCTTTTATAAAACCATTCTTAAAAACACTTGGTATAAATGAGGTTGTTTATGATGGAATGATTATTAGAAAGAAAATAAGAAGGCTAAAATGTAATCCTTTTTAATCATTCAAGACAATGCATGAGTGGCTGTTCACATGGAGCTATTACATGTGACTGTCCGGCTATCACTGAGGTTGCCAAGGGTTCCTGAAAAATTTTTGCAAATCACTGTGTGGCTTCTAGAAAGTGTCTTACAAACCCAAGTCAAAAGAGATCGCCCTCTCACCCTATTAGTTCTCTATAATGCAATGGCCACATCTGTGGACAATGTTTGCTTATTACATTTTCCTTCAAGTGAAATCTTAGTTTTGATTGCATGTTTTATAATTTGAGGTATTGTGCACAAAATTTTAACCAAAAATGAAAATGTCATAATTTCTTTACCCTTTTGTCCTTTCAAACATTTATCATTTTCTTTCTTCTGCATAATAGAAAGAAAATATTTTGTGTGCCCATACACTTGCATTGGTTTTGTGTAAATACTCAAAATATCTTTTTTGTTTTCAGCAGTCGTGAGAGTGGTTAAACAACATGAGCGTGAGTATTTTTAACAATTCTTATAAAATGTACTTTGAAAATAAAACATTTTTCACATTAAAATGTGTTGGTTTTCTTGCCTAATACTTAACATCAGAATAAGGGAAATCATTTATATTATGTCTCAAACAAATGCAAATGAACATTCATGCTGAGCATGACATTTTTAATTAATCTGAACTCAAAAAAACGCTGTTCTGTCTATGCAAATTTCTCAACCCACGTCCAGTTTCTCACGGAGAAATAAAACATGAGGGATGGACGTGAATCAATTGTTTTCATTGGCTGATTTCTGTTTCACCTTTTAACAGAAGCAGCAGAAACCTTTTGACTCGATCTGTTTAATATTACGTTAGACTGCGTTATTCACAGCTTAACAAAAGCTACAGAAAAGCCGCTTTAGTCACGGGGAAAATGAGAGATGTGTCTGGAGGCGACCGTTAATTTGGGCTGGAAAATGACTTTTGCTGTGAAAGGTTAGAACGACAACATGACAACAGCCAAGCCCATTACGCTTTCATTACTTTAGAAGGTTTGCCAGGCGCTGACAATTATAGGCTAGTTGCCGGGTTACAGCAACTACCAAACATCAATCTTTCTGAGTGTGTTAGTTGTTGATCAGTGATCAGAAATCCAGTTTTGCCAGGCGGTTTATAATAACAGCTAAAGTTAGAAGCGACTCTGGAATATCAATCTAAAGTCGATAATAGACTCCAGTTCTTGAAAAGACCAAAACATTTTTAATACAGCTACTACTATGTAAATCGTAGTGGGCATAAATGTACATTATATATAAGTTTGTCCTCACAGGCTCATTAAACTATGAAAAAATTAGGTATGATACAAAATACACTAAAATTAAGTTATTTATCTGGCAAAACTTTAAAAAAAATTGCTTTATTAAAGAAATATCTTTACTATTTTTAAATAAAGAGCAAAGATGTAAAATGTCATCACTTTGGCCAGTAGTGTATTATTAAGATTACAGCATTCTATATTTTTATCAAAAAAATTTTTTAATTGTCTTTGCTGATAACAGAAACTGCAAGATCTAACTTTGTTATGATTTAGACACTATCTAGTTGTTCCAAACCTGTTTGAATCTTTTTATTTGGTTGAAATAGAAAAAGATGTTTGGAAGAATGTTTGTCATCAAACAATGCTTGGATCCCATGAATATCATAGTGGGAAAAATGACAATGACAGTCAAAAGTGCCACACCACTTTTTACTGTTCTAAGTTCTTTAAAAGATTTAATTTTATGTTCAACGGAAAAAATGGGGTCCAACAACTGTTTGGTTACAAACATTCTTCTAAATTTCTTTTTTGGTGTTCATCAGCACAAATAAGTGTTTACAGATAAGAAACAAATAGAGAATAAGAAAATAATGACAGCATTTTATTTTTAGGTAAACTCTCCGTTTCAACTTGGAAACAAAAAAGTCACGGTTTAAAAAGGGTATTGTGTAAATATTCTGTTCTGTTTCTAAGTGACAAGACAAATAAGAATTGCTAACGTTGATATATTAATTATTAATATTTTTTCTTACATCAAAAATATAACCTTTCTTTAAAAAAGGTCACACTTTAAAACTTCAAAGAATGGTCAAGGGTTTAAAAAAGATTGTGAGTTACTCTAACACACCTTGCAAGCCCGATACAGGTACTTTTTATCCTGGGTGAGATGGTAAAGGGAGAGAAAGGCGTATCCATTCCCCGCGGTGCCATGACAGAGGCCGTAACCCTTCCTCAGTAAACCTCTGTGCCAGATCACCTCTCCACATTCAACAGCCTCTTTCAGGTATTTATCATCCTTGAAGATCTACAAAAAGTTAGTGAGTACAATTATTTTCAGTATTACAGTAAAATCAAAATCTTTATTATCTATATTTTAGAGTCTTTTCTTTAGGTCAGTTTGTTTATTGCATACAATCATCTCTGTAAAAATGGTTTTAATCATCATCCATCATTATAGATTATGTGAAACTGTACATTCTATTAAACATAGTATTTCCCCCCTGTTTGATCCTCCTCCCAACTCGAATTCAGAAATGACTAACCCCACCTTTAATTTGGATGTTGTTATTATTATTATTATGTTGTTTTATTGAATTATTATGAGGATGTGATGTAATTGTTGGCAGAATAATCCAATTATAAAACAAGTTTCAATTTCCTTCTAGTACAGAAGCCTAGACTGGAGTATGTCTCATTCCTTGGACAATTGTTGCCACAACTCTTGTGCATATTAAATACTGTAATGCAATGCAAAAGTTCCACTTTGTGTTTGTGACTTTTTTTTGTGTACTTTAAAAACAAATAATGTGTGTTAATGTCATTTGAAACAATACTATGATGTATAAATCAGAGAGATAAAAATAAATGTGTAATTCTTTAATGAATAAACCATTCTCCACTAGATGTCACTGTTGGATACTAAAAACAGGACCCAGGCTGACCTCAACAAGGATTATTTGTGCATAGCAACAAATAAATGCCAAAGTATGGTCCATGGTTCAGAGATGTGAAGTGTGTATAAAAATAAATAAAATGTCTCAATAAAACATGACATATCCAACGCGTGCGTGTGTTTGCACAGAAAGGATGTCTTCGTGGATGTATGTTTGTCCCTCACTTTATGAGCCATGATGAGCATATGTACCACCCCAGGTGCTCCATGGCACCAGTGCACCAGTCTGTCGGTCTCGTTGCTGAGGGACGATGGGAAGTTACCAGAGCGAAACTTCTTGTGCCGCACATAATCGATGCTCGGTCGGAGCAGCTCATTCAGAATGTCCTGATTTACTTTAGCACCCGGCTGCACACAAAGAAAAAGAATGAAGAGTCAATGTAAGCATTGCTTTTTAACATTTTAATGAAACGTAACGGAATATCGTATTCTATGGAACACACGTTGGGGAAAAGTCCTTTTATTTTTGCAATACACTGCTGGAGGGTTCTCTGAATTTGCTATTTATTAGATGCATTTTGGTTCATCATTCTGTAAACTCCCAAATTTCTCCCAAATTTCAAACAACTAAAGGTCCCATTTTTATGTACTTGCCAAATGTGAAAATTAGAGAAATGTGTCAAAATAACAAAAAGCTGCTCAGTTTTTTTCCAGATCTCAAATACTACAAATTAAAACAAGTATTTAGTAAACATGTATCTGCACGATTTTGTCAATCTTAAGGTTTTGATTAACTTACATTTTAAAAGACACTAAACTGAAATGTTCACAATTAATCTAGAAATGCTGATTTAAATGAACATTTGGGATGGCCTCATAATTTAATCTGTGGTGGAAAATATATTTATGCACATGTCTTGCATGCATACAAACTGTATATCTAAATATTGCTTTATATATAAATTAACATCAATTTAATATTTTACACCATTTAGATTAATATTAACTGTAATTAAACTACATATGTGTTTATCCAAACATTTTTTCCACAAAGACCCAGACACAAATATATACACATCTCATCAAATCTTTTTGCATTCAGCCGCTGACTTACAGTGGTAAAAATGTGAAGCTCTGTGTCAAAGTGAATTAAGAAATGTAAGGCTTGATAAACCACTGAAGGTCTCTAAAGAACTGCGAGAACTACTGCACATTAAGGACGGGACAGAATCCTAGAGAACATCAGCTGTGATTTAGCAGATCACCTGCAGCAGCAATGGACACTTGAATGAGCAGATGAAAATGATGCCGACTGGTAGATCTGAGAGCTTTTAGGACAAAGACCTGCATGCGGATATGTCGATGGTGTTCCATTCGAAACTAAATTGATGCAACATCATATGTTCCCTTTTTAGCACATTAATGCAAATATTTACGCACACACATTAGTGCGGCTTCACTACAATACAGACCACTAGGCCATGTCCCCACATGACTCTGTGATGCAAATCCAACGCTTCCTTGACGACCAGAAGCAAACCACTGCCAATCATCTTGCAGTTTTATTTGCATCTTGCAGTCAGCCCTTCTTCTAAAGTATAAAATAAAACATTTGGATTCCAAGAAAACAAAACATGCCGTGCCATTTTTCTAACCCATTTATGCCTAATAGGCAAAAATCCCATCCATAGCAATCTGGACAGCTTAACAAAGCAGATGAATGCACTGGGAGATGACAGATTTTACAGCAGATGCTTCCTATAGCCAAAGGCACAAAGAAAACACAAAGAGGGAAAGACCAGAGCAAATGCAGAGATGCTTTCCTTTTGTCTTCCTTACACCACTGCTGTAAACAAAGCTATATCACAAATCATATTCTTCAATGCATTAAAACACAAAGTGCGCCACTATTTCTACATTCCGTCCAGCAGAATGAAATACTTGCCTTTGTTTAATGTAAGCACTGAGCCGGTTGCACATCCACACACTCTCCCAAAGCTCTATTACATGAAATTACATCACAGGACCCCAAGGCAACATCCACACACCACAGCGCTCTGTCTCTGTTAGTGCATGTGTCAGGGAACACACTTGATCATTTCCTACTAGTCCATATGTAGCAGCTGCAAAGATCTTAACCTCGTTTCATGGGTTTGTTACCAGCTATAGGCCTTAAAGGGAGAGTACACAGACACTAAAAATGTATGCACTCTCATGCCATCCAGTAACGGTGTGTGACTCTTTTCTGTGCAACAAAACAGAAGCTATTTTGAGAAATGTTCCAGTGGTTTTGTGTTCATATAAGTAGGTCAATAAGAGGGGGATGATGTCGGGCACCAACATTCTTCAAAATATTTTCTTTTGTGTTCTACAGAAGGAAGAAAGTCTTACAGGTTTGACATGGCATGAGGGTGAGTGAACAATCAAAGCGTAATTTGGACGAAACAATCATTTATCACATTTGTGCAAACAAACTATAAACACTGAAGTATGTGTCTACAGGATCTCAAATTACCAGCAGTGATTTTAACAAAGCACCTTCATCAGGCCAACCTGGAAAAAAAGGGTTTGAATCTATGCCCATGACTCAGCTGGAAGCTTTTCCAATCGGATTCGTTGTCTCGGGTCACCATTTCATTCCAGACTGCATCTATAAACACTGGTGTGATGAAGCGTCATTGGCTTTAATTGAGGGCTGTTATCTGCCTCAGAAAGGTCAAAAGTGTGCTGAAAGTCAGCTACCCAAAACTGATACACTTGTGTGGACCTCAGATCAGAGCTGAGATTCTATCCGGGCATTCTTCCAAAGCGCTAAATCAAGACAAACCCATACGGTCGCAAATTTTGTTTACAGCCAAACAATTTACAGTTCAAGAACAATTATTCATTCTCTTGAATCAATCCTCGACTTGACTTCTGTTAGGAGTGGCAGGGTGTGCAATTTTTTATTTAAGGCCAACAAGAAAATATTACAAGCGACCAACAGTGCAGCAGCAGTGGCACCAATTCACCTACGCAAGTGCACTTTACCAACATTCATCGAAATATCTTTTATGTGCAGAAGAGAGAAAGTCATGCAGATTGACAAAAAGATGACACAATTTTCTTCTTTGGTTTAGAAATAAGGTTTGTGCAAATATCTCACAAAGCAATATTATCTACTGAACATTGTCCAAAGCAAATTTGACTTTTCTTTATTGGCATGACGGAAAGGTTCATTTCTTTTGAATTATGATGAACAGTACGATATATTTGAGTGTGAACATGTAGGGAGGAGCTTAATTTCATCCATGGATTTGATCGGATAATAAGGAAGTTGAAAGCCTGGCAATTGGACATTACACACAGGTTTACACTTGGACACAAGTTTCAGGGTGAAAACAAAATTTGTATGATATATTATACTGCCGTTGGCCTATAAAGACACACAAACGTAAGAAATGTGCCTCCTACCTGCATGAGCGTGTAATAGATGCCAGCCAGACCATGAGCAGCTCCAACATACTGTTTCTTATGCCACTCATACAGCAGCGGGCAGCGCTCGGTTTTCTTCTCCTCTTTTGCCAAGTTCTTCCCTGACTCCAAAATAGCCGTCACCACCTTAAAACAAAGATTTCACAAGGATTACACAAAAGCATCTTTATGGATCAACATGTTGGCTATTCAATGTGATCAGCAAGCAAGTTGTATATTCATTCTGTATAAGAGTTTAGATTCTAAACATAATATATTACAAACTACATTATTATGCACCTCAATTGTTTATTTGTTTAAATATAATACTCAAACTATCTTTAATATGAATTAAAAGTTTATGAAAAAAGTGATAATAACTCAACTAAATAAAGCTATTGCAATCCCATAAAAATACAAAACAGAGTTACCGTTTATGCAAATAAACTTCTTATATTAGGTATGAAAGAAACTTGCATTACATTTGGATGATATTATGTATAAAAATAAGTAATTTTAACATAAAACTCTTTGACAAATATTGCCCCATAAATTTTTTACTATAGCCACGCTTTCTATAAACTTCTATTTCAAATCCAGGAATGAAATTGAAGCAAACTATCACCCAAAAGCTTCAAGGCCCACCATTGTCAATGTAAATCATATAAGCATTCACCGGTCGTTCATAAAAAACAATATACAGAAAGAGTCTAAGCCTGGCTTGAGAAACAAAACTCCAAATATCCTCATTTAAATATTTCCCCCAGGAGACGACTCGGGAAAAGAAGCAAATTGAAACAGCACTAAAACTGACCAGAGATACAATTCACGGCGCAGCCAACGGAGAAAGCTTTAAAGTTACTAAAGAAGCAAATAAAGCCATCGGCAAGCGAGGACAAACACACCATTAATCTGTTTGCTTTTAGACACTTTAAGAACAATATAGACTCTTTGTTACAAAATTACTTTGGAATTGAGTTCACTTTTCGGAAGGTTTTATAAACAAATTCAACTTGCGTTTCAACTAGATATACTATATTAAAAACCAATATAAATAAATTAAACAGTATCCATTACACTTCCAGAAGTCGTGCCACTCGGCGGTCATGTTATCATTTGCAACGCATCTGGACGGTTATTAATTTCGAATGGTGGAAGGCAGATTCTTATACAAATAAAAGCATAGATTTTATCAATTACAAAACCTGACATGACCCGAACATTCACTTTGATTTTCTGACATTAAAATGCGAGGTCAAGAAAAGTTCTAGTGAAATGTTTTTCATTATTTTAAAATATAGTTCATATTAATGCTTATGTCTTTATGTCTGAAATTAACATTTTTATTAAAAATAGTATTTAGCAAACACACACAATTTTTTTAATTAATAAATTAAACACAGATTAGACACCTTCCAACTTCTTTTACAGTATATATGGGGGGGATCTCTTTAACAAAATGACCAAATTCTAGTCTAAAGATGATCAAATCAAATTGTATTTTTTTCAATCACAGAATACCCAATTCCTTTTGTTTTATTTCATCATTTTAATGATGAGTTCTTATTATTCTAAAATGGGAAAAATAAGAACGCATAAGTGAGTAAGTATCACAAAACTCCATTAATTAAGAACATTAATAATAAAAGTGTAAAGACCTTCTTTTTAAAGGTTTCTCGTGTTTAAGGTTTTGCTTTCTAAAAAATCGCAGTCTTGCTACACAGCTCAATAATTTATATTTCTCTGTATAAGGAGGACTTGTGTTTGCTGCTACTTTATGTCCGGTCAGCCCTGAGACCAATGCTGAAAATATCCCAACAGTTCTAAACACAGAGGAGGTGAGGAGAATGTGTGTGTGTGATCCAAACCCTTTTGTGTGACTGCAGAGCACAGATTTGACGCTTTTCCAACTCTGCCAAATTCCTTCAAAAAAGACACGCACACACTTTCTTACACCCTCAATGTGCCCGCGGTTTGATTATTTCTACCCCTAAAGGGTGCAATGCAGCAGAGTAGAAAACGCTGCGTGTTTCTATTGATGTCTAAACTGCACCACACATCTCTTATAAGCAGTTTGAATAGCCATCAGATCTCCACAAGCTGAATTCAACTCAACAGAGGAATATATGCAGTATTATAAAGCAAATATGAAATAGACAATCCTAACAATCCCATTCCTCTGGTTTTCTTCTCTGCATCCGCACACGTCCCACCCACATACTGCATTTTGGATGGTGGCCAACACACGAAGACTATAATGTACGACACGCAGTGAATCGGCCCACGAGAGGCTGAACATTTACTATGCAGGTCAACGGGTCTGCATCTGACGCAACGTCTGGGAAAAAGAGTCTGGGATGAACACTAATGTTTTTTTATTTGTGTCATGACCATCACCTTGCTCACAGTGGTCTCATCCACCGTCTCAGGGCCGATTTCTTTGTTGACGTACAGCAGGGCAAAGAGGTAGCCGGCCCGTCCGTACAGAAGTTCATCGGGGATGTCAGAGTCGGGAGTGAGAACGGAACGCTGGAGCTGGAGCAATCTGAACGGAGAGAAAGGTGAAAAGTCACATGGTAAAGTCCACCTGTGGTTCATAACTTTGTCTCCCTAGATTAATCTTTAAACATCAAAATAATTGTTTATTTTGTTGACACATGAAACTGCATATTAGCTCGGACTCCACTCAATCAGACTCAGCGGTTCCAGAAATAATAAAACTGAAAGTGAAACTGAGAGCTGAGACATTAGTTCACAGATCATTTCAGTCCAAATGTATGTGCCGCCGTCGCATATCCATGACTCGAACTGCTGATATGATCAACTGAGTGGATGTAATTGGTCACTTGTTTATGACATCATTAGCCGGTACAGTTTCAAAATTCTCTACAAAGGTCTAAAACGATAAATTTCACAAGTAGGGCAGACCACATGTATAATCATGATTATTTTGCCCAATGTTGAGATCGCTATTTTTTAACACGATTACACATTGACTTTGGAAACTGAGTTAGTAAATAGATAAATTACGAATACATACGTTTCCAACTTAAGATTCCACTCAATAACAAATAAACATAAAAAACATAAGATATGAACACATAGACTCAAATACATATAGAAAAATATTAAAATAGCATAACTAAATGCGATGATCATTATTTTAACTTGAATATTTCACTTTCGTAATTGTTGTTAGAAAAACTTGAAATTTGAAATCGATTACGTATTATTGCACAACCCAATAAAGTACCTTAAGAACACAACAAAAACATATAAATCTAACTAAAAACCACAAATACAGCTTCCAATTTGATGGATATTAAAAAAAAAAAAATATATATATATATATATATATATATATATATAAATTGTGGCAAAGAAGTATTACAAAACTGTTAAATTAAATTAAAACCTAAATATTTATTGTGATATTTACTGCTTATATTTTTGCGCTCTGAAGTGAAACACAATAAATCAATATTAACATGAATGTGACGTTAGATCAGGGTTTATGGGATATCTAAACAGGCTCATGCTGAGAGCTGCAGTCTAGCAGACAATTCATCAGAGCAATGAGAACCGAGCACACAGCAGGCCGCATGCGTCCCGCAGAACCGATAACATCCACACACACTGCATGAGCCAGATACATGTATCAATATCACACGCTTAAAAGCTTCTGAGAAACCAAAGCCATATCAAACTCAGACTCATTCCTGTATTCAGTGGTTTTGATGTCATTCAAAGAAAATCGACATCCGCAAGTATTGTGCACATAAAGTGGTGTTTATAAGACCATAAGGTGTTTATAAGGTTTTTCCTACATTGACAGCTCAAAATAAAATGATCCGATGGCAAAAGGTTGAAAGGCCAAATCCATCTCACGTTCTGCATTCAGAGATGTCTTTGCTGAATTACTGTGTGTGAATTGTGCAAAAAATGTCAACCTTCTTTCTCTTATAACTTTTGACAATTGTCCTGCACATGCATCTGATATAAACCCAACCATCTGAAGTTACCTCTATATCAATAGTGGCTCCCTGATGCCTGCGAATTGGATAAAATGTCCCCAAAATTTAGATCAAGCGAGCAAGGGAGAGCAGTGGAGACGTGATGTCTGCATTGTGAATCATGGAATGCTCATATAAGAATCTGCGCACACGACAGAGTGACCAAGAGAGATTGAGGGTGCATTTCGTACAAACTATTTTTATAGAGAATACACGAAGTTACTGAGGTCACTTATGCAGGAATAAAACAGGAAAAATATTACAACAAAACAAACAAAATGTTAGACATAATGTTAAACATTTTTAATTTGTCATTTCATTAGTCACTTTTGTTAAAAATGAAGCCTTCATAAAGAAGTAACATATTAGCAGGAATTATTGTATTCCATGAGTTACAGTTTATAATATTCATATTTCCAGATACTCTGCCCCAAAGGAGCAGCAGTATTATAAAAACACTCAGCCATATTAAAGAATTTGTGTTCTCTTATATGAGTCATTCATAACAAGTGAAGAAAGCAGCACACAATAATGTAGTTGTTAAAACTGCTTTGGATATGTTGAAGTGTTAGAGGGGAGATGTGTTATGTCAAACCTAAAATGTTTCGGATACTGTACAATTGTACCACGAGGAAGTTGCTGAAATTGTTAATTTTTGAAAACAATTCGGGTCAATACATATCGGTATTTGTCATTTCACGACATGTACCGAACTGTGACCTTAAGGTATCGTTGCACCCCTGCTATTTAAAGTGTGTGTATGTCCATGCCGCCACCGAAGATCAATTTTGACCCAGGAAAAACGAGTATGTAACCTTGGTGTGAAACTTCTAATATAAACCGTAAATATAAACACATTATTCTTTAAAAAGTGACAAAGAAAGAATTCTCGTGTCAATGAGCCAAGTATGGATAATTTTAGGATCCAAAATGCAGAATATCAGTGAATTATTCAGTGTATTGACAGAGCTTAAACTGAGTGTCCATCAAGACGAACTCGAAAAGCGGAAAGAGACTGAAAATGGTTCTTACTTAGTGAGACACTCCTGGGACTCAGCCTGGTTCTTTAAGTGGTGATGAACGACTGCACCTACGGCTAATGGGCCGGCATCTCCACAGAGGAAAGTGACACGCCGTCCGTTCAGATTACGCAGCGTGCGTTTGACGTAATCCAGAGCGCGCAGCAGGTGACACGTCTCCTGGGTCACACGGTGAAGCTGCAGGTACAGCAGGGCTATGCCTGGGGATGACATTCATCTTTCAAAGCATTGGGATGCCAGCAATTACACAACGAATGCTGTAAATCCTGTATAAAATCAGCAATTACTGTTTCGACAAATATTTATAATTATATTCATAATTAAAAAAAAAAATCTTTATTAATTTCTTACATTAACTTCTGTAATTGTTTAAACAATTAATATTCAGAAATCCAACCAACAGTGAAGTTACTGTACTCAGAACATTTAATGGGGTGAAGCATTTGCATTATGTCATTTCAAAAAGAATGTATTTTTTAGACTTTAAAACTTTTGCATGAGCCACAAACCTGGCCCAAAGTTCCAGTCTGTGTTTGTTAATAGGCCTTGCTAGTGGATATTAATATTACTACTTTTATTTTATTTATAAACATTATTTACATTTAAATAGTATTGTTTTGTTGAATTTGCATATTTTTTTATTGTATTAAATAAACAACTTGTTAAACAGCTCGTGCAACTTTGATTTATTTAAGGTATGTCTTGTAACTGTTCTTCTACCATCAACACCCCCCCCCCCCCCCCCCCCAAAAAAACTGACGAGACTAGACAGATGTAATTTAAAATTAAGTCTAGGGTACACATGTCCGGGAACATTTATTTATGTTGTTTCTTTGAAAGCGTCTAGAGTAATGAAAATGCATTTCAAGATACAATTGGTAAGACAAGGGCCGGCAAAAGCAAGTTTCATGCATGTAAAACTTTATCTGCGTTTCGAAAGGCCCAAAAAAATCTGTAAAAGAATTCAGTGTGAAATACACATTTGACAGTTTTTCTCAATAATCATTGAATGGGTTTTGTATTCACCTGTCCAGCCTGTATAAGTGGAAAAATCGTGTGGATCTGCAGTCTTCAAGCCCTCCTCCATCTGTTGGAGAAGATCTTTGATCTTGTTCTGATTTATCTTTTTCTGAAAGGCATCAGTGATCTATTTCCAGGGAAGAAAGAAAGAGTTCATGCATTTATAAGACCATACCACAAACATCTGTAGCCCCTACTGTCTGCACTGTTTGAGATCTGCACAGTTCCATCGGCCTTGTTAAAAAAAATATGAGTTCATAGAGACACAACAACAATAATAATACTGTAACATGTATTCAGTAATCCATGTCAATGCAGAAACCTGTCTGAATCTAACACCAGATTGCATAGAAACTCAACATAAGGGCAATTCCATGAAATTTCAACCTTACTATAAAAAGGTAAGGTTTTTAGTATACGTATAGCACAGCTGTTAATATTTGCTGGGTTCAATATCCATGTGATGTCTCAGTTTAAGTTCTACAGAATTTGATTAATTTTTAGTGCATGACTTTTTCAAGTCAAGTCTTTGTGTCACATCTTTAACATTGGAATTGCTCTTCTTAGTTTTTAGTTTTAGTTTTGACTAAAGCCAATTACATTTGTTTTCTAAGATGTACAAAGTAAAAAGAAAAGCTCATTGTTTGCTGGACTAACTCTCATCTGTTATTAGCGAACAATGGTACAAAGGGGAATCTGGAACTCTCATAACCGGGTGTTCACCAAAATACAGAGAGAGCATTTCAACATAACAATAAAAACCTCTTTTTTTTACTGACACAGAGCAACATAAATGTATGTTATATGAATAAATGTGTAAATTATAGTATTTAAAAACTGTATACGATTCTCTAGAGGAAGATATTTTGAGAAACGTGGTATTGTGTTTATTCGATGGAAGTCAATGTTGTTTGATAACAAACTTTATATTATTTTCGCTTTATAATGGTTTAACAATGCAAGCAATTTATACAACAGTTCGAACTTTTATGAAGTTTTATATACAATCAGTTGTTCACTTTATGTGTTTGCCTTTTGTTGCATGCTTAAATAAATATTCGGAGGCTGTTATATTTTTTCTGAGTATTATATTGAGTTATCAGTTATTGTAATCGGCCAAAATTTTGATATCGGTGTATGCCTAACTTTTATGATCTACTTTAAAGGCAGGCTTCTAGGATTGTTGTAGTCAAATGTTAACAGACAAAACAAACAAAACAAACACGCCCCTACGCTCAGATGTCCACACCCCTTTTTTGATAGCCCACCCCTAACACATACGTCATCTGTCGCTCTCGACTAATGTTCCTCTCCACAACAAGAAAAGTCACGCCCCTAACTGCTGATTGGCTGCACGATGGTTTGTGGACTCGGACTCGACTCAGGTTTCTAAGCACGGTTGAAAAAGTGAGGAGATGAACCCTGACCTTAAGTGTTGACTTCTATACGTTATTCCTTTTATTCTCCAGCTTCTAAAAGTGCCACCTTGAGACGTTCCCATCCCCTATATTCTGGGTTGGCTGCTCACGCTTTATCATCAAGTCCAAGAATCATGAAATAAAACTTAAAGTAAAAGCTTTGGATTTTTAAGACACCGTTAAGACAACTTCAAGTATAATGAAACTCAAGTCAGGACACCAAGATCAAACAGCATCTGGAAAACTGATCATCTGTCGATCGGCCAAACGAAAAGACACATGAGATTTATATTTTTCACATTTCAGACTAATAATAAACTCATTAACTATTTAAAACAAAACAAAGGGAACTATGGGAATGATTCAAAATGAAAATAAAATAAATCTTGTCATATTGGATCATCTCAAGTGCGGTCAACTTTTGAATTTGTGATCGTGCTGGCTGTTCTTTCTTCATCATCCGGTCGAAAAATTCACAATTATTTTAATGTATTAAATGTACAACTTATAAACTTGTAAGGCCCTAGATAGCCAAAGTAAAATCCAGAGGTCACATTTCTGGTCTGTCTGACAAACAGGTGACTTTCACTTTCACTTTCTGCTGAAAATAAACTAGATGTCAGCCAGATGTTCTTCATCTTAAATAAACAGGTTTACCGCTGACCTTTTAAATATCCTGTAGGGTAGGGAGGCACGATTAATCGTACAATTAATCGGGATTACAATTAGGGTTGAAAGGATTACATTACATTTACATTTATTCGTTTGGCAGACACTTTTATCCAAAGCGACTAAACATCAGTCAATCATCACTGAAGAGCAAACAGGGGTCAGATGTCTTCAAGGACACTTCAGTTCTCGTCTTCTGGAAGTGGGATTCAAACCCACAACCTTCTGATTACAAGTCCAACTCTCCAACCACCAGAACCAGTTTATCACCAAAAGCTAAATTATAATCTGTACATTTATACTCACATCTGTGCGCTTCGACATTATGTTTTAGCACACATTCTCAAATAAGCGACTGTAAAATTGAAGTTATTCGCCTTGTATTGTTTACTAACAACAAACTCCCATTATTATTGGTTATTTTAATGAATGTGTTTAGTTTGGGTTGTGAGAATGCATCTTCTTCACAAAAAGTTATAAAACATCACCGACAAAATCTATTAATCGACAAGAATAATCGCCATTCCAATAAGAGAGCGATTAATCGACAATGTTTTTTGACATAATCGTACAGAGCAAGTCCTGTGCATCTTCTCATCTTGAGTTCAGATCTTCCAGGACCTAAATGTTAACTTTAAGATACAATTATTAATAATTAAGACCCAAATAACAAAGAGCTTTAAAAAGCTTTGTGTGCAGGAGAGTTACATGCAAACCTTAAAGGCAACAAACAAGATGACAAACCTTTCCAGTGGCATGGAAATGAGGGTTGCTGTCACTGTCTGCTGCTGAATTGGACTGATCCCAGTCCGAGAAAGGGTTCGTGAAACTGCGTTCCTCCATCTCTGATTCAGAACCGGTGACAAGCTTCAGTCTTTTGGACATGTTCTCTCCCATTTCAACGGCAGCCCACTAGGGACAAACACAGAGAAAAACGCGTTTTCGTCTTGTCTTGTGTGGAGATTGGAGTGGTCCTGATGCTGAGAGATTTGGAGTGGTCCTGATGCTGAGAGATTTGGAGTGGTCCTGATGCTGAGAGATTTGGAGTGGTCCTGATGCTGAGAGATTTGGAGTGGTCCTGATGCTGAGAGATTTGGAGTGGTCCTGATGCTGAGAGATTTGGAGTGGTCCTGATGCTGATCCTGATGCTGAGAGATTTGGAGTGGTCCTGATGCTGATCCTGATGCTGAGAGATGCGGAGTGGTCCTGATGCTGATGCTGAGAGATTTGGAGTGGTCCTGATGCTGATGCGGAGCAGACTCTCTGCACACAATGGGAGTGAACGGGGACTGAAGCCCGTCCGTCACTTTAATCCCTGATGTTTAAAGCACACTGCTGGAAATGACACGATGCAGGATGAGCATTGCGTGGATAAAGTTGCATGAAACACAGCTGAAATAAAAACACATGCTCGTGCTTGTTCTCGTTTGTAACGCCACATCCCGTCCATGAAAGCCGAACCTGGAGACTGATCACATGAGTTACAGTCACACTGCTGTCTCGTCTTCCATCACAGTCCCCGATCTGTCATCGATCAAATCTCTTCTGTTCATCTCCGGACATTCATTTCTCTACACGCACAGACACCAGAACACACTGATGAAGAAGATGAAGATGCTGAGGATGTTTGTCTCTGTCCTGAACACATTTGAGACATCAGAGGAAACAGATGGAGAGTCTGATGTGTGAACTCCCCACCAAACAGGATTATAAAGCAAAGCAATCCATAAACCTATCTCTCTCTCTCTCTCTCTCTCTCTCTCTCTCTCTCTCTCTCTCTCTCTCTCTCTCTCTCTCTCTCTCTCTCTGTATGTCTCTCTGTATCTCACTGTCTCTCTCTCTCTCTCTCTCTCTCTCTCTCTCTCTCTCTCTCTCTCTGTATGTCTCTCTGTATCTCACTGTCTCTCTCTCTCTCTCTCTCTCTCTCTCTCTCTGTATGTCTCTCTGTATCTCACTGTCTCTCTCTCTCTCTCTCTCTCTCTCTCTCTCTCTCTCTGTATGTCTCTCTGTATCTCACTGTCTCTCTCTCTCTCTCTCTCTCTCTCTCTCTCTCTCT
>CM065676.1:3385014-3422514 GCA_033220385.1 Triplophysa yarkandensis
AGATATTTTGAGAAATGTCTATTGTTTTATCCTTGTAAGTCACTTTGAATAAAAGCATTATAAATGCCTAAATGTAATTGTTAATAAACAACAGATATTGCAGAGTACAAAATAAAAACAAAACCTTTTTGTAAATTGCACAATTCAAATGTTCTGTAAAAACTCATAGTTATGAATAACAATACATGGAACAAATAAAGGGTCTGTAGTTACAACACAATATTTAACTGCAATTTATAGTAAATAAACAAAATGTGTGCATTTCCATTCCAATAATATGGCATTATGACCCGGATTTCTATTTATTACTATATCTGTATCAATTGCCTGCCTAAAATAGATAAAGTGAGACAGGTACTGTTTACACCAGAAAGTGATGATGAAAAGAAAAATAAGGGATTATCTGCGGAGGTGGCGAAGGTGGTGCGAAAATAGTCGGCACAAGCAAAGTTTAAACAGATTAGAGACTCATCCTTTCAAATCCACTTGGCCGAGATTTTTAGCGCCGGCCTTTGAAGTTTCTCCCGAGCGGAGAGGGTCGGGGGAAATGAATTCATTCGCTTTTCCGTGCCTGTGTACTGCCTCTACCTACACAGTGCTGACAGAATGTAAAAATTCCAATAAGCCTCGCTCTTCTCCGCTACATTAATGAAATAAACCCTCGGCCTTCCGTATTCCTCTTTATTTGGGCCAAAGGGAAAACGCAGAGCAGCTGAAGACTTGTTAGACCTTTTGCTGTAAACTGAGGAGTCATGAAAGTCAGGTGAAAAAAAGAAAGAAGTCAAAACAATTACAAGTTCGGGTGAAGTGTCCTCAAGATGTTATGCGGATCGTGCCGAGGGTGCAAACCGCAATCCTGCGTCTTTCAAACTGTTATAAAGGGAAAGGACTTGATATGATCAAAAGTGAACTTGGCTTTGGTGTCAGTGGAAAAATTTTTTTTTTTAATAGTTAGGTTAAGCTGGCATTAGCTGGATTCGGCAACTAAATACAAAACAAGCAACGAAGCAAATGCTTGATTGAATTCACCATCCAGACCATGCGGATCAATGCGAGACACGGATGTTACGTCTGCGTAAAGTTTTTAATAACGCGATACTCTTGTTTACATGAAATGAATTAGCACAAGCGCCAACAGACTCTCTCGAAGGTAACCGAACTGTTGTTTATGATCCCCTCTATTGATTCTCGCAGTGTTGTGATTCATCTTGCTGTCTAAATATAGTTTCCAAAAGCACTTCCAGGTGCCGTTTGTGCCAAGCGCTTTTATGAAATGAAATAAATCAAATAAGTTCTCCGACGTCGGGCTCCCCGGCATCCCATCGCCTCCGTTCTCTCCTTTATTCACATTCGAACGGCGGCGTCCACGTCTGGCTTTCATACACGAAGCCATTCTATTGTGTGCATGGGTTCAAACACGAGCATTAGAAGAAGAAGCAATATGAAAAAGTGCTTGTCAAAGGATGTGGCCTTCAATCCTTCATCGGTTATGCAGAAATCCAAGAGGAAAGTAATTAAATGGCCGTCTGGGGACGGAGGATCTAGGGAAAGAGTAAAAAAGAGACAAAAGGACGGCTCAAACCCCCTGAGTCATAATGCTATTGCCCGCTTGTGGGCATAGGGTCTGAGTTTTTATCCGTATGTCCTTGATAAGGTGTGGATCACTTGAACTTGTACCGCAGGATGACGGACTTTGGGTTGCCTTAGTGATTCAGATGAGCCGTGGAACTGACCGCCAAAGACAGTTTGACATGAAGTGTCGAGAAACGTGCCGACAATGAACAATGAATAGTTCAGTATAGACAAAGTCATAAGTCATAAGATTCATGCCAGAGTTGAAAATGTGAATAGAATTTTACATCTCAAACAGCCTGACGGACAAGTCATGTTGCATTCTCCATTGGGATTTAGAAACTGTATATACATTTATTGATGTATGTTTACTCGCTTTGTACCTCAGAGTTCACATTCATGTTTAAGAACTAAGTCAAGCGGAAAATTACAGTATATACATTAAGACACTGTATATTAATCCTTAAGAGAACAGATAAATAACGGTGCTCAACTCAAAACTACAGAAAATGGAAATTGATCTAAAGTATTCACTTAAAGGGATAGTACACCCAAAAATTGAATTCTGTGTTTTTTAACTGACCTATGAGTTCCTAATCGGTATAAATGTCCTTGTTCTGATAAACACAATAAAATGGACCAACCAAAAAGGAACCCACTAATACGTAAAGTTGTTACAGAAAAATATTAAAGCTTAGAAAGTAAATGTACCGTTTCAATTTTGTGCATATTACATATAAAATCTGAACTCAAATATTTATTTTAGAATTCACAAAAAATATTGGTGAATATTACATATATATATTACATAAATATATGTGTGTGTGTGTGTGTGTGTGTGTGTGTGTGTGTGTGTGTGTGTGTGTGTGTGTGTGTGTGTGTGTGTGTGTGTGTGTGTGTGTGTGTGTGTGTGTGTGTGTGTGTGTGTGTGTGTGTGTGTGTGTGTGTGTGTGTGTGTGTGTGTGTGTTTGTGTGTGTTAAATAAACACGGTACCTTGAATAAAAACATGTTGGGTTTTTGTATTTATGTTAAATTAAATTAAGTGTAAATAACTTATTTTTGAGATATTTACTAAGCCGCAAAAAATTTTTTACAGTCTGTACTAAGAAAAGTTACTTGTTTTTTTGTATCCTGTTGATCACAAAATGATGTAAGAATGTAGAACATCAAAGAGTTCTGGGGATCTTTTGACGACAATTGTTATTTTTACAACTATAGTAGCCAATGGGGTCCAAGAACGGTTTAGTTCAAACATTCTTCAAAATATATTTCTTTTTGTTCAATCAAACAAAGACATTTTTACAGATTTGGAACAACTACAGAGTAAAAAATTCATGACAAAAATCTGTAAAGCCACTATGGACCATGAGTAATATTGTTAACTAAATTGGACATGAGAACGTAAAAGTTTAAATTGTCTACCTAGAGTAATTTAAACAAACCCTGGAGTCAACAGCCTTTCATGCATTGAGAAGCCGATCCACTGTAAAGCAATGGCATCATTCATTCCATGCCATTCCTGATTATGTCCTCTTAAGACACTAACAATTTATTTCATCTTGAGTAAATGAATACCATTCTCCCAGCGTCCCCAAAATATACCCAAACGCTCCATCATAAACAGGCAAACAGCCAAAAATACAGCCAAGGATGTGAATCAAATCCCTTTTGAATGTAATAAACTCAGACTGGGGCTTAGATCAGGTGTGTGTCCTGTTGCCAGCGGAACGCAGAGGACAAGTTATGTTCAGTCCTGTGAATAGAAGGGATTTGAGGACAAGAACTAGGTTTCAACATGGAAAGACTGCTGAATAGTGACGGGTGAGATTTGTTATGACATGAGGCTTTTCATGTATGGGAGTTCTATTTCTTTAAGACCAAAGCAGTGGTTTTGATCTGAAGCAGTGCTGCTTTAGGTCTAACCTCTATTACAGGGACTTGAATTCTGGGGGATGAGAGAGGCTGATCATGTGGACTAAAAAGACCTTGATCGTGATCATCAAAGGACATTCAATAACCAGTCGACCCACGACTTCTACATAGAGCTATGATGGTGAAAAAATATTTATAACTAATCTATTACAGAATATTATTGGATTTTGAAAATGATCTTGATCAATCTGATCAGTCTGGTGGTCCCAAATTTTACTTGTTGGATTAATTTGTATATTTGGTCAAAATAGAAAGTGTTTACAGTTGTATATATGGTGCTGTCAAATATGTGTTGACTATTTAAGACAAACATATGCAAATGTTTAAAAACACAGTTTGATACTGCTCTGACTAATGATGTCATAAACCTATAACCAATCGCATAAGTTCATCCGACCATCTAGATCGGAAGTTTTAGACATAAATATGTATGTGTAGCCCGTACATTTAGAATAAAATGAAATCCAGGCTCTCAGTTTCACTTTTAGTTTCATGGGCATCTGGATTTGAGTGGAGGCGGGGCTAATTTACACATTCACCTATCTACAGATACTAAATGAATCTGAGCTGTATTAAATTACAGGAAATTCCTTACCTTACTTTGAATTTGACACTGCTTCACGATTGAAACTAAGTTGTCAGATTATTAACAAAAAAGAAAATTAATAAAAAATTCTTCTCCTACGTTAATAGCAAAATAACGTGTTCACCAAAGTAAGCAAATACAATTGTCAGTCTCGCAGCTAGAAGTAGAAAAAAAAAGCTGGCAAAAAATAAAGGTGGCAAAGCAGGAGAAATAGAAAAGCAAAAGCTATAGAGTGACATCAGCTCTGGCAGATTGAGAGATGCTTGCTTATCTGTTTACCTGCTGCACCATTGCCCACGGTGGCCTATGAGCCACACACAAACCCATACAGTAACAAAGAGCCAGGTCTGCTTGTCTGGAATCAGATGGCCTCGAGGGAAACTCCTGTCATTACCCGACATCTGCAGCCGCAAACTCCACAGGGAGAAAATGGATGAAGAGAAAGGAGAGAGAGCCTTCCACGAGCAACATATCCATCCCTCACCTTAAACTTAAGAATGCTTTGGCCTGTTCACCCGAGTGTAGGCAATAAAATATTAAGGTCTTTCTAAAGCAGTGGCTTTATTTCCTGTAGCAAGAAGTCATTTGTTTGTCCACACTGAAAACCGTACAAACACTAGCTGTCATATTTGATGTTTAATGTAAAATATGGTTGTGTGGATAAGAGTTTAGGAATCTGGATTTGACAACCCAGCACAAACCTGCAAATATAGAAACCAGGACAACATGTCTTGGTGTTTGTCACAGCGGTTTAGGATGTGATGTAATGCTGACAGGTGGAGTCACATGGACATACTGGACATTCTGAATGCAAAATCTTTTTTGGTCTTTTAACATTGTTAAATCAACATAAAAATAATAATCATAATAATATATATATATCACAATCTGGTATTTTCCTGTAATTGTTAAAGTAAAAATTAACACTTCATGTGTATTGATTTGTTTTTACATGAATATCTTACGGTCTCTATAAAGTTAGTTTGCTCAGTTGTAGTGAACCACCGCCACTGTGACGCTGTGTGATGTAACCGATGTGTGTACGGTCAAAAAGAAAATTTGTATTTGTAAAAATAAGACGCGGCGCCTTGTATCGGGATGGTGACCACGTTAAAGGTCTCAACGGCATTAACAATTATTTAAATATGAAATTACTGATGTTTTATTCTAACATTTGATGGGAAATTAAACTGAATACAACTTAGAAACATTTGAAGACAGAGTCTACGATTTCTGTAACAAAGACACCCCTTTACTTAAACAATTTACATGGTACACTTATAATAATCATTTAAATGTTAAACTGCCAAGTGCTGCCCACAAAACTGTAAAAGCACCAGAAATGTTTAAAACACAGATGGCGATCGAGAGAAAAAGATTATGGACAATGTAAACATGATTAATTGCATCCAGAAAAAAGTTTGTGCTTAGAAAATATGGCTGTGCATTGTGCATTATAATTTTGCATTTATGAACACAAACACATATATTGAAATATTTCTCGAAATGTTAAAATCATATTTTCATTACAATTTTAATTATAATTAATATAATACTTATACAAGATATATGTCACTGACATACATTTTGACTGATTTTATACATCATCTACTGTGATAAAAACCAGTCCGACATTCAAGCATGCCTTGCACTTCAAATCCTTATTCTGGGTCACATCTACTATCCTTCACCCACCATATAACCACTGACTTTTGAAGATATGTTACTCTCTCTCTCTCTTTCTTTCTGGTTTGATAGGCATTGACTGTGGGCTTTCAGTGTCTCAGCAGTGGGTCTGTGGCCCTGCAGTGAATATAACCATGACTGTCACTGCCTCTTTCCTGCCACACGTGTCATAACAGCACTGGATGTATATGACACTGCATCTGACGCACTCCTAACATACTGCAGACCAACTCGGCTCTGTCTGTCGTGTGCTGGTCTGACTGCTTGTGGTGGATATACTCTGAGGTTTCAAGTGCCACTACTTATCTGTGTCGCAAGCTTACACCTCAGAGTAAAACGTTCTGTGTGTGCTTTTAGATATTACTGTAAGACTCTTGCTAAAGAAGATATTTGTACAAAAGTCACCATTAAATCCATCAAAATGGTATTGCCTGTTATTTATGGATTTAAGCCGTTTATTATAAATAATTTGTGCACGTTGTTCTGTAATTCGTGTATGGATATTTGATTTCTGAAATGCGGAACCCCGAGATAAAATCACGGAGTACAGGCATATAACAGATTTTGCTATGTTGCCCTACAAGTTAGTAGTCTTGGGACACTTTATGTTCCTTATAATTAAAAAAATGACTAAATGTCTGAAATTAGTTTACAAGCAAAACCATAATTTCGCAAGCATACATGTTTCTTTTGTGACAAAACTTACATAAATGTTTCTGAAATGGATGACTTTGACTGAATATTAAAGATAGAACACCCAAATAAGAGCGCAGAATGGATGGAGGCGCCCTTGGAACTCTTTGTAAACCATCTCAGGGTGAGAACTTAAGACACAGCTTGAGAAAAAAAGGACAAGAACATTTCTGGAAATTCTATTCAAAAGGAAACTACATTAAATATGATCAAAGAGAACATATTTTAGATGTAATTATTTCCATTGTTCCTTTTCTTTTCATAATGTTAAAGAGTTTATCATTATTCTAAAATTTGGGAGAAATATGAATGCATAACTGAGTAATGTCCCAAAACTTTGGACTGGTAAAGAGTACATCCTGGAAAGATATCTGGCAACTTAAGTCTTTCTTAACCAGTAGCATTTAAAGCAAATTTTGCTATGAATGTGTTTAATAATCATTCATGCATTATGCGAATTAAATAATAGCTTATCCGGTGAATAAGTGAACTGAATCGTCAAAGCTGATATAAGAGTTTACATCACAAGTATTTTACCATTTACATTCAAGAGGACTTTAGACACATATATATGCCACCCTTTAGAAGAAAACATCATCACAATTCTACTTCACATCTACAGAGTACGACATTATGTATCAAATATAAAACAGACTAAAAAGTTGCCAAGTGTTGAATTGCTACATACACTTATTAAAAAATGTTGAGGTTGTTCATTGAATTTTTAAATCTCATCTCTTGCACAACTCCTATAATAAGCTCTTTGTTTTCTGCAAGTAATGAGTTGTATTAAATCTTGTATACTTTCTCCCGCAGAAGACGTTTTCATATGCATCTTGTGCCCTCTAGTGCCCCTCTTACGCACAGTTCCATACCCCACATCTGAGTCCCATCCTCAACCCACCAATGCCTTACACAAGCACAAAGAAATAAAGCGTCAGTCTGAGATAGCACTATTGTTGGCAGGTAAACAGGAAGTAGTCAGACGCAGAGGTGAGATCTCCCGCTGTAAGATCACACACACACACAGGATGTGCACGATCACGCCTGATGAAGTGTAAGATGAAGAGGGAAAAAACAAAAGGAGCGCTCTTCAATCTTTAATTATCTGAATTTGCGGCATGTTGAGAAGGGAGGGGACAGACTCGAGGAGACCCCGCTCGAGCGATAGGGAATTCACACAGGGCGCATGACAGCACTATAATAACCTCAATTATTCAGAATTAGGCCAATATTGATTTACTGCTGGATCGGCTTACTAAATCTCAGATGTGGTGGTGGGAAGAGGGGAGGAGGTTTGGGGCGCCGCGTCCCAGGGAGAAAGAGCTTGTCGGGCAGGGATGTGGAGGAGGGCCTGTGACTCAATGCGGAGCCTTTGGACCGTGGGGTGAAGACGTGTAATTAAAGATTCTCCTTATCAAGACTGTGATGGATGAAGCAGTCTGGGACTGCAGGTCTGCGCTGTCTTTCTCACATGTCGACCTTCAGAGGGGGACTGAGTCAGGTTTGAAAAATCAGTAAAATGGCTGCTTTAAAACCGCTTAGAACACCATTAAAGGAAGTCCAGGTGTTTTTTTGGAAAATGCGTGATATCACAGTCAAAGAAAATCCAGTCGTATTTATCTTGTTGACTTTTCTGCAGAACGCAAAAGAAGATACTCGAAGAATGTTGTTAACCGTTCCCTTCTATAGTATGGATTTAAAACCCTACAGTCAATCTCTGGAGGTAAAAAAGCTATATGATACGCATGACCAGACCTGGAAAAGCAATATCTGTGTTGCTCAAAGACCAAAGAGTCGCCGAGCAGATTATCAAAATACAATGAAGGTTTATATTACTCATGTTCTTGATCTACAATCCGGAAAACAAAATCTTAAGACCGTGAGAATCAAACCAGGATGTGAGTACGGCTTTAAAATGCCAAAAGAAGACAGAACAGGAGTTAGAGGCAAAGAACAGGGAGTAGACAATAAAGTGAAGATCAGCTAATCAAAAATCTTGGACCATGCTCAAAAAAAACTCACGAAAGCACTGAAAAGGTCCAAAAATGACTCATTGGTGACTAGCCCCGCCAACGGTTTCCAGGAGGCTGGTGGGAACGTTACTCCATGTGGCGAAGTTGGCCTTTTCACGGGCACTATAAGTCTATAACTATTGTTTGTTAACTTCCCTGGCCATACATCCCCTAATGTTCTTAATAAGATCTAAATCAGGAAAACATGGAGGATGGTCCAAAGGTCAAAGTTTTAATCCTTGAAGATGTTTTTGTCAGGCAGGGTTTGTAAATCCCAGCGTTGTCCTGTTAAAAGAACCATAACTGCTCAGATGAGACAGTCAAGAGTGATGCCCTGTCCATATCAGATGCCATTTGGCGCCCTTGCACAACCTGAAGCTCAAATTTCCCATTCAAGAAAAAACATCTTCAGTGGGATCTCCTTGTCATGATAGTAACGGTGGAGGGCATCAGAACCGACTAGGATAGATTTTTTTCGTCTGTCAATAAAACTTTCTTCCAACTTTTAGTTTACCATGTGTGGTGTTCCATTGTGAATTTCAAACGTGTGAGGTTGTGGCGTGGGAGAAGATATAGCCTGAGAAGATGTTTTCTTTTTTTCTATTAAAGGCCTTCTCTCAAAGATTCAGTCTTATGGTTTTCCGGCTACAGTGGGCATCAGTAAGTGCTTTAATTTTTTGGGACTACTACTTTACTTCCCATAACAGGATCTTTTAACAAATTAAAAATGATTGTTTGAATGCTTCCAACTTCAGCAGGGATGATGCGCTTTTAAAGCTCTGGCTTGTGCAGTTCATCAATCTTGCCACGTTCAAAAAAGTTAAAGTTGCCTTTGTCATAAAGAGATCACGACGAAGGACAATTATATGAAAGGCAGTTTTTTGAACAGATTTGAACTTACAAAGCTTTGGTAACTAACTTTTGATCAGCTGATGAGCAACTTGTTTGAGTTTACATGCAGCTCTCAATAAACTAAGACTTAAGACTTTGTTCAGGATTGCATTGCTTTGTTGTGCCCTGTTCAGCCCCAAACATCATCTGATAAGATGCTATTAAAAACACCCCGTCCCTGAGAAGCAGTCCAAATACAACCCTCAGTGTATTTATTCCATGAGAACAAGAACAGGGAAATAGATGCATGTGCTTGTTTCACAATAGCATGCATTTCGGCCAATCTAATTAGTTTGGAAATGAATCCAAAATGGCACTGGAGGACCACAATGAGATCAGTGAATGAGCTCATGTTTAAGCTTTCACTATCCCTCTGTTCACAAAGCAGAGATAACAAAAATTCTATTATTGCACAATTAACGCAATATTAAGACCGCCTCGTCTGCTAAAACGTATTGAACCGGTGAACGCAGCCAACTCCACTCCAAAGCCAACATTGATGCTCTATTGTTGGAGTGGAAAGCCTCAAACAATTTTGTGGGCAATTATTCTGAAAGCAAGGAAAAATGTGAACCTGGAAAACCTGGTAAGTGTCTCGTTGTGTCTTTTCAGAGTTGTCTCCTTGGCTCGACCTTGTGAGGAGAGCCGAGCAGGACCGCTCGGGCCATGGCAGGGAAGGGGCGGGAGGACGGGGGATGTTAAAGCTTGGCATCACGCAGCTGTCCGCTGCCTGCGCAACGCCTCCTAATCAGAGCTAATTGGCACGGCTGATGACAGGCTTGGGTTGGTGCCGACAACGGGGAGAAAGTATTGTTGTCGGTACGTCTGCAAGAACACCGCTCAAGGGCCAGGGTTCAACCAGTCGGATGCCAGAGTTTATTGTGCTTTCATGCATTTTGTGTTTGTGTGTGTGCACTTTGCATCAAGCTAGTTTTGAGAAATGTGAACACCTCAGATTAGGGTTTGTTAAGTGTCAGGGAAGGTGGCATTACAATATAAAGATCAAAAAAGAAGTGTTTGAGACTACTTAATCTATTACTAGATAAACCTCTACTTTGTCACTTCAGAGCGCATCAATTTCATCAACATCTGAATATTGAGTTATTTAATCTTTTTATTTAGATGTGTACATGTCTTTATTGTGATATTTCTAAAGCCTTTCAAGTGAGGATCCTTGAAATTACATTTTCTGCATGCATCAAGGAATGTACAATATTACAAAGCAGATATCTATCTACTTTAGTTATGATGGGAAACTCAAGGTGTAAATTATACAGTGAATTAAATTCAGCTGACATTACCCACACAAATACAGTTCTGTTCGAAAACAAATCTTTCAGTCCAGATTTTTGTCGACATTGATGCGGTTATGTCAATGAAAATCAAGCTTTTGTGGATCCACGTAAAAATGCTAATGTAAACTTTTTTATACACACATTTCAAAAAATATATATATATATATATATAGCTTTTGAAAAGCAGTCCACAGTTTTTTTTTTTTATAATTCCTTTCTCTTGTCATTTCGTAGTCTTGGTAAGGACAATTTAAAATGCAGAAAAGTAGAAAGGCCTAATAGAAAATATACATGTTGGACTTTTGTGTGTTTTATTCATGGGCAGTACATGTATTCAAGTATTTTTAGGGAAAAGGGTTTTCACACTTTTATGTGTAGAAGAGAAGCATTTAGTTGAACAAAACCACTATATTTCAAATGTAGTATTGTAGGTTTAGCCTTATGTATGAAGTAAATAATAAATTTATAAGGGATGCTCCATTGGTATCAGCCGATAATAAAGATTTATTCTAGACGGGTTACTCAGTACACTTCGCCGTCAGTGTATGACGTCAACGAATTAAGACGTCTATGAAAGTTTTGTAATCATTAAGCACTGTAAAAACAAAAGTTGCATTACATATATAACATAATTCCCGTTAAATGTAACAAAAATATAAAAATATTAATAAGGCAACATCTATTGTATTACTTGATCTTAAAAAAAGTTTAACAGCAATTAGAGAGCTTACATATCAGTTATATAAACTTCAGAATCTGCAGCAAAGTTCCAGAGAAATCCTACATCAGTAATCTATTGATTTATATTAATATAAATTATACTAAATATTTACTGATTAACAGTTTTATTAAACATTTTATAATTAATATTTTTATATTTTACAAAATAAAGTCATCAGTTGCATTTAAGTAAAGTGAAGTAACAGTTAAGTAGATTAAATAAAGCTGAAAAGTAATAGTGTTATCTTGCCAGATAATGTACCAAAGGCTAAGTTTGAAACACAAACAAACGTTTTTTGTTGCTTTAAAATAGTATATCATACATTTAAACTAAAATTATTTAGAAATATATAATAATAATTAATTATATTATAAATAACAGTAACGTTTTAGTAGCTGCGGAGCCAAAATAATTATAATAACTGTGTACGTAGTGAAATCTACATGTTTTTTTACAACCAATAAGATTATTTAATTTAAGTTCTCCAATTTTAACTTTTTACCACATATTAAAATTGTTTTTTACATTTTCCGGATCTATGGACACTTTCTAAAAAAACTTTATGAAAGCTACGCTTTAAAAAAACACTTAATGCAGAAAGTAGTGTATCGCAGCATCTTGCCAATTCTCTTGAAAGGTATCCATATTTCAAAACCATTAATAGTGCTACAGTCTCACACTTTCCAATCCATTAAAGCCTTGATAGACACGCAGGCCTGGACAATGTCCTCCAGGTGCCAAAAACCCGCTTCCCGCATAAGCAGGAGTTAGGAAACTTCAAGCTTGTGCGAGTCAATTGTGCGAGCATTGTGTCTGTAATGAGCTCCTCTCCTGAAATCTCACCGTTCATCTCGTCTGCAATCACACACAGCTGGCGTGGAATCAAATTGGGAAGAAGTGCAAAAAACAATCACGAGATAAAGGCGAGGGGAATAATGGAGTTTCACAGCCCGTGACGAGCGAGATAAGGGGAGAGACGCCGGGTGCTCGGACCGCAGCCGATGCCGCATGCCAACAAGTGCCGCTGGAGGGCGAGACGTGGGCACCGTTGGCCCACACAGCTGCAACTCCTCCATGCGAAACAAAGTATTCCCTCCTGCAGATAAAGCGCACAGAGGAAGTCCAAATGTCTGCTTTGGGCAGGTGGACGATCAGTTTTTCAACACTCCTTGGCAGCCAAGGAGGAGAAGAGGCCGAACGCTTGTAAAACATAATCGACAGATTTTTGCTTGGTGTGTCTATGGGACAAATGACGCTTATTCAACAAAATAATGCTGTTGAAGGTCTAGAAACAATCTAAAACATGGTGGACTTTGAGCACCATTCCCTATCGTCAGTTTCACCTCACAGCCCTATTGTAAGGTGACCTGATTAAAGATGTGGCTGTGAATCTCTGTCCTGATGTTTGGGAGTAATTGGACGGCCAAGTATTGATTCGAGTGGGCCAGCTGAAGCAGCGGTAGTCGGAGGGTTGAAAATGGCCTTTGAAGAAGTGGAAGCAGACGGCCTTCAAGCATCGCCTCTTTGAAGGCGAAATGATGACTGACACACAATCCCAAAGACCTTCTTAAAGCCGGCACTTTCACTGAGACTGTGAGACCTTCAGCGCTCTCGTCTGACAGTGAGGAAGTCCAGAGCAACATCATTTAAGAGAGAAACCAGAACTTCACTTAAAACACAGAACCTGGCACTCGAATGCCCTCATTTTCTCAAATACACCATCTTAAGATCAAAAGATCTTCACTATTTCCAAAACAGCAAACACCTCGCTACAGATCACTGATGGTCCCGGAGGGAATGGTTTGTGTAGCTTTTGTATTGATGTTAGTAATTTATGATTTGTAGGATGTTTCTGTCTCTGAAATATTTGTAGGCGTTCTCTTCTAAAAAACATTAAAGAAAGCTAACAGTCATGATTAAAAGCATGATGTTTTAAAAGTACAGAAAGAAGACCAAAAATCTTTTAAATATCTCTCTTTTTGAGAAAGTCAACAGATTTTTTTCTCCACTTTTGATGAATCTCACATTTAGGTTTCTCAACACCGTCTCAAGATATGCTTAGACACCACCATACAAATTATGATATTCAGATTTAATCACCTTTAAGCTGTTTTACTTTAAATTTCATTGTTATGATTTACACAAAGAAAGATATTTAGAAGAATGCTTGTAACCAAATCATTCTTGGATCCTTTTGACTACCATAGTAGGGAAAGTTACTTTATCGCTTTTTTTGTTCTGTCGGACACAGACTTTTATATTATGAAGAATGTAGGAGGACAAAAATATCTGGGGTACTTTTGACCACCATTCTTAGTTTCTACTATTGAAGTCAATGGAGTAGCCTATCAAAAACATATGGTTGCAAGCATTTATCCAAATGCCAAAAAAGTCTTAACAGATTTGGAAGAACTAAAGTTTTAGATTTTTTGTCTTGTCAATTCAAACTAGTATGACTTTTCCGCAGAAAATAAAAGATCATTTAAAGCATTGGCCAAATGTAAATTGTCGCTATTTTCCAACGTTCTTCAAAATATTTTATTTTGTTTTATTATCTTTAGCTCACCCCCAAAATCATTCCTTATTAATGACCATCATGTCCTCCCAAACCTGTATGATTTATGTTCCTGTGCAGATAAAAACAAGATATCCTGAAAAAATTTTGTAGACAAAAAAAACAGACCCCTTAGACAATTTTCAAAATCATCACTACCCCATAAAAGTTACTTAGTTTTTTAATGATCAAAATCGCAATCCATTATTTTATTAACGTTATAAATTCTATTTCTATTTTTAATTTGCTTTTTTTATTAATTTTTTTAAGCTAGATAAAACAGAGTTCCTAAGATCATCCTATCATAATATCAAATATAAAGTTATATAAAGATCTGTAACTATTTTTCCCCTGGTTTACCATTAATGTAATGCCAATATGTAAATCTGCCAACATTATTTTCTTAATTGTTCTTTAACTGTGGCTGTAATTAAAACCAAATGCCAAATTTGGTTTTATTCCTCATTTGAGAAGACAATGTAAGGAACTCTATATCTCGATCAATGAAATGATGTAAAATATACCACCAGTTACTTTATTCAGTGTTAAGCTATAAGCTACATTCCCTCAAAATGTTTCATGAGAATATCATCTGCTTTCTTTTCCATTTTCCAGATCCTACAAAATGTCCTTTCCATAAGGCAATCGGAGAACACAGGCCCACTGTTTCTGTCACTGTTGAAACACCACATTAGCTTGTGATTTATGAATGGCGTGTTATGAATTAATTGTGGGTCTGGGGTCTACATCGGTGAAGTCTGTCGGGTCTCAGGGGAACATTAACAGGATGTCCACCCCGTTGAGAGCTGGGACTTACAACCACCTGATGGACATTGTAAGCCGAGCCAAGCCAAATCGGCTCTGACAGCTCCTTGGGTTTTTATGGAAAACATAAAACAAGCTAACTGTCCTGGTCTACGGTCTATCCCCATTAGCAGTCTCTCAAACCAATTAACACCTAAGAAACCATTCACAAACGTTTCCAGATATATGCTACCAATTACACATGGAAAAACGCCAAAGCCGCCAAACCGAACTTAAAAGGATACGGTACATACTTTGGAATATGGGTGAATATGTGATGATCTTCTACTTTGCGTGAGTTTCAAAATTAAAGATGAATAACCAATTCACCGTTTATATATATATGTGACTTTGGGGTCTTAAAGTGTACTGTGTACATGACCAATGGGTGATTAGCGTTTGTTTTCTTTAGTTAAGGGTCCCACGAGAGAAGTGTGGCACGGTTGCGTTCTGATTCTTCGCTCCGCCTCAACCAGATTGTCGCCGCATGTGGTTGGCGCCAGCGGTTTGTCTTAAAGCTCTTAGCCGCCGTTCCCAGCGTCGCCCTCTACGGCAAAGGAGGTGCGAGCGCCGTTCGGCGGTTCATTAAGTTTATCTGTAAAGCAGACCGCCACAGACTTTATTCCAACCGCCGACTAAGATCAAAACGATAGCGGCGGGACAACATAATTACCAAACTTTAAAGCATGACATGTTATCTTTGAAGCCTTAAATGTTTAACCGCGATCAGATTGGCTTAACGAGTCATTTGCGTTTGTATTATTCAACGTTATTTAATTTTCAAAACAATTTATTTAGTAAAGTTTTTCACGTTTTTGCATTGCTTCAGCTCTTCAAAATATATAACACAGTTTTAACTGATAAGGTATTAAACGCCCATTGCGGGTGAAGTGAGAGACCAGTTGCCATCTGAAAAACGGTAACAAACATTTTTGTAAAATATCTTTTATTACGGTATTATATACCAGACTTGTAAATGTGCTGTCCTTTTGAAAATTATTCGACATTCTTTCATTTTTAACATAAAAAAACAGTATGATTGTATAGAAAATTGTATGACAGTAATTTTAACATATGGTAAAAACAGTGTGACCTGTCCACCAGTTTGAGATCATCAACACCAACTGGGCCAGAATGAGCCTGAACCAACAAAGCCCAGTTAAAACCAGCAGAACCACAAAGCTGGTTTTAAAAGTGTTCGGAGACAAAGCTGTATAGCAATATGGTTCACCACAGTCACCGTGGAAAGGTGTGTGTAGCCGTCCCTGACAATGACAGAGAGGCTGATGTTCAGTCCTTCATTACTTATGCAGGATAAACTTAAGTCTTTAGAGGTTGGCTGATGGATACGCACCTCATACATCAACTGGAAAAGCGACAGTTGGCTTTCCAAAGGAAGGACCGGAACCTAAGAGTCCTCTATTAGGAGGTTTGAATTATTCACGTCAGGCCGGGGATGGAGTGAAGTACACAACTTTAAGTATATAATGCAGTCGGGAGGACTATCGATCGCCTAATTAATTGATTAATGCAGAAAGTAATCGACTAGCAAACCATCCATTTGGTTTCCTCATTAGCTACGTTGCATTATTCATACCTGAGCTTAGACGGAGACAGACGTCCCCTGGTTTTAAAGCACATGGGAAATCTCTATGTGTGTGCACGTGTTGGGCTGGTGGTTTGAAGGCAAATCCGAGTGCTTTCGTAGAAGAGGAAAATTCGACAGTGTTGTGGATTGTTCACGCAAGGAACTCTGTGCAGTGGGATAGCATTTCTGAAAACAACAGTTTTTTTCTGCCATTTCTGCGAAGCTCCTCCTGTGAAAGCCATTGAAAATAAAACATCCTTCCTTTTACGCCAATGCAAACCAACACCGTCTGTCTATTCTCAAGGGAGGCCTGAGGTTCCGTGTGCCCTTGTCTTTCTCAGCCTGTCATTCAGGCAACACTGGTGTTTGTTCTCCTTAAACACAAAGAGACCATTTATGCGGTACCGTCCAGGGAGATAGTGTTGGTTAAATAACAAAAATCGGAGAAAGGGGATTTATTTTGCGTGGGAAAATAATGTCTGACCTCCGAGTTAACTGCAAAGTCATAATGATATGTGCGGTGAACATACGCCCACGCGGTGACATGCTGTTCCATCTCGGCCCCTGGACCAGAGCTGCAACACAGCTGCTTGAGCCGACCCAACCTGAGCTGAGCAATTATATCAACAATCCAAAAACCGAGCTTTGAGAGTAAACCTGGCAAATTCCCTTGGTTCGTTTTGCAAACTCACCGAAACTGGACAAGGGTTTACTGTGGTTTCACAATTATGTCAGATTGGGATACATCTGGGATTTAAATGTTCTTCATATTGACCCTTGGCTAAGACCTTTAGACAGTTGTCCATAGTCAATCACGTCATGCTATCAGACATGCTTTTTGTTTTTTACGATATTTTTTTCAAATTCTAAAATCAAATCTTCCCCATTAAAGAATGTTAATAATTACAGATGACGAATCGGATTTTGACCAATAACGATTGTACAACGTGGATTATTCCTTATGAATACAATTGCACGATTACAAGAAAATTGTAACCCTAACTGCGACCCTGAAACAAAGACTCCGAATAAATTGTGTGAATGAGATCGAATTAAAAAAATCAACCAAAACTTCAAAACTTGTAAAATGTTTGCGCATGTGTACGTTTTCGGTTGTGTTGAAACGACTGACGGCGAAGATCAACTTATTGATTTACAACATAATTTCTTTAGAAGAATAACACGGTTAATGCTTCATAATGGCACATTTCGTTCTTTTCCTCACTTGTAAGCATATCTAACAAGAAATCAGATATCCAGTCAATCCCTGTAAATCAGCAAACTCGACCATAGGGGCGGGGTTAAGCTAATGGTCAAGTCAAATCATTACAAATGAAAACAAATGACGTGAAAGACAAAATATAACAGAGCACAACACTTCGGGGTCGAAGGGCCACTTTTGCTGGATCTTCCGTAGGCCATTAGCTCGGTGTTACCCTTTCTATTTCAGTGTTAGTGATGTCAACAGCCCATGCTACATCCACCAAACACAATGAAGTCTATTTCCCAAGAACAGAACGGGGAATAAATAAATTTTGTCCCTTTATCGCAGGCTTTCAATCAGATTGTTGTGTTAAGTGGGGTATGGATGTTAAATGAATGATGGATGCGATCGTGATAAGTCTAAGAGAGGGTCACTAAACTCACACATTTTTTCATTTCAAAATATGTTAAAATAGCTGCAAGAACATATTGCATATTTGTGTGCTGGATGAGAAGAGGACAATGACACACACATAAGAGCGACTCTGAAATGGTATTTTTCAAGAATGGCAGAACACAAAAAGATTAAAGACTTAATACTATGCAGGAATCATACATTAAACCCAAGATGCAGAGGTTCTTTGAGTGTTTTGTGCTGTTTCCACACATGGAGCAGTGAAAATCTCAATGCTGTAACACTCTATAAAGTTTGGTTCTTTCACACATTTCCAGAACTTTTATGGATGACATAAACAAGCTTTTGAGCGGTTCATTGTTCTCTTCACATGCAAAGCAACGGAGACCGAAAACTGCATCGTGTTTTGCACCCGACTCTAACTGCATTATGTTTCTTACGATATACGTGAATGTTTCATGTTATAATATACATTTTGTTTACATTTTATGCTTACACACATATACTATTTAATGCCAAATCTGGGTATTTCAGTGATATGTGATTATCAATAATAATGTTAATTATTTGATTTTTATTTCTGTAATTTAAAATGTGTTTTTAATCTCCATTCATAAAATCAATGAATTGAATCATTCGATCGAAAAGGAGATTTTCATATTGTGAGGTGGACATGTTCCCCATAACAGTCCACCTGTTGCATAACAGTAATGGAAATAAACAAAAATTATTTATTTAATTAGGGTAATAAAACCCAATATTATAAAAATAACAAAAACAATAATAATAATAATAATAATAATAATAATTATGATGATGATAATGATAATAATAATAATAATAATAATAATAATAATAACAATATTAATTGGCTTTAATCGCACTTTAATCTGTGTATTTGTTACTTTAGAAGTTTGTGGTACAAGTTACCAAACAAACGAACTGCAGAAAATACATCTCATCCAACCTAAAACATTGATGGCGATTAGCCAATTTCAATTTTCCTGAACCACCCCTCGTCCCGCCTGCAGCTTCCTGACGTTTACGATACGAAATCCCGCTTCCCATGGTCAATGGGTCAGAGAAGTTACTAATGGGGGTTCCGACAGGCAAGCCGAGGGATGTAAAGAATCCCTGGAGACGCGTTGTGCCGCTTTAATTGGGGTGCTTGGGAAAATAAATGACGGATTATGACCTATAAATGTGAATTTATGTGCCCATTATACCTGCTGCTGATCGCCTCTGAAATAGTAACAGTCTAATTAGCAATGCATTCGTTTGTCGTGCCCTAACCTTCTAATTACGCCTCTTACCGAACGGGACGCGTTCCCATGCATTGGCATACTGTTATTTTTCTCTCACCTAATTAAACAGTCGTGTTTTAAAGTGTTATGGCTGTATGATAATGGCCCCAAAACAGCTACGCTGGATTTAAAAAACAGTCAAAGCTGCAAATAGTAGTTTGATAAAAAGATTTACATCCAACAAGGACTTAAGATATTAACTGTACTTTGGTTGTGTCAATAAAGCACAGGGTGAAATTAAAGATCATCCAATCTCAGCTGCACTCGGGAGTCATCGTAATATCACAGGCATTGATTGATCCGATCAAAACTTCACACCGACTCAAATATTTGCTCATGATGAGTCGACATTACCACTGTGATATTATAAGACTACTTATACCGGCCTGGGGAGGTTTAATAAATCTTTATTTTGCATATTTTACCCATTCGGGCTAATGTGACTGTCTTTTATAACAGAAATGAGAAAGACAGTCTGAATCTCTGCATAAAAATGTCCTAGAAATGTGTTAAAAGCACAAGGAGAATGTGACTGTTAAAGATAATTATCGAATGGAAAGTTCACCCAAAAGTCATTTTGAACCTGTATGACTTCCCTCTGTAAAACACAAGAGATATTTTGAAGATTGTTGGTAACCAAATAACAGTGATCCCCATTGACTTTCACTCCATAGAGATTTATCTAAATATATAGTTTTATATCGCATATAGTTTTAGAGGTAGGAAATAATCCTTTGGCTGTGTACAAGTATTAACAATTTCTGTAGTTTTGTTCATTGTTAGTTTCACAGTATGCTCTAAATAATGTTTCATGTGGTCTAGTAAATATCACAAAAAAAACAGTCGTAATTACTTATTAAGATCTTTTAAAAACATTAAATAATATTTTCAAGGGAAAATATTAAAATAATTGAAAAAAAATTCAACATTATATTATCTAAAATGTACGTTTTTGTAATTAAAAAAATAAATATTTATTTAACAGTATTTATTCATAATATACAGCTTATTTTATTGGGGAATTCCAAAAGAAATATTTGAGTTATTATATATATATATATATATATATATATATATATATATATATATATACATTATCTTAAATATCAGATTTACTTGTTTTCACTTACATATAGAAAACATTTAAACACTATTATCAATTTCAAGGCTTTTAAATTATTATAAAATATATTTGCCTGTAGTATTTATACAAAGTCAAAATACGGACCAGAAGATGGTGGACATCACGCACCACAGAAAAGCAACATCAAATCCCTCCTTTCCATCAATAATTTAAGGTTTTGTAAAGAGACAGCATGCCACAATAAAAAAAGAATAGAGGCGTTTAAGCACTATTAGGATTTTGTCAACTTCAAAGAAATGATAGGAAAATTTTAACATCAGAAGCATAATTCCTTAATACAGACTGGACTTCATCTCTGTCATGTTGAAAAAGAGATGGCTATCTGATTTATCACAAGCTTTCAGTCGACCTTCACCAAAATATAAAAGCTCATCCCCATATGAATCACTCGTGAAAAGAAAATCTCTTTAATACCACAAAAATGTCTTTTAAGTAAATATATCTGATATTCCTAAAGCCTTAACTTGGATTAGAGAAGAGCAAAGGCATTTGCCTAAAAATTGAGTTTCGGGTTTTTCATCCACAAAAAGAACATTAATAATGTGTCTCCACTGCTGATTCAGATAAGAACTTCCTCCAGACTAAACTGTCAGAAGCAATCCGCATTGATATTAAAGATCCATTCTTTAACTTTATGTCAACAATTGTTGCACTGTGTCGATTCCAAAGGGATTATGAAGAAACATCTGAGACTAACTTGACACTTTCATAAAACATAACCGAGAACTCTTTCAAGTCTCCCGAGTGTTGAAGGCCCAACTTCAGCGTTACAAATGTTTCCTCTGGGATCTCTGTGTGATTATTTGGAACGGATAAGAAGGGAAGCCGTTCCTAACATTGTGATTCCATTTCCCTAAATGGCAGTCTGCCGAGTTCTTCGCCGCTGTGCCTGTGTGACCCAAAACATGTTCGGTGGCAAAGGTTAAAGGTTTGAAACCATATTTTTCCTTCCTGTACTTTGACTTTCTACACCGACACTTCGGTTTCTCCTATCGTTAATTGGTATTGAGTTACTAGTGCACACAGGGCAGTCATTGTAACCGTCCTGTCGAGAATATTGTTAAGTGTACACTGGGGTCTCACTTCAGGAAACTGCCCACCCAGACCTTTCCCCTGGACTACCACATAACTCCACCACGACACACAAATCTAGCGGTACTAAAGCGAAACCTAATGCTAACTGTGTCGGACGTTAACAAGACTGACCACCCAAAATCTCGTCCCGGGGCGTCTGAGCTAACAAGCAGCCAGATGCGCCACGGAGTCAGTCGCTGAGCTCCATCGGCCTCTCCCCTCCATCTCAGATGCCGGGATGGCGTTTGTTGGATTCGTTTACACTCTCCGAAGCAACAACTCGGAATTCTGTCGAGTCACAATTAAGCAATATGTTAACGCGTCTTTCCGAATGTTTACATACGCTCGACATTGTTTGAAACTGAAGCTATGAATTATATATACGCACAATTACGCTCCGGTGAACCTATTTAAACCGTCAACACCTCCAGGAACCTTCATTTTCAAGCACTCAATAGTCGCTTTACAAACAAATAAAAACAGGTCATTTAACTTAATTTGGACCGTCGAACAAGGTCTTGACCAAACAAATGTTTCGTGATTGATAGGCCTGCAATTCAAACATGGTCGAGCATTACAATCATCATAAAACCCACCATAAAAAGCACATTGCATAAACATATTATTACTTCCAGCTTAGGCATCAATCATCGCCCGGCGTAAGCCTCCGTCACATTGAGAATGTATCGTTTAATGACCAACTGACAGAAAGCCCGCTATTATTAATCTCTCCTTATTGGATCCATATTAACAAACCAACCTCCTGAAACTAAAACGCAGAGCTGAGATGTATTTCAAGAACAAGTGTCAAATCTATCTAACGTAGCTGGGGTCAGCTAGACTTTAATTATAACACACACGTTTTGATCTGACATCGCAGAGATCTGTCTATCACATTTGTTGTCTTGCACCTTTCTGTTGAAGCCTCTTATACGCTGTGACATCCAAACTAAAAACGATGTTTGATCTTTGGAGGATGATATTGGAGACACATCTCCAAATCTGTATCTGCTGTTGGTCTGAAACCAATAACACATTCCTATTGGTCACCCTTATTGTGGGCACGTTTTACAAAAATTGTACCAATTAAAGGTGCAATGAGTGATATTAAGAGGGATCTGTTCACAGAAATGTGGGTCCTTTTACCACTATGTTTCTACAGAAGAACTCAACGGAAAAACCACTCTAAAGGACGTTTTGTATGATATGTTGTAGGTCATCTTCGCATGTTCTCTTCTTCGAAAAAGTGACAACGTTTTTGTCCTGTGTTAGTCACCATAGTGTTTGGATAGGAGGTGTGAGCGGTGGACTGATTGATTGGTTTTTATTATTAACATCACCACTAAATGCAACTAATTTCACAAACTGGACCATCACAGTGACGTGGGCAAGCTTAGACCACCTTTACCAGAAAAGAAAACTTCATTAATCAGCCAAGTAAACCAACAAAAACCCGACTGGGGGAATGATTTTCAGGCCCAATTTAATATTACGCTTACAAATTCAAAGAGTGATCATTTCAATATCATGAGCGAGATACATAGCATAATCCTTACCTGTGAGATCATCAGCAAAGGACAGGAAACCAGATGCAAATAAAAGAGAGAGAGAGAAAGAGAAGCATTAGTAAACATCATACACAACGTATCATCCTGTATATTTTACATCTGTCCCTCTGTTTCATATTCTCACTAACTTTCTTTTGCTTGAACAGTTGAGAGGTATTAAAAGTGCGGCCGGTTCAAAGATCCTCCTATGCATGCAACATTTATTGTCTGCTTTACTGATCAATTCTCCATCAATATTTAATGCAATGAAAGGCTGTGTGTGTTTCACCTTTGTGTGGTTGCCGGAGCCCAAACTTTAATGACGGTGAAACAAAACCAAGCATTACTGATCATAGCCACACATAACATTAGCAGCAAAAGGACAAATGTGAAGGCTGAGGTTGCTTAGAAACAGAACGGCACGGCTAATGGGAAAATAAAGATTGTAGAGAGAGATCAAATGAAGATAATGGAAGATTTCAGGCCCACCTCTGGTTTTCTTCTCTCTCTGCTTCTAGTTATTTATACTAATAGTGATGGAAGACACAAGACGCTGTCATTAATATTTTAAATGACTCACAGTAACTGCGTTAGAAACAGTTTGGGTGAGCAGGGGGTGAATGTAATGCCGAAATTCTGTGTGTGGTGGAAGACAACAAAAAGGATTAAATAAGCCCGAGATCTATTAAAGATCAAGCCATACACTTTCTTGGAAGTTCCACTATTTCTGCTTTATCATTCGATTCTGTTGTTAGAGAGAGATGTGGTTTGTCAGCGGCATCCTTTCCCCTGCTGAACCCTTCAGAGGAGGCCCACGAGTGTTTCTAAGCAACCCCGCATCCTGACATGTTGAGATGCTGAGGGGGTGACGGGGATGCGGCGGGGTCTTGCTGCATTGTGATGGAGTTACGAATACAAATCAGAACAGAAATAAAGACAGAGAGAGCCATCACAAGCAGGTCAGGGGGACCATTCGAATGATGTGCAAATGCAAATGTTGTGATGTAATTACATCCGTAATCAATGTGAAACAAAAACACCTTTAAAAATACTAAGAACTATATATGTATATATATTAGGCCTACTGTAATACAACGAAGAATTTGGTAATATCTGTTTTATTAACACAATTAGCTTTCCATACGAGCCATACTATATGCAGATCCATGAATTAGATTAGCCCCGCTTCCAGGATAGAAATTTCCAGTGCGGCTTAACCTTAAAGTGTAACTGAGAGCTGACATAGCAGCGCAGGAATCATTTCAGGCTGAATGTGTGACCCGAACTGCTGATCCACATATCAGATGAGTTTATGTGATTGTTTGTGTGTTTATGACATCATTAACCAGGAGTTTCAAAGCATATTAACTAACTTAATTTATTTAAAAATACAATCAAAAAAAATTTCTCCAAACAACATACAAAAAATATATACCATATAAATGTCTATTGAAATTTTTCTAAAATATTGGTTGTATAATACCAATATATTTTTTGTTGATTAAATCCTTTTTTTTCATTACATAAACTTTAAAAATATTTATACATTTAAAAAAAAGTAATTAATTCCTTTAATATGTCCATTTGAATTTTTTTTTTTTTTTTAATATTACTGTTTATTTTAATGATATTTAGCCACATTAATTACTTTACACTGTACTCATCAACGGATTAAATGAAACGTTGGCAAATTTAGCATATTAAAAAAGTAAGATCTATGGATTTGAGGTGTAGAAATTCACTTATTTTGGTAAACTGTCTCTTTAAATTGCACATAGTGGCAAGTTAAAAATAAAAAGGTACTACTAATGCTACTTTATGGTACTTTTTAAAACCAACCAAAATGATTTCAGGTGCCATCCAAAATGATTAAATGAGGATTACGAGAGCTTTGGAAACTGAGAAAGGATAATACAGTAATGCTCGGTGCAGACGCGCATCATCGAGAGGAAAAACAAAAGTACAGTCATACGCGGGGGAGGCTGCCGATATCAAGCGGTGTAATTACTACATTGCTGTGGATGCGTAATATCCAAATAAACACATCTCCAAACAAAAAACAAATTAACGGGAGGAATTGGAAATTATGCTAATTCTGTAATGGTGCTCGTGTGTATCTTCAGGCTGACGCATTTGCATACAGAAAGAAGCGAATGGAATGAAGGCTTCGCTCTGGAAAGTGTCGTCAACAGAGCCCCTCCAGATAGCGACGACACCCCACACACCATATTTAAGATCGTTTTACGGTTGCCATGGTGAAGATGCTAATAAGACGCTCTAAAACAGCGTGATGCGAAATGAGTATGGCCACACAAGCCATATATATGCTAATCACAGACCCGGAAGCACAAATACACACAAAAATGTTTCTGTTCTACAAAGAAGGATACTGAAACGTTGACCTAAAAACATCTAGTGTGCTCATTTAAGAATTGATATGTCTTGTTAAAATATTTCTGTATTACCAAAATTAATTTCATCCCCAAAGCTTGTCTAGTTTAGCTCCATGTGTTCCACATGACTCAAGAAAATGAAGCTTACTATAATACTCAGCATGTGTCTTCAATGTTGAGAACCGATAAGCATTCTGACAAACAGTTTTCAGCTTCAATCTGAAGCCGCCCACATCAGGTTCTGCAGAGGCCCGGCAGGGGTCATTTCCCCGAAAGTATTGCCCCCGATGAGCGGAGAGACCTCACCGAGGAGCTGAGCTCATTTGAAGATAATTGCTCTTGTTCTCCCTCAAGTCTTATCAGGAGAGAGAAAAAACACATTTCATGGAAAAATATTCAGAGTGCTTTGTGATCCCAAAGCGTTGGAGAAATCAATACTCAAGTCATTACTCTAGACAAAAAGATACTGTTCATATTAGTTTGAAGACTGCTTGTAAAATTTCATTCCGGTTTTAGCTGGCTGTGGGATAGAGAGAACGCATTAACACAAGCCTGCCGTGTTAATATGCAATTTACCGTTGAACTTTCGCTTAAATCTGAACAAATTTCAAAGCAAGCAGAACTTTCTCGAGGGATCCAGATGGAATTGCTTCATATCACATAATCTGTTCAAGTTCTCAGGTGTATGATGTAACAGATACCCATCTGGTCTAAATGTTGATACAACGGATCAAAGCCAACCAAAATCAGAATGTCAGAGACGAGCAAATCTTTGTCAAGTCCTAGTCAAGTATGTATGGATATAGGATTTGAACTCACAATTGTAACCACAATGTGTTGGGAGAAATTTGTTGTGAAGGGTCACATAACATATGTCAACAGATAGCACGATGCTGTGCCAATGGAGAAGCAATAATGTCCTACTATTCAAAAAACAATAATAGTTGCAAGTTTTGCGAAGGCATGGGTTCAAACCTATACCGTTGAAAGTCCCTTTGGATAAAATCATCCTCTACATGCATAAATGTTCGAAACACATTTAGATTTGTTGGAAAAATGGATAATAATTTTATTATGTACATTGGTTCAAAATTATATATATTATCAATTTCAAGAGAAGCTTAATGTAATCATGTGGAACCGATATACAAAATAAAATGAAGAAGTTCAAACCAAACACTTTTGCTGTGTTACACGATATCCTAAAGTTCGGAACATCCAAATCGGTTGCACGACAATAAGTCCCAAAATTTTATCCAACATGCTCTTATTCTGGACCGTCACAACCCCAGTAGACTGTAAGCGTGACTTGTTTTCCCACTGGAGTCATGAGACCCACATACAAGACTCCTGAAAAATGTACAAAATCAAATCTCCTCTTTCATTCCACCCCAAACAGAAGGATTTCACCGGTCTTACAGTATGACCAGCAGGGCCTGGACAACCAATAAGCCTGATGTCACTGTCGATTACATCAGCATGGTCCCTGTGGACCAGACATCTCTGACATATAGGGTGAAAAGGCAAGGTTGGTAAAGCGGTTCACTGTAAAAGCAGCAACACTTATGTCCTGACGCATTACGTACAGACAGCGAGTTGATTTGCGGCATACAACCTACTTAAAGCGAGCAATCTGTCCAGGTTGATGAGCTGTTTCAACACAGGCACTCAATCTGTAAGTAAATCAAGGGGGAAAATAAGGTTTAACATGAGTTCAACGTGTGATTCGTTTCTTTTGTGCGGCGAGCGTATCTGGGAGATAAAACGGCCTATTCCTATCCTCCTCGGCACTCAATGCAGAAGAATATGAAATGATCTTGGCAGGGATGGTTACGGTTTACGTTATGCCCTGGACGAAAAACATTCGGCGGGCGAGATCGCTAATGGTATATGAAGCGGTGCTCGATACAAAGGTGATGAGTTTGAATAGCTCAAATAACGGCTGGTGATTCACTCAGATTGCACACCAGCGAATCCAAGACCTCTGTTTTTATCCTGGTGATATTGATCAGGCTATGTGAATGTACGCATTTCGGTTGGATGGTCTTACTACACACGTACGGTAAAATGGGATTTGAGTGCTGCAAGCAAGCTCATAAAGGAAAAGAATGAAAGAAAGGTTGAAAGAGAAGACGGGACAGAGACTAGAAGAGAAAAGGCCAGGGCGGGATGACGGGCATTTAAATGTTTTAATGTATTAAAGAAAAACTAAAAATAAACATTTATTATGTCATAACTTCCTTTCGAAATGTTTGACTTGTAGAATGCAAAGAGTACATGTATAACATAAATATTAAAAGTACAAGTATTAATAAATAATGTGTAGAATAAGGAGTAGTGTAAATGTAGTACACTTCTTTTTTACTACAAGTACTATTTTTGTACCATTTTAAGTTTTCTAAAGGCGTGGAAAGCTCCACGATTTGCTCAAAAGTGCTAAAATATGATCCCAGGGTTGCCAAGTCCACAAGTTTTACACGCTTCTGCAGGTAAAGGTCGATAAATTTTGTTCACTGGGTGTCACTTTTAAATACATTTTAAACATTCTCACTTCTATTGAATGGGCACAAAACCAATACAAGTCAATGGGTGCCAAGGATCAAAATAAAAATGTTTATAAATATAACTAAAAAGTGATTACATCGAAGACAATGTGTGTAATGCAACCTGGCAACCCTGGTGAAAAAAGGCCCAAATTGCATATTTTTGGCATAAATCTTACAGCACATCCATGTGATATTTCTGCATACAAGCCTGCTTTTGTTTTCTGGAAAAGTGTGAATATGTAATTTTCTTTTTACAGAAGACATTCCTTCAGGTTGAGAACAGCACAGAGGTGAGTTAACCATACAAAGCCAAAGATGTTTTTCATGATTCTTTAAAGCAAAGAAAGGATGATGAGCATTCACTGGCACTTCAATTAAAACTGTGTTTTCAATTCACATACAACACACAAAAGCTTCTGCTTCAATAACAAAACTGCTGCAAAATAAAACTATTGTCCATAAAAAAGCCATGATGACAGGTCTTTTTTACAAAACCCGGTGTTCAAAGTTAATCTAGAGACACATCAAAGCAGTAATTCCACAGTATGTTATAAAATCGATCCTTTTTCTTAACGGCGGCACTAAAGCGGTGCTGCGCCAGACAGAGAAGAAGTTCTATTAGCTTTCGCTGGCGTAAAATTAGCTTGTTTCTTCCAGAGTGCGTTTAAAGAGCACTAAAAGAGAAGACAAAAGAAGAGCGCCCGAGCATCAAGAGACGATCAATCTGTTATGAGTATCTAGCGTGGCGCGATGGCCTCTTTCAAAAGGTAAACAGACTGAATAATTTCTCTGCCAATTACAAAGACAGTGGCGAGGGACCAGATGAGAGTGAACATTGACAAATGCAGCCCGCCGCTCAATTTTCCCAGCAAATCACCCCCCGTACCTGACACTAAGACAATAAGAAACCCTAATGGGTATTTATGCTGGCCTTGAAAGGGAACTGCCATTTATTTCAGGGGCCCTTCGCTGGTCAGAATTGATTCTCTGAAGCCCATTGAAATTAGGCTGTTTGCCGCTTCATGTGGCGCACCCCATTTTTCCTTTCCTGTCAAAGCAGGCCGAGAGAAACAAATGGGATAAGGGAGAGGTGGATTAAAGATTAAAGAGGAAGGGATATTACCAAATATTGATGATACTTGGCTCAGTCCACTGCTGGTAAATGAAGCAGGGCAGAGATGCACCTCATGAGAACTCATCTCAACTGTTTCTGTACTAATGTGAATTTTGGGATCCTTTTCTTCTCCTTTATGTTCTTGAAAACCCGTGTGACTTTTTGTTGCGCGGATCGTACAAGAGGGATGAGAAATATTAGTAAATGTGGATTAATGATGTTTGGTTACCAACGATCTTCAAAATATCTGCTTTCGTGGTCTGTTGACCAGAGAAAGTCTTCGAGGTTTGGAACATATTGATTTGCACACACGCACGCACGCACGCACATTTTTATTTCTATACATACTGTGTATATAGGTATAAATGTATATATAGGTATGTTAGTGAAAACTTGTTTGACTCTTTGTCGTGTGGAATAAAAAAGAAGATATATTTGGAAAAATGGTTCATATTGCGTTCAATGGGGATTAATGATGTTTGGTTAACAAGATTCTTTAAAATATCTCATTTTTTCTGGTCTATAAAAAAAGTCTTCGTTTGAAATGACAAGAGTGTGAGTAAACCATGAAATAATTTACATTTTTAGATGTTCCTCAAAAGGTGAGTGATTTGAGAAAATCTCAAGTCTATCAAATCCTGGGGGGAAATATTCTCAAGTATCATTTTAGCAATAGCCCCATATTACTACTGTGTCTCTTATTTGAGTTAAAAGGGCTGGTAAATGATTATTTGTGATTAATCAATATTCAAATCACATTAAGAATAAAAGTCTGTTTACCAAATATACAGTATGTCTGTGTACTTTCCAAGTTTCTGATGTATTGATGAACAAATACATATTTATGAATATACAAAAAAATAATGAGCAAAGTATGCATATATTTAGTTAATTATATAATTTCTTTATATAAGATATACACATGTATTATTATATTTATTATTATTATTATTATTATTATTATTGTTATTGTTATTATTGTTATTCTTAATGTCATATTTTATTTTAAATAAATATAATTTGTAAATACAAAGTAATACATTATAAACAGACATTTACTCTGTGCGCGTAAAAAATGTTTTTTCTAGATATCACAATTAAGTGAAAGTTGACATGTGCAGAAAGAGCCGATTTTAGAACTGGCCAATCAGAGAGCATTCTAAAAAACAAAGTGAACATCCAACTAATGCTAACCCAGCAAAAGTGAATTCGAGAGGAGATTAAAAAAGCAAAGTGTCCAACATTTCAGCTCCTCCAGCTGTATCAGACCAGTCACAGCACATTGACCGGAGACTGAAGCGTATATCTTCTGTCCTCCTGCCGTCCCTCTACCGTCTCTCACTCCCTGTCTTCTGGGACGACAGCTGCTGAAGCAGATGACAGAATTTAACGCACCATTATAGTCCCATGCTGAAACGATCCCTAAGGAAGTAACCACGTGAGAGCCGCAGGGAAAGAACGAATGCAAGAGATTCAAAGTATGCTGGGAAGAAGAACAACAGAGGAAGATCGCTGGAGCTGCAGCATCATGGGTAATAGAGAGGAGCTGGGACACAGGCCCTCAACCTGCCTGATGGGGTGCAGATTAAAAGAGATGGAGGGAGAGAGCGAAAATGAAAAAGGCTACTCCCACCGGAGAGTTCATTATCATCCAGATGTCACCGTAACACCTGCTACCCACCAATGCTGCGAGACAGAGAAATAGAGAGAGATAATAGATTCATTGTTAAACCGTATGAACACATTGCACCACATTGCTGTGCTGTAATATTTGCGGCGTATTATGAAACGAAAGGTCCAGTTGATGGTTATGTGTTTGGTACAGATGGAGCCAGCTGGCTGACCGCTGCAATGTCTTAACATCCGGTAGTTAAGAACACCAGTTGATGAGGATGTTTAACATGTTTTACAAGAGACGCACATTTCTTGAAGTATCTCCTTTCCTTTTCGTGCCCACACTGCATTTGTATGCAGATACCTCCTAAAATCTGGATTTAATCCTTCGGGAAAAACACAAAAGAGGATATTTTGAAAAATGTCGGTGTACAAAGAACGTAGTTCGCGTGCATGGACTCAAAACCAGTCAAGGGAGGTCAGTGGACACCGATGGTTTTTGGTTACCGACATTTTTCAAAATATTACCTGTTGCCTTTTTATAAAATAAAAGCAAAGGAAAATTGTGGCTCGAAACCTAATACAAGACCCCTAAAACTACAAATACTATATAGTATAAAATTTACAAATAGCAAGAAGGAAATTTATTTAAATTGTCAAAAAAGAAATAAGGATAATATTGGAAAATAAAAATAAAAAAATTAAACAAAAATTAAAATGATTTTTAGGTATTGCACTAAAGGAAAATAAAAAATACTGAGACAAAAACGTTCCTTGTGTACATTTCGTGGGCTTCGCAGAATTCCTTGAAATCATTAAAATTGTCTGAAGAATATCTCGATTTAAAATGTACAGAATTTTTGTGACAAAATCTATCAAGTTTCTACACAGTAAGAAATACATGGATTTAAACAAATAATTACCTTTTATTAAAAATATATGTGTAAAGTATGCCAAACCCTAATTAATGTATAAACTATCAATTAGGATAAATCACATCCAGAATAAACGTATATGTTTACATAATAAATGTCTTTTTTCTGTGCATATTAATTTCACATAAAAATATAAAAACCGATAAATCTATAAGTGTAGTAAAAAAATATATAAATTAATAAATGTGTCTGTATATATTTTTTATTTATTTGCACAATACACATACATGTGTTACGTAAACTAACCTTAATTCATTAAGATTCATCTTAAACAGCTCTCAAATAAAATAACAAAGGACTTTGGGTAACAACAATCCCGTGTAAGACAATAAAATTATTGCATTTTATATGACAACGTTACTAATTTTATGCATTTTTATTAGGATTGGTAATGAACATGCCATGTCATGACCACAACACATAATAACAACCACATCCACATCAATATGTTTGAGGGAACAAACCGAAGATTGGACAAAACTCTCTACATAAACAATAAACGTGATACATAACAAGTTGGCAAAATCAATTTGTTCTCATCTGAAATAACAAAAGTAAAATTCATTCCCATTACAATAAACTGATGGTCTACACTGCTGTCGTCCAATATTTTCTTAGTCATTTTCAGAATAAGGCTCTTGATGTATGATTTTATTTTGCTCGGAACACAAGATCCCAAAGGCTGTTTTTCTTCGCATATTCATATACGCACACGCTCGAGCTACAGTATGGCATGATTTATATCATTGCATTTGCTGCTTGTTGTTTAAGGTAAGTTAAGTGTGTCTGGGCTTCTACTTTAGTCCTATTAGCAATGACAAAACAGCCCCACCGGAGCTCCTCTTAGACTTCTAATGGGCACGTGTGTAACGCACACAAACATGAGACAATGCACACGGGCGAAAATGAAGTTCACGACTGCTATCAAGTGATCGACTCACACGGAAACAAATGTTGGCGTGACTCTACATTCCTTATGTATTCTATTAGTCTAAGCACGGATAAAAAGACAATTTTTTTTATAGAACCTTTACCTTGTATCAGTGTTACTTAAAAGCAAAAAAATGTGATATGTGTGTATGTTCATACTTGAATATAATTTCAATTATATGTAGACAAATTATATATATATATATATATATATATAAAAAATATATTTATATAATCTTTAAGTGTGTGTGTGTGTGTGTGTGTGTGTGTGTGTGTGTGTGTGTGTGTGTGTGTGTGTGTGTGTGTGTGTGTGTGTGTGTGTGTGTGTGTGTGTGTGTGTCAGCCTGCGTGCGTGCGTGTGTGCGTATGTGTTTATGTAAAATGAGAATTTAAATAAACTTTTAACAAAAACCACCTTTAGAAAATCCTCTTAATATTTCCTGCTGCTGCATATATTATTTTTCATATTACTTTTGATTTTTAAATGCTAAAAAAGACTAACAAACTAAAGCACATTTAACACAACCATTAAATATATTTTTAGGACACGTTCATTTCTTCCTTCAAAAATTGTGGCTATAAGATTAAAACTAAAAGAATCAACAAAAAATGACCCGTCAAAACAAAGAGCTTCATTGATATCAATGGCAACCTGTCAGTCTTTCCATCACTTTTAACCAATGTTCATTTTAAGCAGCGACAATTAAAATGTCACCGGTCATCTCAATGCTGTGAGATCTTATTTGAGCGCCGCTTGACCTTTGCTCGATGTCAGAAAACCGACAGACAATTTTTCTCGTGTCCACCAAACAGACGCGTATTTTCTCCGTGGGCCTTTTCTTTGAAAACTCAATAAAAACTGACCTTTCCAACAAGGCTTACGCGTAAACCAAGAAAAGAAATAAAAACAGAAACATTATGTCTGTGTGTGTTAGTGTGTGTCAATCTTATACCGGGATTCCCCTTAGAAATCCTCCGAGATGCTGCTGTCAGGCTTGTGTAAGATATGTTTTCATGTGTTACTGTAAATCACTCTCTAGGGCATTCTTGTCTTAGCTCGGGATGAAGCTTTAAAAACATCACTACGAAAATAGCATTTTATTTTTTTGCCTTCATAAACAAAAAAATTAAAGTATCCTGGTGTGACCTGCTCTTACTCATACATTTCCAAACATTCTGTAGAGCGGATGTTCATCAGAATTCCTTGTATTTTTCTAAAAGATCTTTCCAAGAATAAGGCACGGATTGGTATCAAATTAGTTCTATTAAAAGCTATATAAACACGAATCCTTTTTTTGTAGAGAAATCCTTTCATTCTAGATGATTCGTTTATCTTCAACCCAAAACTGAGAAACACTCAATGCAGGAAATCCTGTAAACGTGCAAACCCAGACGCCTGACAGCTTCTGTCACACAACTTAGGGAAAACACCATTCTTCTTCGTTATGTTGTATTTATCCTGTGTATGCGTATGTGACACATAACATAATAAGTCTTTTAATTGTAATATTTATTTTAAAAATGGGTTACATTGGAAACCTGGCCCAAAGTTATTATAACTACTTATTAGGGCTGTCAAACAACTAACCAACTAACACATGTACATACATATATAAATTCAAGAAACATATAAAATATACACAGTATTAAACCATTATTTGTAAAAGTAATTAGTGGAAAAGGTTAATAAATTTGTCTACATATTCCTTTTGTAAAGATACATGCAAGTGAATGTCTCTGTGTTAATTTATTCAAAATTAATCTGCACAATACACAGACATTTATTATGTAAACAAACTCTTTTTAATTTGGATGCGATTAATCACAATTAATCAGTTGACAGCCCTACTATTTATTTATTTATTTTAATATACTAATAAATGAATACATAATTGTATATTGCTTGTATTTAATTGTTATATTGTTAAATGTTTTAATTATATTAAATAGGCAATCTGTTAAATGGGTTGTGTAGCATTGATATATTAAAGTTTAGACAAGTAACGGTTCTTCTACTCCTAACCTAAAATAATATTGACAAGACAAGGGGTTCTTAACCTTTTTGACTCCAAGGCTCCCCATTGACCCCAACAATATTTGAAATCGCCCCTCACACTCCCAAAACCTCAACATTTCTACCCAATAAAGCCTGGATATGTGTTTATTGGTAGTAAGGAGGATCATTGAGAAATATCTTGCTTTTTAAAGTATAAAGATTTCATTTTCAATCATCTCAGGCACCCCTTGCAAATCATCTGGGACCCCGATAGTAACGACCAATGGACTAGTCCTACATTTAACTTGCTATCTAATGTTAATTATAGGGATGTCCGGATCGACCGGCCAGTGAAGAGTATTGGCCGATACTCTCTAAACTTGCCCGATCTTATGAAACAATCTTAATGATTACCTGAAAGTGAGATGATGCACATGATGAGTTGGGTTGTAAATGTTTTAGTTGCAAAGGCGACTAACATGTTTACGGTATAGTGAATACTTTTTTTGATCATTTACATTATATTCATTACTTATCTACTGAAAAAATTTAACAAAAATATACACATAAGAACGGAGAACAGAAAAGCTTAAAAACGCCCCACTTTCTTAAAGAATGCCGAAAGGAGCTTGTTTAAAGGGTCACTGTTCTTGTTGGTTGTGCCTGAACAACTACAAACAGGGTTTTAGAAAATCTGGAGAGCATGTTCCATTATGTAGCACCACAAGTGTCTGTGGTAAACAACAACGTGCACTTCTTTCAAAAACGAAATGGAGGACAACACTTTATAAAATTGAAGTATCAAGACCTTTCGATAATTCCTCCATTTCATGATCTATTCAACCAGTGTGCCCACCAATTTATCTTCAACATATAAATAGAGTTTTCATCGTACAGTATCCGTGTGCACGCTCGCGTTCTGCAAATGCAGAAATAGTCTAACTTTATACAACAGAATTGTGTGAACATTGACGCGTGTTGCGCAGTGTGAGCCGAGACGTCCAGCGTTCCCTATCTGACAGGTGCAGGCATCCGTGTGAGAGAAAGACACGCCATCTCTCAACGGACAAGACTGAGGAAGAGAAGCAGAATTTTACAATCACCTGTCACACAGAGAAAGTGTGAATGCTAAACAGACCTGAACATGCAGAGAAGAATCATGATGGACTCCTACTAGACTTGAGACCTTAAAGGCCTTAATGTTGGCCCTTTAAGACGACTTGATGTATGCAAGTCAAGTTTCTCGAACCAATTTTGTTTGACGTGTGTATGTAAATGAGCTCTCATAATAACAATAACTTTAATAATAACAATAACATTATAAAACATAATACAAATAGAGTTGGAAAATAGAATTACTTTAAATCAACTTCAAATTGCAAGAACAACTGTTCTTCTGAAAAAGCTTCAGATTTGTTAAGGGTTATGAATTGCAGTATGAATAAATTATGCAGGTATTATTATAGATATTGTTTTTATGCTGTGTGTTGTTGTTATGCTGGTTGGATGTGGTGAAATTCAAGTCTCATCGGTTTACATAATGAGGCTTGTTTGTGGTCACTGTTACTGTTTTTTTTATTTAGGGTTTTGTGAATTAAATCAAGGGAATTTAAACCTCACTTGTTTCTTTCTCCCACAATACACAAAGTAAGATATTTAAAAAAATATTGCTGAACACTGGAACCCATTCACTTTGATTGCATGGACACAAAAGTGAAAAAGGCAATGGGTCTCAGTGTTTTTTAGTTATCAGCATTCTTCAAAATATCTTAATTTGTGTTCTGCAGAGATTCACACAGATTTTAAATGGTGAGTAAAGGACGACAATTTTGTATATTTGGGTTAACTTTAACTTTAAGTGTTGAGACTTCATCTGGATTTACAATTTTTTATCGCAATATCCAGATGTCCAGAAACGTTTAATGTTAAAATCATTGAAAACTTTTGTAAAATATTTTTTGTAACGTGTAATTTATTGTTTAAGACTTGAAGAGTTTATAAACATACTGAATAACCGAGTTACTGTATAACAAGATTTTATTTACATTTCAATAAGTATCAATAAACCTGCATTTGAAATTAAATTGTTTTTTGAATAATTTTGAGTTTTCTAAACTTCTTCAGTTGCCCTTTTAAAAAAAAATACGTTGACGTACAATCAAATTCAAATTGTATAAACAAAATATAAACTTTTTTTTTTCAAAACTGGTAGTTTTCTTGAGTATGATTGTTAATTGGGTATGATGTTTGTTAAAATCTTTTTTTTATTTATCACAAATTCTTTTTTACAGTTTGTTTGTGATATCACAGTCCAAAAAAACATGAAATGGTCTGGGTGAGTCGGAAAAGAAACATTGCATTGTGAAATGTATATAACGCATCCATACAGTCCATCAAACTGTTCAGAACGGAACAAAGGAAATCCTTTTTCCCCTTAGACGTCCTTTCTAAACCAACCAAGAACAAAAATGACTCCGAACATTAATAGGACACTCTCCAAACTCTTATTTAAAAAATCACTCTTTGTAAAGCATCCGTATTTTTATTAGATATTTTGGGTGTGGGTCCCTGAAGACGCCCATCCTTCCATCCTTCCAAATCCCTGCAGACTCAGCCTGAGCTCTCACACTTACACTGGTCCAAGACGATGTCAAGACCTCCCATTCATCTCCCGAAAGACACGGAGACGAGCCTTTGAACAATGGGATGTGTTCTTCTTAAATCAAAAGAATGAGTTTATACACATGGGGCTCCTGGTGTCGATGGGGTCAGTGGCTTTTGATCACCTGAGGATGCCGTGGGCTCCTGCCCCGGTCAGGAGCTTTATTAAAAAGAGCCGGTGTTATTAAAACAGGTCTTATTATTGGATGTGCCGCCGTGGGAGGAGATGCGAGGTGTGACCCCGGTCTTTGTCTCAAATCGGCTTCATTAATCATGCAGTGTAGTG
>CM065676.1:3425014-3487514 GCA_033220385.1 Triplophysa yarkandensis
CGCGGAGCCCATTTAAACTATTTATGTCGGCTTAAAGTTGTTACCAACTCGTATTCAACTATTTATTCAGTTGACCATACAACTGAAGTCGATGGAGGTCAATCTTGTTAGGTAACCAACATTATTCAAAATATCTTCTTAACAAAGTCAAAGTCTATACACACAAAAGAAGATATTTTGTGAAATGTCTAATTGAGTTTGTGACGTTACAACTGAAGTCAATGCGGGTCAATCTTGTTACCAACATTATTCAAAATAACTTTAATAAAGTCTATACACATAAATGAAGATATTTTGAGAAATGTCTTAATGGGTATGTGTCAATACAACTGACATATAGGGAGCCAATGTTGTTTGGTAACCAACATTATTCAAAATATCTTCATAACAAAGGGTTAGTCTACACACGTGCACGAACAACACATTTTATGAGATGTCTTAGTAGATTTGTGTCCATACATCTTAAGTCAATAAGGGGCGATGTTGTTTGGCTGCCAACATTGTTCAAAATATCTTCCTTTGTATTCTGCAGAATGCAGCAGCTCAAACTTTTCATTTTGACTCATTCATACACCACCAGCGACCATCGTAAACTCACATGACCTGTTTTTGACAAACAGAGACTCGGTCTGTGGGTAAGTGGATCAAAAAAGCATGTTCTATTAATACCTTCACCGTCCTCCCACATCTTTCTATATCCTGCTGTGATTTGTGTATCTAAAGTGGTCTTCTCGTCACCCTTGAAGCGGAAACTCCCTTCACTCCCTGCTGTCGCTCTTACAAGAAAGTCCAAGTGGGAGTGTGGCGTCCATCTATCGCTCTCCTGAGTTCCCACAAGCTCTTACTCTCCTCTGCCAGGCCTCATCCTGTTTACCCATCGGCAGGAGAGCGGGAGCCTGGAGGGAGCACGTCCCTGCCCCCTGACTGAAATACAGAATAAAAAGAACCAGAGAGAGAAGAGAAGCAGCACGGTGTCTAACTCGTATGTCACAGCAAAGAAAGAAAAGCAAACAGATTTCATACCCACAGAAATAAGGTGCTCTATAAATACCGAGTGACCTGCATGAACAGCCATACAATTTGAAGCATATAACATTAGCGGCATTGCAAAGTCATCGAGAGCGGCTTTGGCACAGAAAGACGGAGATCGTCTTCACGGGCTCTCCAACGTGAGCATTCTGCCACCGAATGCACCACTTCACTCTCAATGCCATCAGCGAGGCCGTTCCAGAGCTCTCATCGTATAAAAACTGCCTTGTGAAGCGAGACCAATACGTTTTCCTCGTCGGTTTAATGTGCGAGCATCGCAAACATACGTTCGTAAAGAGATGACTTGGCTCTGGTGACTTCATCACCATCATAAATACGGCGAGGAACTGACGGTTGAGGCCGTTGAGTGACCTCATCGCCCAGTGCTGTTGTAAAACCTGACATCACAGGAAGAGAGGTCACCATGTAGGAAATCAACGGAGAAAGGTTGTGATCTAAAGGTCTGGGGTCTCCGGGAATATGATGTTGGTTTATTACGTGATGTTACAGCTCCTGCCATCAACACATCACGATCCCATCTGCTGTAAAATGTGCCTGCTATAAAAGAGTGATGGTTCACTCATGGATGAAAATGGTGTCATCATTTATTCACCTTGTCATTTAAACCTGTATGACTTTCTGTCTTCTTCACAGCATTAAATAAGATATTTTGAAACATGTTGCACAGTAGTTGCACTCATTCATTTCTGTTAAATGGACAAAATAATTTATTCACCATCATGATATAACTAAAAAGTTTTTGACATTTTTCTTCGGAACACACCGATATTTGGAGAAATGTCTCAGTGGGATACAAAATCATTCATTCACATCATTTTGATACACACCGATATTTGAGTTTTAATTCTGTGAAACATAAGATATTTTGAGAAATGTCAGGGTGAGAGACAAACAAGGTACTGACAATCATTTTTTTACCAACTTGTTTTTGCCTATTTATTCTGAACACAAAAGAAGATATTTTGAGAAATGATTCAATGGGTTTGTGTCCTGAAATGAAATGAATGGGTGCCAGTGCAGTTCAGTAACCAACATTCTACAAAATATCTCCTTTTGCAGACGAAAGTAAGTCATACAGGTTAAAATGACAAGAGGTTGAGAAAATGATGACCGAATTTTCATTTTGGGGTAAACTTTAAGTCTAACAAGTTGATATTGTTATCTTGATGGGATTTTAGAACAAAACATCAGATCAATTAAAGTGAAAATCGATATATTTAACGTCAGAGGTATCTTTAGGAAAGCATGGATTTAAGCAGCTCTGCGTCTCTCGCTTGACTCATTGTGCCGAGGAATCGAGCTGAGCCGTGTCATTACGCTTGGATTTCGAAGGTTTAACCTAAAAAAATCCTTCCTCTGCTTCTCATCTCATCCCAAAGCTGGCGATCCGGATATTTAGAAGAATGTTTGAATGAGCGGATGCTTCCTGTACGATTAACTTGATGTAGCTCCTTCAGGAGCAACAGTTTAATGCAATCCCTTAAAGAAGCATCAAAAGATACAATGCTGCAGTCAGGCTGAGCGAGAGAGACGAGAGGAAAGATAATGACGGAAGAGATCCGAGCATTAAAATCCGAGTCAACCATGACTAGGCCGGAAAAGCCTTTGATCTGCTTCCACCCTACTCTAAAGTAGCTGAACACTAAAACTTCTGTGGGGATGTAGAGAGAAGATACCTGAAAGCGTCAGGGCCCGGACAGTTTGACAACAGGAGAGGCACATTGAGAAATCCTTCAACGACGAAAGCATCTGGAGGGCTGATGAAAGTGATTTGTATTTCCTCAGCAACCCAGCAGAGAGTCAATAAAACCTCGAGGTACTGTCCAAAACTGCACAAGGATGATCCGCTGAGACTGGTCGATCGATTAGCCGAAAACACACAATGGCAACCTTGGAGACGTCCATCCCATCACGCCAGCGCACTCATATGGAGGAAAGCTTGCCAGCATCCCACAGGGACTAATGACCTCGATATGGATTTAGCCCCCATAATGTTTAATGTTTCACAAAAGGATTACAGAATGAAATAAGTGAATGTCAAGATGATGTTTGGGTCTAAATGCGCTGAATGATAAAATACCAACAAACTTTGAATATTTTGGTGATGTTTCATGACTTGGCAGTATTTGTATTAAGAGGGATAGTTCGTCCCTAAATAAAAAATATGTCATTATTTATTACCCATTATGTCATTTAAAGCATGTATGTATTTCCACATTTTTTAATATAAATAAACTCACCCAAATTATGAAATAAAAAGGGGAACTATGGGAATTATTTTATGATTAAAAATATAATAATCATATTTAAACATCGTTGCCGTATTAACCTTTTGACCTTTTCAAGCAGCATCTTAAAGTGAGATTCTTTGTTAAGAATTTTAAAGGGCTTTGCATTTAAAATATCCTCTTATTTGCTTTTTTAATTAGTCAGAGTCATCCATTTCAAAACATTTTCTATAAAATGAAGTGGAAGTTATATCATGCAAATCGTGTTTTCTTACATTATTGTGCCCTGAACTAATTTCCGAAATGAAGGCATACACCTTTGGGATAAACAAAAAATAAACAAAGAGAAGTTTTATTTCTCAAGTGTCCCAAAACTTTTGACCGGTAGTGTACATGACTCTTTCTTTGGTGGCACACACACAAAGATATTTTGAAAAATGCCTCTACGGTTTTTCACAATTCAATAAAAGTTAAGAGGGTTTAGTCTTGTTTGGTCATCGCGTTCTTCTAGATATCTTATTGTTTTCTGAAGAAAGAAACTCATGAGAGTGAATACAAAATGAAAACAATGTCATTCACGGATGAACGTTAACCCCACTTCGACTCAAAGGTTCGGATCCCCTTATAGCCTGATGCATTTAAACCCATCAGAAAACGTATCCAACGTTCAACTCCAAACATTCACGAAGCTCCTCAATTCACCCTGGTTTTCCATTGGGCGATACGAACCCGACAGGACTGAATGCTCAGCGTAGGAGTTCAAAGACATGCTTGGAAACACATGTATGCTTTCTTAATAGCTGGAGAATCAGAGTCAGGCCCCGGAAAATATGATCTCCCAAAAAAAGGCATCTCCGTCCATCACATTTATCCGATGGGGGAGTGGATGATTAAAGATACATCAAAGAGGTCTCCGTGTGCGAGTATCAAGGATTATGTTGTGTGAATAGGAATGTGTGGCGTGGTAAGGGTCTCGAGACGTCTGGATAAGGTGATTACGTGCCATGGATCCAGATGTATGCTGCCATTAAATGAGGCCGAGTCATGCACATGTTACATGAAAACTCAAGCAAAGATTAGGTTTTAGCTTATGAACACGTGCACAAGCACGGTTAGAGGGAGACGTTCTTTAATCTACGACACAAACGAACCTTTGCAACATGAAAACACACACACACACAGATGCTGAGGTTGAGCGTGGCAGTCAGTTCGTGTTTGCCGAGTGTTTGATCACACTGAAGTATTAAAACAAGGCCTGTTGGGCGAAGACTCTCAACTGAGATACCACAGTGACCCCATCTGCTGATTTACACAATTACATTCGCTGACAAAATAAACCAGACAACACAGACAAAAAATCCATTTATTAAAAATATATAGAGAAGAATCATTCTATAGACGTACAATAAAGGAGTCATTTGTAGGGACTGTCAGTAAGGTGAATCGGAAGCAATCAAATGTAAATGCACAAAAATCCATCAGCAATGCTTTGTTAACATTTTTTTTTAATTTTTATATGTTTTAGCTCTCTGGTTAAATAAAAATAGAGACGAGACCTCTCATATTCTAAGCCTCATGTGATTGTACATAAATAGAAATATTACCACCAGTCACCATCCACACCGGGGTTTGGAGCGACAAGTAACAATATAAATAATTGAATAGTATCCTTCAGTTATTGCCAACTTTGATTTCTTTTGCATCTCATATAGACAGACTGCTAATAAATAATAACTGAATTAAATGACTGAATAGTGTCACTTATATATATTAATTTATCATTTTTTTTGCATCACATTTGGATACACTGCTAATAAATAATAACTGAATTAAATAACTGAATATTGTCATTTATTTATATTAATTTATCCTTCAGTTATTGCCAACTTAATTTATTTTTTGCGTCACATTTGGACAGACTGCTAATAAATAAAAACTGAATTAAATAACTGAATATTGTCATTTATTTATTTTATTTATCCTTCTGTTATTGCCAACTTATATATATATATATATATATATATATATATATATTAATTTATCCATATTTTTGCATCACATTTGGATGGACTAATATTTTGTTAACTTTTCTTTTTATTACTACTGCTATAATACTACCTGGTTGACAACATAGAAGAGGTGCCTTAACGAACAGAATGCTTACAAACTCCACCTGACCACACGACTCTTAACTTTTAACATGGACGCAAATTTGTATGAATTTGTATAACGTGAAATGTACAACAACATACAATTATAAGTGAAAACAGTAATTAAGTGGGGATTTGTAGTTGATTGGTATTGTATTTACGGCTATTATTGTAGAATAATAGATTTTAAATCGAAGTTTTAAAACATTTTATAACGTTCTGTGAAGCACCTACATGGTACATTCTGAACATCTAAAACTAAATAATTTGAAGTAAATAGCAAAAAATTATCAATATAACAATCTCTAATTCATCACTGGATTTAGTCTAACACACTGTACGCTCAAAACGCTCAAAACTGAGCACAAATTGACAGCTGTAACTGAGGCCTTTGGCATTTATGTAATTGTTTCTCCAGTATTTGTAATCCTGTTTAGTTTTCAATTAATTTTGCAGCCATCATTTTTACTTCTGCATAGTCTTTATGATGTATAGAATGTGCTGGTTTAAATTTAAACTTGTGCGTGGCTGTCCAGGTAATAGGCAATGGCAACCAGGCATCAGTAGTCACTTTGGCAGCTTGAGTTGTTAAATACCCATCAACACTTAATGTATTAGAATAATTCATTGATTGTACACCCGATGCTATAGTAAAGGGTTTGTTTTTACCTAAAGGGATAGGTTCAAGCCGACCAATCACAGCACTCGCCGTTTTCATTGACGAGCCGTTATATTTTTGGAGGCTACGACATAAGTCTCTGTGTAGGCCATGGTAAAGGTCGACTCAAAAGTAAAGTCAGCCTTAAAGGCAGGGTCTACGACTTCCGGTAGCGACTGTTGACATTCGAAATGGACAAAACAAACAAGTCCTCTCCAAATCAAGAAAAGACACGGCCCTTAGAGCTGATTGGCTGCACGATTGTTTTTGGACTCGGACCAGACTCATTTTTTTTAAATCATAGACCCCGCCTTTAAATAACATCCCTAACATTTCGGCTGGCATAGAAAACTTCACTTAACATACTAATAAGATATTACGAATTCATCGGATTTAACATGTGATTGTCTTGTTATTCAACTTACTAAAGGCCAAATTCGATCCCATCCTTACAGCAGGACCCGGTCTGTATGTAGTCTGTATGGTCTACTGGTTCTGTGTTACCCTGGAAACATCTCAAAGTGAGTTTCCTCACGGATGACTCCTCTTATAACAGGTGTTATTATGTAAAACAGCAGCACAGGCGGCACCCCGACCGAGCAATACAAAACCACTTTATTTAGACCCGTTTGGTGCGTGTCCTGCGCGGTGCCGTCTCCGTCTTCATCTTTTGTTTTTCGAAATCGCCGGCATAATGATTCCATTCAGACTCTGTTTGATGGAGGGAAACAAAATGGCACATTCGGGGTTCTGGCGCGTAATGCAAAGGGGTGATTGAGAGGCGGCAAGCGTGATTACCTCTGCCAGTCTGGGACGCTTTAAATGGGGCCTACCACTGTTTTAAACACAGACGTTATGAGGCGGGAAAACAGATACGCACAGTGCACACAAACATAGATACGTCCTAGTCAGTAATTTAAAGAATGGGATCTGGAGAGGTGCCGAAACCAAACTACATAAAGAGACGAGAAGGGAAAGTACATATTTCATCCGTCTCTGCCCGAACGAGCTGGAAGTGTGAACGTGGCGGTAAATGTACAACACTTCCACCCGCGTGAGCTTATTGTCAACGTGATGATGTGATTTGAGGCCCTCTCGGTACGGCAATAAGCTTGCATCTCGCTTTTTTCCACTCTCACACACGTTCCACCTGTCACGCCTACCCACTCGTCCTCCGGCGCCAACAAACCAGAATGTGCCAACGAGCGCATAAGGACTTTGATATTCAAATCAACGGCAGGGTAAAAATGAACACACGCACCAGCTCGCGCTCGGCTGCGAATCAAAACGCAAAGGAAAACGCACGCCGGTCTCCGGTCCCCTCTGAAATGCGAACAGACCAAACTAATTAAAGTTCAGGTGACAAGTGCAAAACACTGCAGAGCTGCTGGCTTCTACGTGATCCAAACAATCTGGCGTGCGTCGTGACAAGCCGAGCAAAACCGCACGAGGGAAACGCTCTGGGGTTGAAAAGTAACAGCAGCCGTTTTCTGCAGGCAAATAAACAGCACTGGTGAACCGAGTCTGCTTCAGTATTTGATTTTAGTATTAACTGAAGATCAAGGGAGTACAGAAAGATAGAGAGATGCATATGTTTGCTTGTATATAAGAACGTTTGGATCTCGGTGAATATACAGAAAGGAGGCGATTATCTATGCAGCGTTACGACACACGTGTTTGATGCAAACTCAGAGCTTAAGTTTCAAGGCTGGCTTGTTTTACTGTGATTGGTGGGGAGTTACTCAAACATGTTCGAAAAAAAATTCAAAAGTAAATTAAGTTACAAATAAAGTATATTTGATTTAATTGTTGGATAGTTACATTTTTGCATAGTAACCTATATATATGTGTACACATATCCATATACACATGTATATATACATACATGCATATATAAATAGGGAAAACCCCATTGACAAACCTGACAATTTTATTTAAAAATATATCAAATATATCAAAATAATCAATATAAATATATGTATATAAATACATTAGACAAAATAAAGATAGAAAAGTTTTAAAATGTGAAATTACATGTGTATGGTATCCAGCACCAACCCTCAGAATTCTATTTAAAAATATATTAAATATATAAAAATGGCAAAATTAATAAATTGTTGAATAAGACAAAATAAGATAATAGCATGTATGCATATATGTAAATTTAATTTTGCATGTTTTGTATGCACATCAAGTTATGTTAGTTTCTAGCTGCTGTTAATATTACGATTCCCGAACTCATAAATTAGAACGTCTCAGAGTTACTTAAAGTTAGCATATGTACATGTGACTTATCTTTCGGTGCACAGGTTTCGCAGAGCGCGGTTGTTTCGACAAATCCAGCCAGTTGGCAGATCTTGTGTGTTTCCATATAGAAATGAGTGGCAAGGACAGGTCTCCCTGTTCTACCAGCGGGTTCTTGAGCGGACACGGAGCGCCGCGCAGACATGGGCCATCTCCCCACAGCGGGGTCACAATACTACGGCGATCGGGTCAAAGGCCTATCCGTCAGCCTGGCGACGAGGGGACATCGCAGAGGTCATTTACCACAGAGCTTGGCAGGGGTACGAGACTTACGCTAACCCACATCAAAGAGCTTGGAAACGGGAAGGAAAACCTGTCGGGGGCCTGTGAGACGATGCCCAAGTCCAGGCAGCAGGGCAACAAACTATTCGGACGACATGCAACTGTACACAAGGTCACACTGTATATATTTGCATATGTTCATGTTAATAAGAATGCGTGATCTGAGAAATGATCAAGGTCAAATAACATACGACATACACACATAGTTTTTATCATAAATTTGTTGAACGCCGCAAAAAAACGGAGAGAAATAGAACGCTGTTGCAACAATGTTGAGCAAGGTTGCATCACATCGCCAACAAGTGTCAAAGCACTAAAATATTGACGCTCTCAGGTGAGTAAAGCCAACGAAACACAATTCCGAATTAAACAACAGACAGACCCAAGACATTGCGTAGCGGCGCATGCAAGACACACATAATAAAGCAGAGAGAAGCGAGAGGGAGGACACACAAGACAATGTGCTTTGTGATTGCATTGTCTGTAATATTCACAGTGGATTTGACTCCGAATGAGTTCCTTTAAAAATGCCTCCCTTAAGGGCCCAAAGACACAACAACATGCTATCGAGTGTTTATGTGTAAAACCGCGTACACACGCGTGTGTGCTTGCGTGTAATGAAGTCAGCGCACACCGAACAATAGCAGACAGACAGCTGTGTGTGTATAGTGATGTGGATAAGGGCTTCACGTGTGGGATGCGCTGATGCGTCGAGGCTTTATAATACGCTTGATTTAATGAGTGTGGGTGAGCTGATAATTACTGCCGAATTTATTCCAACGAATCTGAAGGAGGCGTGTTGGACCGCTTGTCTGAGAGCTGTGCTGTGTTGTGAGGGTTGATTTTGGAGAACGTTTTGCGAAAGCCCAGGGGCGGATATAGGTTACACGGAGTAGAACAATGCCAAGAACTTCGGTGTTCATCATCACACCTACTGCCAATTGAACGGCAAGGGATTCTGGGAAAGAAGCTATTGCAAGTAGGCATTGCAGCTACGCAGGTCGAAAACAGATTTGTTCAGTGCCAACTGTTTGCCATGTATCCTGCAAAACCATCCATGATGTCGCCACCTCTGTGCGTAACATAGAAACGAAGGGGCAAAGCATTAAGGCAAATCATAAAACTGGCATTTATGTATAGTTGAAGACTCAACAAGTTATTTTATAACAGTTTTATCACCGAACAAGGGTCTCTTTAAAACTGGTCTGACATCTAATTCAAACTAATATTATAACTATATCGTCGTGGATCAGATTTCAGCACTGATGTTATACATTTGTTTATAGGTTTGTCAATAGAGATAGTTTACCAAAAACAAAATTCTGCCATCATTTAATCATCTTCTCAAAAAGGAAGATATTTGGAAAAATGCTTACAACAACACAGTTTACGTCTACACTGTGTTTTTACGTGAAACAATTCATACAAAAAAGTGCATTTTAAATTAAATAAAGATACTTAATTTTGTGTATATTTAAGTGAAAAATTTGAGTAAATTATTAAGTTAAATATTTCTATTAGATTTCACCAAATTATTGCTGTATATTTCAAATATATATTTCTTAAATAAATATGTTTAATTTTTTTATAAATAAACTTACAAAAATATTTGTACATAGATAACTGAACTGTTGAACTCCATTAGTGTAATTTAATGTATTTAAACAATTCTAAGCCACATGAAATATCTTTTTCACACACTCTTCAAAATATATTTTTGTGTTCAACATAGCAAAATAAAAGTATAATGTCTTTTTTCCCATGCCAGTCGTCAATGGTTAACCGAATAACCAAATACGTCTGTTTTATAACCATGGGTTATTCATTTAGTCACCCTAGCAGTGGTATTTATGAAGTATATGTGTCTAAGCCATTTTTCACTTCTTCTTGCATTGCTTCGTCGACACTTGAATCTTACGAGATTACACAATCTTAAAATTCATGCTGTTTTACTATGCAGAGAAGCTCTTCCATTGATCAAAAACAGCCTTCATGAAATGAAATGCCCGATTCCAGGTTAACATGACAACTCCACCCCAGACGTATTCTGCATACAGAGGCAAACATCAGCCTCAAAGACTCTTACACACCACAGCTGCTGTCATCCCCCCATCACCCAAAACACCCGTCTCTCCTCAAGGCATCCCCTCAAACCTATTACACCCGCCCCCTGCCTGCCAGTCGGCCTGACTCGGGCGAAGTTCTTAGCGTGACAGCCCACCAAACTACATGAGTCCATCTGCATGCTTCAATCTCCCAAACGCCAACACGTCTGGAATTAAAACACACCGCTGCGTTTCCAGCAGGAGAGCGGAGAGAGAAGATCCAAATAAAAGTGATTTTTTATCCGTCGTCTTTATTTGATCTAAACACGGCATTTTTAAAGATGCCTGGCACATTTTTTTTTGTTTAGTATTTTTTAAGGAAATAATCTAATAAAAATGTTTAGTTAAAATAGTTAAATAAAAAAGAACTGATCAATGAAGATCCTACAATACGGAATGTAAAGTGTATGATGTTAGTTTAAATAGCAGGTTTATTAGCTTATAAACTGGTGTAAGCTGATAACATTATATATATTGACATTATAATATTTAATGAGATAAGATATAACCACGATACGGATATAATAAATGTAAAAGTACTGTACATACAAACAAGATGTAGATAAAAATATCTATCTATAAACGCTAAAAATAAAAAAAAACAAATTATCCTTATCTATAAGACAATTTAAAAAATAATCTATATTATTAAGGAATGGCAAGCTATATTAAAGACATAGTTCACCCAAAAATGAAAACCTGTCTACATTTCTTTGTTCTGAACACAGAGAAAGATATTAAGAAGAATGTTGCGCACTGAGATTTCAGGGGCACCATTTCCTCCTATTAAGATACAAAATTGAATCATTTAAATCACAAAAGAAGATATTTTGAAGAATTTAGGAAAACAAACTGTTCTGGGGCACCTTTGAATAAAATATATTTTTTCTACCATTTTAGTCAAAGCTGCCGTAGAAATTCCTTTCCTTGTGTTTAACCAAGAAAAAACACACAGGTTTAGAACAACTTGAGGGTTGAGTAATTCGAGACGGAATTTCTATTTCTGGGTGAACCATCCCTTTAGAGTCAATTGTAAAAATGTAAGTAATGCAGTTCCCAGGCAACAGTTCAATACAGTAAACACGATTAAAACTAATGCTGCAATTCTCTATTAACACTTTAATAACACGCGAGGGTGAAACATTTCACACCAATTCAACCTTGAAATGTTTCAAAGCAACAGTTCCAATAAAAATACTGTAAACATCAAAAATAAGTAGACATGCTGAGGGACGTGTTTGCATGCTAGAGTTCCTCCAGTGCTCTCTGACAGCCCAGATCAATAGCCGAGACTTCTGAGGCCTAGCAGGAGTGAGGCACAATTCATTCCCTGACCGGAGATCAATACGAGATTAGAGAGAAGCCAAAGCCCCATCCGCAACACCGCCTCTCTTCTTCTTTATACCCCTCTGTCTCACACTTCAAATGTCACCCGTATATATCTACTCCCTGTTTTCTTTATTCCCCTGCACGGCCGCATTCTCTTCACCTCTACCCGGCTAAAAGGAAGAATGCCATGAGGAAGCGTGAGTGGAGCACATGAGGAGCGTGTTCTGAGATGATGAGCGAGGTGAGCAGCTGTGAGCCGTGTGCCGCGCTCCGTGTTCGTGGCCCCAGCCGTGTTTCCACATGCACGAGATTAGTTTGCTTCTCTGGATTCGGCACTGCCGTGAGCTATCCGCATGAGGGCCGACTGCCGTCTGTTCACTTCTTTGGCGAATCATGTCGAGAAGCTAAGTAAACAGAGTAGCTCACGCTTGCTTCTGGTATGGTGTTGTACCAAAGTGTTTTCTTTGGATGCAAGTACTTCGACACGAAGGCTTGACAGAGGAGGTAAAATGATAGGACGCCATTTATTCACGCCTTGTCTTTTAAATCACGTGCGAGACTTATTCATCAGTGAAATACAAAATAAGATATTTTGAGAAATGTCTAGTCAATGGTGACTCAACATGGCTCAGTTAAAAACTTTCGTTAAAATATCTTGTGCACTGCCAAAACTGTCCCGCGAAGCAATTTTGATTTGTATTATGTACAAATTTCTAAAAAAATTGTGATCACACTGTACTAGACAAGGATAGTGAACTAAGAATATAGACTATAGCCCCGGGCAAACATTTCAATTCATAATTCAATTCGAAAAGACAATGTTTAAACAAGCAACACTATAAAAAAATTTAAGAAATTAAAATTTTTGCTGCGTGTTACAAAGAAATGTGTACAGGTTACAACTTAAGGATGAGCAAATGATTGCCAAAATGTATTTTTTGGGATTTATTATTTTAACACTTTAATAAATAATATTATAAAGTTAAATGTAAATATTAAATATTAATATAATAAATATTAATTTCCTTCATAATGTATTAAATATTATATAAGACGGATAGAAACAACTTAAAAAAATTCCAAACAGAATAAAAATAAATCATGAAAATAAGATATATTGTAAAATCACTAATCATTTACAAGACGGATAAACAAACACAGACTAGAAATTAATTTCAGACCAGGCAAGTGTCTGATGAATCCATCTATACGTGAAACCCATTAAACGTAACATCTTGCCCTGTTTGCATGTTTCATATCGAGCGCAATGGTTCCTTAAACACTAAAAGAAATGTTTCGGGATGTGTAGAACATCTTTCAATTCTGCAAAAGCAGGCAAAGCACTCCACAATATGTGCATGTTTGCTTCTGTTCAGACCTGCTAAAGTCACTCTCAGCATGGCTCTGATGGGTCTTCTCAACAGATGAATAACAGGAGATCTGACTTGTGTCTGAATGCATCAGGTGTAGAACATCTGGACTGCATCACTGTGCAAAGAGAGGGGTGAGCAAGAACAAAATGAGAGTATCTCTCTCTCTTCTCTCTCTCTAATAGGATGCTGTCAGTCCTCTCTCAGGACAGGGAATGGGATGTTGGGGGAATGCCAGGGCAGCATTGGGGAAGATGGTCCAGGGTTTGATGTTCGGAGGGGGGGGACAACAAGCTGCGGTGGATCCATCAACAGCACAGTGACAGATCGGCATTAGTCGTGAAGTGAAAGGTTTCATTGATGTTGTTTCTGTTCAAGATCATGCGCACACACACACACACACACACACACACACACACACACACACACACACACACAGATATGCTAAAGCAGTCACACACCACTGAGCCACCTCGAAAATGAGATGGAGCTCAAATAAGTTCAGAGATTCATTATACAGCCAATCTCAGTCAAATACACTCAATATAAGCCCTTGATTCAGACCAATTCTCAGCCAGAGCGAGCGCTTGCTTTTTACGCACGAGTGCCTCTCATTCGCACAGCGTTGAATATGAAATCTGCTGAGAGCTGAGATCAGGTACATTCCAAAATATAACCCTTAAATTTGACCTTGTGTTACCTTTCATTTGTAAGAATGTTGTATTTAAATCAAGAATAATGCACTGAGTACAACATGGGAGTAGGATTTGGGAATAGCACAGAGGGGCACTGCAATAATCCAGGTAAATCATAGACACAAAATGATTTTAATATGAAATTGAGATATGATTTTGTACAATCACTGGAATTTTGTTGTCAAACACTAACAGGAAAAATAAAAAAAAAATCTGAAATTGATATCACCACCAAAATGAAAAATCTGTCATCGTTTACCCTCTTGTCAGTACAGATTCTTGCGCAGAACATAAAAGAAGATATTTTGAAAAATGTGGGTTACTAAAAATTATTTGTCCCCTGTGTTACAAAACCAACGCATCAAGTGACATTTTTCAAAATAAACACTGCCTTCATTTAAAACTTTATAACCCGAAATGTTTAATTTCGCTTAATGCAACGGCTGTGCAGAAGAAGATATTTTAAAGAATGTCATTGAAACAGCAACACTCTGGCGACCCCCAAAACACCCTAACAACACAGTGGCAAGGTTTCAAACAGACAGTTCACCAGAAAAATGTAAAAAAAATTAATCTTCAACCTTCTTGTCATATTAGATCTCTGTGACCTTCTCTTTTCTGCAGAGCACAAAAAACTAATTCAAGCGAATAGGGCCCAACGTTTTTCCCAACATTCTTCAAATGATCTTCTTTTGTGTTCTGCAAAAGGAAGCCATCCATTGAACAGAGCTGATAGATTTAGCAGTGTGACCTACATCTGTCCCTGCAAAGAAAGTTCTTAACAGAACTGAGACAGACAATTCTGAAACCTCAGAGTCACGGGTTCACAAGATCTGCCCATATTTTACTAGTGAGTATAATAAGTCGGAAAGTCCCAAATTAAAAGAGGTTTATTAAACATGTTAGATAGGTTCCCTTCCGAATCCAGTTCTTTGTGTTGTCCATGCCAACATCAACTATATTTTGGCGTCCTTTGCTCTCCAACGGCTAACAGTTCACGTTCACACATTTCGCAATCACATTAATAACTAAATTACACTACACTTTGAATCTTTGAGCTCTCTAAAGATAGAAGATATTTTGAAGAATGTTCGTAACTAGCACCCATTCTGTTGCAATGTTGTTATGTGCATAAAATGGAAGTGAATGGGCATACCCTACTCTGTTACCGCCTTTTTTCAAATATCTTCTTGGTGTACATGGTGAGATGCCAGGCTGGGAACAGTTTCGGTTTTAGTCTGAAAATGTGTCAGTGTCATTCTGGCCCTGATAAACACAAGGTTCAGTTTTCAACCCCTAAACAGTTTTCTGCAAAATAAGACATGAAATTGGAGAAAGGCTGCCTCTTTGAGGAGAGAGCTGGTATAACATGAACGCAAGATGGTACAAGATGGTAATTTTAGTGCTTGAATGTAAAAGCTTTACAATATGAATATCATACTACATTTCAAACATTGGTTTGAGACTAAAATAATTCATCCAAACAACGGCCTCTTTATCTTTGCCATGTGTGGGTGTATACTTCCCAGCGTTCTTGCTCCCAAGGGCGACTGGGAGATCCCAGCGGGAGGTCCAGGCCTGTCACCTCTGTTTTAGAGCCCCCTTAGTGCCTGACCCTAATATGCCTTTTTGAGCATGTCTGCATGCATGTGCTTCTGTGTAGAGAATGTGTGTGTGTGGCTTCCACTCCTTCTAGACCGTTGCTAATAGGCTGTTTGGCAGAGTGTTTTATTACCAGAGCACTATCAGAGCTGACAGCTGTCAGCTAAGACAAACATCTATGCCTGACTGTAAGTGTGTGTGTGTGTGTGTGTGTGTGTGTGTGTGTGTGTGTGTGTGTGTGTGTGTGTGTGTGTGTGTGTGTGTGTGTGTGTGTGTGTGTGTGTGTGTGTGTGTGTGTGTGTGTGTGTGTGTGTGTGTGTGTCACCAGATTAACCAAATACCCTGAGGATGCAGACGCTGGAGCTACAGAGCTGATTGGGCATCATTTCGAGACCCTGACACAAAGACCCTACAGCAGAAAAACATCAAACAAACTTCTGCACTTTTCAGATTAACACCATGGATTTCAACCTTGGAAGACTCCCGTAAACAGTTTTCTCATGTTCAGTGGCCTTGACGAGAGAGAAAAGATCTGAATTCAGATGTTTTGCAGACATTTATGATAAATGCCCAAAACACAGTGCTTTCATATTACATGCATGTTATGTAAACCTCTAGGGTTTGCTTCCCGAACAGGTTTAAGTTAAAAGTGACCCAAAAGTGAGCCTCTTATCATTTCAAACCTATATGACGTTCTTTATTCTGCAAAACACAAAAGAAGATATTTTGAAGAATGTTGTTGACTAAACCGCAACTATATGACAAACCACACAACAGCCTCACACCACAGGGGCAAGTTTTAAAGAGATAGTTCATCCAAAAAATAAAAATGATGTCTTTGTTTAACCTCTAGTCATTTTAGGTATGCCTGACCTTCTATTTTTCTGCAGAACACAATAGGAGTTATTTAAAAGAATGTTGGACCAAAAAAAACATTGGTTTCACATTGACTTCTATTGCATTGAAACAAAACTATTGCAAAGGAATAGGGCCAAACATTTTTTACAAATATTAATTAAAATAAAATAACATTAATAATTTTAAAAGATAATTTTAGATTTCTTTTTTTGTTTTACAGAACAAGGAAGATACTTTAAAGAATGTCGGACCAAAAAAACATTGGTCCCCATTGACTTGTATGGACTCAAAACTTATGTAAGCAAATAGGGCCCAAAATTTTTTACTAGCATTCTTCAAAAAATCATCTTTTGTGTTCTGCAGACAAATACTAACTATCTCTCCCTTAAAATGAAACTCCAATATGCCAAAATGTAAACCTTTAAATCCAAAAAGCTTAATTTACAATAAGAGCTCTTGCAGCCTTGTGCAGAACCCAAAATAAGATATTTTGAAGATTGTCACTGACTAAACAGCAAACCATTGTCACAGTACCCTCACATCACAGCGTCAAGATAGTTCACGACAAAATAAAAACCATGTCTTCATTTTGTCATTTAAGTTCTGTATGACCTGCAAGAACACAAAAAAACTAATGCAAGTGAATATGGCCCCACAGTTTTTTCTGACATACTTAAAAATATCTTCCTTGTGTTTTGCAGAGAAAAAAAGCTTTACATTATAAGTAACTTTAAATCAACCATCTTTAAAATGCCTAAAAGTGAACCTTTATGATCCCATTCTTTTAATTTACAATGACAGCTCCGGATTTTCAGGTTTTTCTGCGGAACACATAAAAAGAAATTTTGAAGAATGTCAATGACTGCACAGCAACACTCTGTTAACCTCTACAACACCCTAATTCACAACGGCCAGTTTCACACTAAAACTAGATCCGCTCACAATTTGATAAAAGCATAACAATCTGATGTCATCTTAACACATTCTTGTTCAGTCTTAGAAGTCTAATTCAAGATGTTCGTAAGGGGACGGCCTATGTTAAATTTCCCCACCTACAAACGGCAACTAGTCAAGCAAGCATTCCGTCAAGTTGAAAGACACGTATGAAGGAAAACTCCTTTCTCTGTTCTAGCGCTTTGTCCTCACTTGAATGTTGACATTCTTCAAAGTATCCCTGACACCGCGAGTGAGAAGTGCTTTGAAAGGAAAAGACGGAGCGGTGGAAGGGTTGAGGGGGAGTAAGGTCATGTATCGACTCTGATTGTGAGGCGCCAGTCTCGGCATTGATCAGAGAGTGCGCTGTATTGATTAAATGACAAATGAGATGAACAAACCTCTGCTCACAAGCCTCGACCCCTTTGAATAGCTCTCATCACTGTGTGTGTGTGGGAGTTCATTCGGAATGGACTCGACTCTTACTCTCATGAGAAAGTACAAGGAAAAGCCTTTCATACAGACATGCACACACACCAGACAGTTAGACGACTACCAGTAAGCTGTTTAGACACATTTACATGTCAGAATGTGATGGCACTGTTGCCATGGGTATGTCTGTTTTGCTTTAACATTAGGTTCCAATCAGAAATATGACTGTGTGTCAATAACCATAACCTACATAGAAGCACAAATATATTAGTCGTTAGTGCCATCTTGTGATCATTTAGATGGCACAACTTTTATGTTTTAAAAGGAAATACAAGCTGGAAATATTAGAAGAACAACTATACTGACTTAAAAAGTACAATTGATACATTAATGACTGAATTTAATAGACTTTAAAAAGAATATATTGTTGACCCTGCTAAAGTCGGAAAATCTAATTCGGAGAGAACGAGCTTTAAAGTTTGATTTTACATGTTAATTTAAATATGATTTCAATCGTATTAACGTACTCGGACGATATTAAAAATATAAATGCTATTTACTCACACAATGTCCTTTACATCATATATAATCATTTTATGTATAAAAAGTTGAGTAGGCCTTAAGTATGGCTGTTTTTACAGACAGGCCCCGCATTTGTTCAATGCTAATGCGAGCTATGCAAATTGGAGAACGAAACTGCTTAAAATTCTTTTATTAAGTAAGCTTTATTAGTTAATTATTCTGTCCGAAATAAATGTACAATACAAATACGCATTTAAAAAAAAAAGTGAGGGTCATGGTACACACTGTAGTGAAGTGAAGCGATGTGACGTGTTGCCAAGTATGGTGTTCCATACTTGGAATTTGCACTCTGCATACTCTGCATTTAACCCATCGCAGTGCACAAACACAGTAAGTTAACACACACACACAAACACACACACACACACACTGTGAACACACACCCGGAGCAGTGGGTTCTTTTTACTAGCCAATGAAAGTGACCTACGGAACATACGGAATTTAGCAATGTAATTATATCCAAAAATTACAATTATTTACCCTTTGGTCTGTGTGCCTTTTTTCGTCCGTAAAACACAAAATAAGATGCTTTGAAGAATGATGGTAATACTGGCACCCATTCACTTCTATTCCTTACACAAAACCAGTGTAGATAAGTTACCAACATCCTTCAATATTTCTTTGTTTGTATTCTGCAAAAAAAAAGAAAGTAAAACAGGTTTTAAATCAAGAGGGTTACAAAAAATGAATTTAAGGTTGAACTATCATTATAAGTTGGTTAATATTTATGAAAAGGGTTAAAAATGTCAAACAGAGTAAGAAAAAGTACGTTAAATTTGGTACTTCAAGATCAAATTTAAGATACATTTTGACAGATTTTTAAATATTTTCTTTCTTAAAACAAAACTATTTTTTTATATTTTTTCTAGGCAAAAATGCTTCAAACTATATTCATTTATGACACAGTCACAGTGATATACTGAGACAAAGATGCTTGTGCATGTGTGTGCCATCACATTTGCTGTGTTTTTCATTGGACCTGTGTTCTGTTTCTGCTGTATAGAGCCCACAGCGCTCAGGGTGGTCTGAGTCCTGTGTGTCACAGCTTTAAAAGTATTCACTGGTTTTATTTATGGTGACGGGCATTTGAGCGTCAAATTGAATCATGTCCTGCCACCCCACACTGAAAGAGAAGACCGTGAATGAAACTCATGACCGGAATGTCAAAACATGTTTTTGCTCGGGACAGAGCTGAAAACACCCACAAGAACACTGAAAATTACCAAAAAAATTTTTGGATCATTTAGGACTATTAATATAAAAATGAGTATTGAGTAATGAGTAAAAGTATTTTTTGTATATAGTGTACAATGTTTTGTATTACTCATTATTATAACTGTGCAATGTTTTACAATATAATATAAATATGTGTAGAGTACCAAATCTAGTTGTACAACTGTGTTATTTCGATGGTTTGATGGATTTATAATTTTACGAAAATATGAACAAAATAGAAATAAATAATTTGTCCCAAACTTTAGTATTTACATTTCGTTATGTTTACATTTAGTTAAATTTTTATACAAATGCTAAGAAACATTTAAATATTTAACATTTAAACATTGTCTCCTCGACTATTGTAAGACGCTTTGGATAAAAGCGTCTGCTAAATGACTAAATGTAAATGTAAATGTAAATACATTGTTGTGACAACCTTAAATTAAAATACTCAATCTTTGTCAATGGGTTTTCGGCCTGTATCTAATAATGTTATAACTAGTTTATAACTAGTATACAATTTAACACGCGACTAAATGTGTCTGCAGTGAAAACAGTGGATGTGTTCAACAACAAAACTGCGCTCTAGATGTATTTCTAAATTCAGTTCATAAAAGGCAATCAAAAGATTTAAATCATGCAGATAGTTCTTAACTTAAATATTATTTAAAATAAAGGTGCAATGGATTTGTATAGCAGCATACTGCATGCCAAATGCCCAGCATTACAAAATCTGATTGAAATGTAACAAATATATACATTGCTGGGTTCTGCAAAAACTCACAACAGAAAATATATGAGATATAACAGCATTCTTTACATTTTCATTTACATTTAGTCATTTATCCAAAGCGACTTACAATAGTCGAGGAATAGTTTCGTTTACATAGACTTCTATACTTCAGGCTTTCTTGAAGGTGTGTGCCCAGTAGAGGTCAGCACTGCCATTCACTAACAACACAAATATTGTGAACATTGAATTAAACATACAAGAAATCCTCAAACTGATGAAGATCAAATACATGTTCTTCAATAATGCATTCTGTATTCCATATGTATAAACGTAGAATGTAATGTTCACAATGCTTGCTTGTACATGTGCGACATATATAGTTAATGTACAGAGGATGCGTTTTATGGCCTGACTGATGCCCCTTTTCTTCCTTAACAATATGTCACATGAAGCAGTGTCCTCGCTTATCACCACGACGACACATAATGGCCACTTCACATAGCAATTGAGTGAGAAATCCAATTCTACAAGCGGCTATCTGGCCCACTCAAGCCATAGAGAGTGTGTGTGTATTCCTGTGTTATAAAACGCTTCATTACTTTCGGAGAACACAAGAGTCAAACTGCAATAAAGAGAGAGCGACAGGTGTTTATATATCACAGTCATTGTCAGGGTATAAAAATACTCATCGATAATAATTGACAGTAATAGTGATGGAAAGGTAAGGTACACAATTCTTTAAAACATCCCCAAAGTTTTTGGTTAGCTTTACGAATGTATATTTGATTTTATATGGTTTATATGATTTTATTTAGTTTTATATGGTTTGATGGTTGTTTGTGATGGATAGGTAATATAGATAATGTTTTCAAAATCTATAAAAGTTTTTTTTAATATTCATTTATAAATATTTGTTTTGTATTTAATTTCTGATTTTGTTTTATTTTTTTTGTTTGTGATGGAAAGGTAAGATTCACAATGCTTTTAAAAATATTAAAGTTTTTTTTGTTGTTTTACATATTTAATTTGTATTTAATTTTATATTTTATTTTATGTTGGTTGTTTGTAACGGATAGGCGAGATACACGATGCTTTCAAACATGTTAAAGTTTTTTTATATTTTGTTTTTATGTTGGTATGTTAAATGTTATTATAATATAAGATATTCATTATTATTGCTTACTGCTTAAAAACTCCATACTTAAGATAGCTTTAATCCCTTAAATCAGTGTAGAAGTTAAAGACCACATAAGATTTTTATAAAGTGATACTTCAACCAAACTGAAAACTGTCATTAGTTTCTCTCCCTCGTCATTCTAACCTGAATGACTTTTCTTCTTTGGCCGTGCATGAAAAAAGATAGTTAGGAGAAAGTCGGAACTGGCACCTATTCACATGGATTGTTTTGTGTCCTTACAATTGAAGTGTATGAGTGATAATGCTTTTTGGTTACCAAGATTCTTCTAAAAATCCTCTTTTGTGTTCTGCAGAATAATGCAGATGAAAATAGCATGAATAAATAACCGGTTCCCAAACACACTTAAACTATAAAATGTAAATGTAAATGTAATCAAACACACCCAAGTGTACACACACATGCATGCTGCGAGTATTGTTGTGTAGTAAGTCGTTAATCTTACAGTTTAATTATGGAATAATTATCACCATTATCATAATCCCAAGAAATGCACAAACAGATACTAGATTTCTGCTATAAGCGAAATATTTGCATACATCTAAAGTGTGTAAGGCATGATTCATGTCAAATTTTCTGCTATTTTTAAAATAATGTCTGCCTTTTTATGGACTATAACTGCAACAGGTATAGTCCATATCGTCAAATTTACAGTATGCTTCGGAAACATGGTTTTACATAAATACATAATGTTCATATAGCCAATACTTATTTAGGTATATTTAATTCGCTTTATACTGTAAAACTGCATAGAAGAAAAATATAGGTACAAAAAATATAAAAAAGCCAATAAGTATTCTTTACAGGACTACAGTTTACATCAGTGCAGTATAGTGTTGACAATAAAAGACTTTATATTAATATATTTGAAGAAATGCTTATAACCAAACAGTTGTAGAATAGTCGAAAAAACGAAATGGTGGCCAAAAGTGCCCTAGAACTAATTTTCTGTTCAACGGAGTCATTTTTCCTTCTCTGGTGGTTTGGTTACAAGCAATCTTCCAAATATCTCTCTCAAAGAAATGATTCCAAATACATGGATTGTGAAAGTACAAGGCTTCTGTTCATTCTTATTTTACTAGCACAAGTAAACAAAAAGTTTGGCTTTAACTGTTGTGTTAAATGTGCTGTGATAGCAAAACCATTGCATTGATAAAATAAATGGATGTTTTTAATTTTAACTTGAGAGATGATAAGATTTATTAAACTGGGGGACAGAGAAAGGTTATGAGCACACACATATCACAAAAAAGTTTCCTGAGGTGAAGAGTCATTAAAGAAACTACAAACTTGAAATACTGGATCTTATTAATCTGCAAATAGTGTGCAAACACACACATGCACACATGTACACACGCACAGACACACTCACAAAACCGCTGATAATATCTGGCAGAACATCCGGGTATCCATCCACTTTGTTTTTTTAGGTGTTCACTTTAGTTTGAAACCAATTTCACAAAAGGTTTTAAAAGGTACATAAATGACATATGAAAATTGTCATGTAAATATTATATTCAGGTTTTAGCAACATACAAAAACATTCTTTCAGCAGAACAAACTAAGTATACTCATGAGTAGGGCTGGGTTTTGGGTCCAACTTGACAATTGACACAATTAGATTTTTTATTGATATGATTTCTATTATATTTCTATTATTCAATTTCAATTCGATTTGTTTCTATATCGATAAGTAATTCGTTTTTTTAATTTATACAGACAGAAATGAATACAATGTTTTAAATTCTTTTTACTTTGTGTCAAAAATAAAACAGGTAAATCATGAACAACTCGAAATTGATGAACAAATTACGACATATTTAAGATATAAAAATTCAACTCGAATAAAGGACCTTTTGGATGAGAGCCAAAATACTGATTATATTCTCGGAGTATATTTTTTTTAAAGCGCACCTCTGATTCTAAACCTCATTTTACATTTCATATGTGTTTGTAGTATCTTTAACAGAAATCAGATGTTTTGGACTATGGTAAACGGCCGGATTGAAGTCATCTAGTTCCTTTAGTGACGTGTCATCAGAGACCCGTCACAGAAGTAACTGGATTCACACGATGCCGTCTTGTCACTGGTGGAATGAAAGCCGTGTTGACCAATAACAGTAGACGAGACCTTTTGATCAATCAGAGTACACTGGGGGGGCGGGGTTTAAAGGGTCAGGAATTAACACAGATTGTTTTAATAAACACGAGGAAAGACGCAAAGGAACAGGATAAACAATACGACTAATAATGCGTTCTCTCGGGTTTTGGACTTAAACAACACAATTAATTATAGTTTCACAAGGGACTCTTTAAATAGATCTCTCAAACCTTACCTTAAGCTATTTCGAAGAATGCTTGTAACCAAGCAGAACTACAATGGTAGTCGGAAGAACCCAATAACTCCAACATGCTTCAAAAAGTATCATTTTGTGTTTAACAGAACGAAAAAACTATAGATTGGTGTCCAAGAACTGTAAGTTACAAGAACTCTTCCAAACATATTTATCGGTGATCATCGGAACAAAGAAATATATACAGATTCAAAAGGTGAATACATGATGAAAGATGATTTTGTCGGGGGGAAATGATTCCTTTGAAATGCAGAGCTATTTTAACGGTGAGATATTTAAAGTAAGGGTGAAGCTAGTCAAACACCTTTGAATCGGTTTGCATCAAGTTTCTGAAACTGGAAATATGAGTCATTCACTTACAACACCTTCTCGTAGATTATTCACATTTAACCTTATAGTTCAATCTACAACAACAATAGCATTGCCTCTTGTCATTTCAAACATCTATGAGTTACTGTCTTCTACAAAGTGAAAAAGAAGATATTTCGAAGAATGTTGGGAACCGGCACGTATTTACTTGCACCCGTTGTGTGTCCATACAGTTTAAAGGAAGTGCCACTGCTGTTCGTTTATCAACTTTCTCTTTTTTTACAGACCTTACGACGGTCTGTTAAGGCTAAAAATAATGTGTTACATGAAAACTGTAATAAGAGATCAAACATCGGATGGCGAACTATAAAATTATAGAAACTATAATGATGGAAACAGATATAACTAGTCTAGATTCTTTAAAAACCTTAAAAGACTAAGTGCCTGCAAGCACATATGGAAAAACACAAGATGTGTGTCTCTATGTTCCAAAGAACACTTTAAACGTTCAGATGTAACTCTTTCATGAGAAACGCATGTCAAATCATACTATGGAACCACATCGGTGCCAAAACCCCAAAATCCGGTTGAGGAAAGCAACTACAGGTTGAAAATTCCAGGTTGAGGAACAGATAAAAGAGAAGGGGGTTGAAAAAGATAAGAGGATGGTGAGAACGAAGAGGAAGGTGTTACATGACATCCCATGTCTCACAGAAGCACATCAGATGCAGATGCCCGATTCTTGGCCAATCCTGTAAGAAATATTACCATGGCATCGGATTAAAAAAAAACATCCCACTCCCAAGACGAACACAACACACACATGAACAGTCTGATCAGAGGTGTGATCTTTTGGATTGTGTTTATTTTACCTTCGTAATTCGAACTGCATTTAAAAACTAAAAAATGTATTGTGACCGCACGATTATGAAACAATACATCATTGTCGATCATTCCCCATGATGTTGTAATTATAATTATTATTGTTGATTTATTTTCCATGATTTTTTTTTATGTTTTGTAATTTTCAAAAAATGAATATCTAATTAATGACCTGAATATGTTTACTGAAATCCACAAAAAGAGAACGGCATCGTTTATTTTCCCTCATATCATTTCAACCCTGTAAAACCCTTTTAACAAACAACAGTGGCAACCATTCACTTCTAATATATGGACACAAAACCAATGCGAGTGTAAGGATGCGGTCACTGCTTAGTGACATTCTTCAAAATATCTTCTTTTGTGTTTTTCAAATGAATACATGATGACAATTATTATTTTGGGGTGAATTAATGCTGATATAATACCAACTTGAGAACTTTTTTGTTGACATGATGATGCTAGAATATAAGAGTTCGTACAGTTTTGCATGACAAAATTTGCCTGTCCAGAAGCTCAGTCTCGGCCTAACTTCACATATGACTTATGGTTTAGTTCCACATATGTTACTATTAGTGTTTTACCAACTATGGATCAGTGTGGACAGAATGAGCTGTTTACCAATTGAGCTTATATGGACCAACAGTTGTGGTCATACAGAGATAATGATTATAAATCACAAAAGCCTCTTCAGCCAATGAGAGCCCAGCAGGAGTTAACGGACCAATTAGCTTTCAGGCTAAACACCATTTATCAAGGCTTGACGCCATTAACACAGACGCTAATGAACAAACGGCGACCACGAGCACACCGCTGGGACGAATCATTAATGCGTAAATGAGATTAGCCATTAATCACACGCGGGTCGTACCAGCGCAATGACTCCACGTGGGGTAAACTTCCAAAATTCTTTTGCCATTACGACATCCCGATGCTTTTCTTGGCCTTCCCTGAGCAAGGAAGGTCTAGCGTTTAATGTGGGGTGGTCCGAAACCAGTGACTCAAAGGAGACATTGTTAAAACATAACCAACAGATATTACTCACATTACTGTCATTCTGGCATCAGCATCCGGAAAAATACAGGGCGAGGGGGGGATAAAACAAAGATGGCATGTTTGACGTTCCAGGACGTTGCCAAGCTTAGGGAAAGGAAACGGAAACACACAGCGATACAGAAACTGTGATATCGAGTAAGAAAAACAGAAGCCCAACAGCGAGAGGGACCATGAGCGGAAGAGTGGAAGATATGAATAAGATGAGCTTTCATAACTTCAGGTTTGTTCGATGTCTTACAGTAAATCAGTAAGAGATTTACTCATTATTTTACTCTATTGATTCTCCCGCACAACACAAAAGAAGATATTTCAAAGAATGTTGATCACAAAATGGACTTTCATGGTGTTGACACAAAACCAATACATCAATGGGGTATAACGTTTTTGCTTCTTTATGTCTTATTTTGGGGTCGGAAGAAGATAGAATCTCTGACATGAGGGTGATCAAATAATGAAAATTCATGAAAATTTCTTTCTTTCATCAATCTATCAAACCATCCCTTAAAACGCATTGTATTCTGCGATATAGTCTCTGCACCATTTAATAAATCCAGCAGGTTTTTCTATACAGTATATTTGAAAATGAACACTTCATAGCCCACAGCAAAGCTTATTGTGTCTTTTCCAAACACAGCTATAAAATACAAAGACGCGCAAGGAGTGTACATCTTAATCATAAATCACATATTAGAGAGCAGCGTCTCCCCGATCACACAAAATGATGCGTTCACATGAATAACTCACCCTGTCTTTGTCATCCGCAACATCACAAAGTACATCATCCAGGTCCAAAATGCCCCCGTCTCCATGTTCTAACCGATGAACCTGTATCCAGTATCCTGCATCCTGAGAAAAAGTGATATAGAGAGTTGTAATGATGCTATTAAAAGAATTAGAATGATCAACAGGTGATATAAATGTTAAAGTTCAAACTATTTAATATGCCTGTGATGCCCTCTATGATAGAATACAAAAAAATATATCTTTCTAAAATATATCTTTCTTCAACTGAACACAAAAGAAGATCTTTTGAAAAACCCTACTGACTTTATAGAGACATTTCTCAAAATATGTTCTCCAAAAAGGAATGTTCTTAACAGAATTGTATGATTACATGGAACATGCTTAAAATGTTGCAAAAAATGAGTACCCACTAGCACCCATTTTTACCCACACCAATATCACTGCCATTGTAATATATTTCATGAGCTTGACATGTGCCCGGACTGAACTCAGCTCATCTGAAACATTGTAATCTCATAACCGGGCACAGCTGAACAATCCTATAGTCAGCTTGGCAACCACAGATCCTGGAAGAGCATCAAAGTGAGCTCATGACGAAGATGAACATGGTGGAATCGGGGTCGCTCATCGATGGAATTTAAATCTGTTTTCTTCATGTGCTGTGACCTTTATTTTACCCTAACATTAATCTGGAAGCAAACATTAAACGAACTGGCATGCACTCTGCAAAATAAATCAAATGGCTCAGTAAATATCACAAAAAAGTTTAAATTATTTTAAGCATAAAATGGATTTTTTTTCCGTTGGATATATAAAACAAATTGATTAAAAATCCAACTGTTAATTCTTCTTAATTTTACAAATATTATTTAAGTTCAAGTAATGATCACAAAAATATTTATCTAAGAAAAATACATTTTTAATATACGCCTAATATCGTTGGTAAATTCTAATAGACATATTTGAGTTAATCCGATTTACTTATTTTTTACTAACATATACACCACGTTTAAACAGTATATTGAATTTTAAAGATTTTCACTGAGTTTAAATTGTTTCACAAAAATTACTTTAATTTTTTTCAAAAAGCCAGTTTTGTCCACATATTAATATCTTGGAATATTATAATATATATAATAGATCTGTCAACAATATTACATACACAGTTTACAATAACACATATGGAAAAAAAATTCATACATTCTCCATCTTTTTTTTTATATTATATTATGATGTTTTTATTGTTTTATTGTGTTGGATACTTGTTTTTTCTTTTTCAATTATGTTTTTATTCAAATCAACAAACTGTGGATCAACTTATATTAATCGAAATGCGTATAAAAATCTTTTTTAAATATGAACATGAAATCTTCACATTTATATAATAAACAAATCTAAAAGGATTAAACAACTCAATCAAAACCAATACAAATGGTAATACAGTCACTACAAGTTTCTCTAGACTCCAGATGGACTCTAGAAGAGATTTCCTGGCCACAAACCCAAAACAAGACTCAGCAAATATAAGAACAAATTCAGAGCTAAGACGACATGTGCCCAAGGTTTTGTCCACCACATTTACAGAGGGCGTTAAAACCAAGCCAAAATCAATCGCCCCCCTCATCGCCTAAAGGTGGAGGAGAAGGATGATGAAATGAGAAGATTCATTCTCATGGGAGGAACATATGTGTGTAGTTATATCTCATGAAGGAGTGTTTGCAAGCACAGTCCAAGTCTTTTGTGTGATTTAGGAATGATCGTTCTGCAAATAATAGACGGGAAATAAAGCCTATAGGGATGGCTTAAAAGAAAGGTATGGAGAATGACAGGAGACAGATGGCACTGGCCTTTTTCCTTTAAGAGAGTAACATTTGTTCTCAAGTGTTTAGGGAAAGAAATTTGTCATGATCACACATGTACACCTACTTAAATGCCACACTTTCAAATGTTATTTTGATATACTGGAGTACAAAACTGTAAAGCAAAATTATTTCTATGAAGAATTTTAACACTTAAGATATTGTCACTTAAAATATGACAAACACAGACAAACGTTCTTTGACCGCATAACTCTCCAACACATCTACTATCAGTCCCTCGCGTTGCCTAAGAAGAGTTTGGAGACACGTCGAGATGGATGGAGATAACATTCCAGAACAGTGTGAGATCAACACACACAGGGAATTCGGTAACACATCATTTCTCAATGAAGTAATGCAACAAGGTCTGAGTCGAGGTGCTGAGCAAACCAAACGGGTCGAAGAGAAGTTTAAGCTCCATATATTTCCATTCATGTGCGAAAGCCAAAAATGATATTAATGTCAGTTAATGTCATTTTTTGTGATTACTAATTACTTATTGATACTTATATACATAGCTACCTTACATATGTATGAAAAGACCACAGATTGCCTCTGCATAAGACTGTGTCAAAGATTGAAATCGTAAATCCTGTCTTCTCAGAATTCAATTTTCCGAAGTTTTCACAGGCAGGATCACAAATGCTTAAAGACATGGTCAACCCAAAATTAAAATCCGGTCATGATTGCTCAACCTCAAGTTCTTCCAAATGTCTGTGCCGGCTTGAAAACAGAAGGAGATTGGAAATGTTAGAAATCGAGACATACCAACTACTTATGTAAGATATGTTTCAAGTTGGGAAAACTTTTACATCTGTGGCACGACTACAATTTAACCTTTTCTGTGAGTCAATGGTGCACCCAAATTCTCAGTTAGTTACATTCTTCTAAATATCTTTTTTTGAAATGCATACACAATTTTGGAACAAGTGTGCAACTGATTTTGCAGTGGACTAAATGGATTTTTATACACTTTGGTTCTTGCAATGATTGCCTGCAGGAGGTATGTCAATGAGCTTTTAAGGTACATGAGTATAAACTCACCAGACCACATATCACCTTCACACACAGACACTCCATTGTTGCCAGTAACGTTCACCGCAGAGGGCAAAGGAAGTGAGCGAAACAATACAGGTAGTCTGAAAGAAAACTCATTTGAGTTTACAAAGTAGGTGATCTATACAAATCCTTCCAAACCTAACCACAGCGACATCACAGAGGTTCGGCCAACGTGTCATGACACTTTCAATGAACCTTTCGTTTGAAAGAGCTTTTGTTGAGCAGCCACCGGAGGCCAAAACCGGGGGAGAAAGTTACTTTGTCTGGAGATAAAGTCTACACATGACCTTCATGTGTATATGTTGTGTTGTGTTGTATTTAATATTTCTTAATCTGTATGTTTAACCAGCTGGGAAAATATTACAATGACCCTGAGATACACGTCCATTCATAATACAGCTCTTGTAAAGTCTTTTGTGTGTATGCCCTGATGTCATTGAGTGATATCATCATCTGTGTTAAATTATATTTGGCAGTTCACCTTTAATGAGGTGAGGTTTAACTGTTTCAGTCGGTTGTGCTTTTAACAAAAAGTGGTAAATAACAACAAACAGTTTATATGTACTATAACCTGCCTGACTACATTGAGTCATAAAAACTCTCTCTCTCTCTCTCTCTCTCTCTCTCTCTCTCTCTCTCTCTCTCTCTCTCTCTCTCTCTCTCTCTCTCTCTCTCTCTCTCTCTCTCTCTCTCTCTCTCTCTCTCTCTCTCTCTCTCACTGTCTCTCTCTCTCACTGTCTCTCTCTCTCACTCTCTCTCTCTCCCTCACTCACTCTCTCTCTCCTCTCTCTCTCACTCTCTCTCTCTCACTCACTCTCTCTCACTCACTCTCTCTAACTCACTCTCTCTAACTCTCTGTCTCTCTCTCTGTCTCTCTCTCTGTCTCTCTCTCTCTCTCTCTCTCTCTCTCTCTCACTCTCTCTCTCTCTCTCTCTCTCACTCTCTCTCTCTCTCTCTCTCTCTCTCTCTCTCTCTCAAATAATGGTTCACCTTACATCACTTCCTAGAGTTAAGATAACACCAAAGCAGATCTTATCTCGGCCATCATCATTACACCACACAACATATGACGTGTTCCTGTTTTGCGAGAATAACAAGCATTGTTGGTTTGTTATTTTTTTGTATTTCTGCGTATCATTTTGGGGGATGTGAACATCGGGGGTTGACTGCAGACACACACATATATGATGTGAATTTACAGAAAAATAGGCACTTACAGTTTTCCTAAATGTATTACTTATTTAAATATATTTTTGCTTAATTCTGGGACTTTGAAACAATATTTCTACTATAGTTAAATAATATTATAGGTCAAAGCGACAGAAAATATGTTCTTATCGGATCTCAAATGCTGCACAAAAAGTATATTTTTGTTTAATTTCTTTTTAATTTATAAATAAATGTATAAATTAAACGAAAACATATATAGTTAAACGAAAGTGGAATATCAATTATTTGGTTGGTTTTCTTATTTTCTGCGGTTTGATTGCATATAATTTAGGACAATTTCTGTATTTAATAAAATTCCACAAAATCTGGACCCCCTGGAAATATTTTAGCCCCCCCCCTAATTTAAATTTCTGATATACAGTATTAAGCAAAAGTTAAAGTATATCTATTTTTTTTTACCTTGTCATACTGTCTTTTCAAATTGCTATTGCAAGACTTTATTTCACTCTTGAGATTAAATCTGTTGAAATTTAATAGACAGTGGACTAAAAAGGAAAATTTCTAGTGTGAAGTGCTGTTCCTTAAGTTTGTCTAAAGAAGAAAAGTTCTCCACAACATATGCCAGAACCAACCAGCGTAATGTGAATACATGTTTTATAAGTAATGATGTGATCTATAATTATGTATAATTGGGATGTTATGATGTTTGGGTTTTTCCAGTCTCTTTATTGCCTGTAACATTATTGACTCAAACAATTAAACAATTAATTCACAACTGATCGATTAATAAAGCCTTTTATCTCTTTACACATCCATTAAGACTCTAATATGATCCCTGGATTAATCCAGACAGATGATCTATTCAATATGAGAACAAATAATTCAGAAAAGCAAAACTTGGTTTCATGTGATATCTGTCTAAATGTTAAATGACCTTTGTTGGTAACTGAACGTCATCTATAACCTGGATGCCATATGGTTTTAAGCCCAAACACATATACAGAAAAAATCTACAGTGTGTCAGGTTTATCTCACTTGATGTTACTTCGAGCGTCTTGGAGTCACAGTCCTTCTGAATTGAGTCTGTCTTAGGTATTTTTCTTTCTTAATGCAATAATAGACAGGACTCACTGATGGTGAGATCAGATCTGTCACTCAAAACCTCAGTGGATTAAGAAAAATAATAGCAAAAAGAATGTCTGGATATGTATAATGGTATTTCAGATACACCACATATACTCCAGCACTTAGTCTAGTGTTGTTGTTTTCTTGCTTATCGTCTTTAAACATTGGCGGTACAATTTTGCCAAGCTCCTTTTCTATTCCAGCTCCAAGCAAAGTCAATAAAAGTCATTCCGGTGTGAAACGACTCCACTGATCTGCAGCCTACACTAAACCCCACTGAACTCTTTTGGGATGAAATGGAAAGCTGTGTTTGCCAGACACTATTTCCCAACAAAAAACAGTCCATGATCTCACTGATGTCTTCTACTTCCATATAAAAATTCATATAAAATCTTGGTTTGAAGAAGTCAATGTGACTTTTTATTAAACTTTTTAATTATTAAAAACAAGGTATGCTGTGTTTAAAACCATAAAAAAAAAAATAAATAATTGATGGATAAATAACTAATGAGAACAACTTTGACTCCCATGTAAACAGTTGTTCACCTTCTTCATTCAAAAACATTGCCATCTCTTATACCATTTTTTGCTTAAAAACCTTATATTTTTTTATTAAACATACATTATGATATGAGAATTTATTATATTTCAAAAAAAATAAAAACATGAATTCAAATTAAAAAAATAAACAAAGCGTGATTGAAGATAATTAAGCTAAAATATAAGGTCCCTAAAACAAACTGACATTTAATGTAGACATCATTTTATATTTTAAGGTCAACATCAAAAAATGTTTGTAAAAAACAGAGGACGAGAAAAATCTGTCATAAACACTTTCTTTAAATGGTTTCATTATTAATATACAAAAATGATTTGTATCTTATTGTTTTGGGCATTTGATGACATTTAGTAAAACAACCAATATTTTCATGAATGTTTTTAAATTAAATCCATAACTATAATGAAATACATAAATATTCCTTTATGGTTAAATATTGATTGACATAGTAGTGAAGACAATTATGTTTATGAATATCATAATGTTTGTGTTATCAAAAGATATTTTGTAGATAAAATCTATCCTGCCATGATCTTTTAGATTTTTTTTTCAAAATGACCCGTTCTACACAATTTATCTTTTACATAAACTGATTTAGTTTCATAAGCTGTTTCTTCCAATTATCGCATTCTTATTCAATTCTGAAAAATCATTTGAGATACCGATCACTGTATTATATCATTACTTTTTATTAATATACAAAACTTTTCAATATATATTTAATGTCAATTAGTAAAACATCTAAAAAAAAAACACTTCCACCCTAATCTGCCATTTAGAGAAATGATCAATGCAGTTGGACAACCATGACGTTTCTAAATGTGTTATTATGTGGCCTACATTTAAGTCTATTATTGAACATGAAACGCAAAGCTGTGAAATCTGTAATCTAAGACTTCAAAAAGTGTTGATAGGTAAAGATTTTCACAGGCCTAGATCTCATTAATATCTGATAAAAGCGGTGCATGTGAAGACTCGTCTGAGACCGCATGTATATAGCAGTATTACAACACAATACTGGCCCAACATCAGGTTTCCCAAGGCCGAGACGCTTACTTAAAGAAGGCAATGTGGTTCATTCGGTAAACAACACTAATCACATTTAACCAATTGTTATTACAATGTAATAAAATGTTATCCATCCCAACTACTTTGTCAAAAGCCAAGCCAAGTTTTTGGGGTTCAACCAGATGGATGACACGCATAATCAATACACTTACACTTCATTGTTACAAATCCCATAAAAACACTGACCTCAGTCACCAACCTCATGAAACTGGGCTCTACTTAAAAAAGAAGTTCATGAGGGACACGGGACGAGATGAAGGAAATGGAACGACGATTACACTCAAATGTTATGAGAAGAAAATACACGGGGAAGAATGATGTTGACGTAAGTCTTGGGTCGTAGCCTCGGCCTACGTTTTGTTGGCCTGGAACTGGAGTGGCAGCCAACATGTCTTCACATAAACACTAGAGACCATAGAGACAGATCTGGTGTCATCATCTATTTCATCTATTATAAGATTCAAAACTTAAAAATATTAATTCAGAATACCTGTGTTAATGTCTTCAAGAAACCAACCTTCAACAGTTGTTTGAGAAGTCCCTTCACAGTATGTCATATAAAAATCCTACTGAATTATTATAATAATAACAAAATAAATGTTTGGAAATGTCAAATTATATTTTCTAATGAAACACTACAGCAAATGAAGTGAATACTGACTCAAACTGTTCAACCAATGAAAATACTGACCTGTCTAAGACTTTTGCACAGTACTGTATAAATTGAAATTATTGAATCAAATCATCCAAAAAGATTAATTAACATTAAATAATGTATTAGCTAACATGAACTAACAATGAACAACATTCAATTAAGCATTTATGAAACTGTAAATATGTTATTTAATATTAACACAGTTTATTGTTTGTTCTTTATGGTTCATTGTGCATTAGTGTTTGACATTAAATATGCATAATTAAATATTAATCAGTAATCAATGCCGTTTTGAATGCTGTATTTCATTATGCATGTAGTTTCATGTGCAATAAGAAGCTACGTGCAAAGTAATATCTGTTTGTAACATAAGATATACATTACAATGAATGGGGAATGCAAAGCTCCCTATGGCCACTATAGCTATAAAAGGCAAACGGTCATGAAAAATTTCATTGGTCATTTAATAAAGATATTTCTCTTTACACAGTAGCTAAAGCGACTCTTAATAATGTGATTTTAAGTAAAATTTAAGCTAAGTAGCCAAAGTTATGCTGTAGTACATATGTTTAAAATATGATTTTTTATTGTGATATACATAATAACTGCCTTGCAAAAATAAATAAAACACAATAACTGTATAACATTTTTGTCGTGGATCAAAATGCTGAAAACAAAATGCAAAGTATTTATTTACCTTTCAAATCAAATTAAAATGCATAGTTATATCTCATTCACAACCTTGGGCTCTTGATGGGCCACACACAAAAGAAGATATTTAGAGAAACGTGTCCCTGGTTCAGCGTTCTCACAATGGATGTCAAGATGAGCTGAAGTAGTTTGATTCTTCCAACTATCTTGTTTGTGCTGTCCAGATAAAATATATTCGTTACATTTGTTTTAAGGTGAACTATCCCTTTAACTTCTGTACAGTGGGCTCTCTGCCAGTTTTCCTTCTAGCATAATTAATCCATTCGCCCAGACATCTGTATGTTTCCCAGCAGTTTTAAACAGCAGGGGTTTCATTCATTGGCTGTACTGTAACCCTATGATGGCTTGGATGGGTGAACAAACACAACAGGCTGGATTGAGTAATTATGGCTGAGGAAAAGTGATCTCAACATATTCTCCGAAAGCACACTGCCATTGCACACTGTATGAAGACAAATGAATGGTAAGAATGTAGAAAAATCTCTAAGCATCATGTGGCAAAGCTGTTAACTCCCAGATGACGAGTGAACTGTTGAACCCCAAGACAACAACCGAATGAAAAGGATTTAGACTGATATGCAACATGCAGGATGTTTCGCATGTAAAAATACTTCCTCTTCCAACGTCATTTACATCTTTTACTTTAAGTTAGTCAAATACTTTTCACACAGACACTAACAAGGATAGTTCACCTAAAAATGAATTATTCGCTGTTTTAAATTCTATTGAACAAGATATTTGGTAGAATGTTGGCAACAGAGATTTCCCGGGCAGGACTTTGTAAATGGTTTTCAAAGGTGTCCCAGAACTAAACATTTTCTTAAATTCTTGACAATATCTTGAAAAATTACAAATGTTTTCTACTATGATGGCGGTCAATCGTGCCCAAGTATCTCAGCTGCTAACATTCTTCTAAATATATTTCAAATTTCATTAAAACAACTTAAAAGTAAGCAATTCATGACAGTGTTTAATTTTTGGGTGAACTAACCCATGAATAGTTGATAACTGATTTTGCTGTTTTATTCGATATTTCATATCAAATGTTTTCTTTACTGACTCCGAAGTTTCCTTGGTGGGCACTTTTAAGAAACGTCGCCATAAAATCATACAGTATAAGTTTCTTAAATCATTCTTATATGATCTTCAAAAAAAAAGATAATTTCTTTTTTTAAATTTTGATTAACGTAGTAAAGGGATATTTTGTCATATTACAAACAAAGAAAGATAGTTGGTACAATGCTGGCAACAGATTTCCGGGGCAGCAGTTTTAAATGGTTTTCAAAAGGTGCTCCACTGTTTATTTTACAAAATTCCTAAAAATATCTTGAAAAAAATCGATAGTTCACCCAAAAATGAAAATTATATCAAAAATCTATTTCTCTCTAGTTGTCCTAAATCTTTATATTAGTATTTGTTTGGTTGAACAAAGAGAAAGATATTTGAATTAATGTTTGTAACTTATTAAGTACAATTGTCGGAAAAATTAAATGGCAGTCAAAATTAGCCCAGAATATTTTGCGGTCAAACATTCAAAATTATTACACTTATCCTTTACAAAATATCAATGTCCACGTTTTCAAAAGAACAAGCATATTCTTCCAAACTACTTTTCTGTGTTCATCAGGTAAAGGAAATGTACACAGATTGGAAACAAATGTCAGCAACTGATAACATCATTTATTTTGGGGTGAACTACTCCTTTGTATTTGTTCCTCTCAAAATACAAGCTATGTGTAAAGCCAGTCTATCTAATATGAAGATTAAACATAATTTTGCAAATTTACCACCAATATTTCTGTTCGAGACTCTCGAGATTTGGGTCGTTCTTGCAGAACAGGTCCAGCACTAGTAAAGCACTTGAGCATGCAGCGGTCAGCACAATCTCCCCGTTTTTTTCATCATTTGTTTATGATTTCATAACCACGAGTTATGCATACCAGATGGTGGATGAGATGATGCCAAGCGAAACATAAGGTCGAGTTTCACTATCTCCACGCTTCACACGGACCATAAGAGGAATAGGACATATGGCACTACACAAACTGCAGTACGGAGAGGCTAGAGGTTTGTACTTATAAACAGTAAAGTGTGATGATGTCTTGCAGATTCCTTCAAACGCTTCTGTGTCCCTGAGAGAAGACATCAACCAGCCAGTCGTGGAGTAAACGAGTAAGATAAAGCACTTTGTGGCTTATAATAGCTACATTTACAGTAAAACCTGACCACATATGAGGTCTTTATTATAACAGATGTGTTATCATGTTCTTTTTATATCACCTTTAGACACTTTAACACGTAAACACATCAGGGTTGTTTAACCTCACCCATCACAGTGACATCACTATTTAACAATAGTTTGTTAAGTAGTTTTAAATATGTTTTTGACAAAAACGTATATTATTATATACATGAGCTTTTAAATGCAGTGTTATATTAGGGGGGCTAGAATGTCATAAAAACATTAATAAAAATAAATAACAAAACACACTGATCTTTTGAAGCCCATTAGGATATATAGGTGTAAAATCAATTTCTGAACTATATTTAATTCTATTTGAAGACAATGTATTAATTATTATTAATATTATATATTATAAATATTTAATTAATAATATTCTTGTATTGACAAAGGGTGACCCGAGTCCCACACATCGTAAACATTTGAATTTTATTTGTTTTTTTATTATTATGATTACAATTTCTAAAAAAAATATTTCATCCTAAAATTTCAAAATTAAAAATTGTCTCTAAAAGATATGCTCTTAATATAAATGTTACCAAAAATCCACGACAGGTGAAAGCAGATAACCTCATAAGCATTAAATATAATTCAATTAACAACTAACATTGTAAAAATACATGGAATATAAAATCAACTTTCACATATAATAATAGAAAAAGATGTATCCCTTGTGTCCCGAAAAATCTGCTCTTTTGTAACAATGTGTTACCCAAGTTGACAGTGTGTAACGTTTTAAAGGCATAGGTCACCTAAAATGAAACTTATGTTATGAATTACTCAAATATATCCAAAATAATATTTGGACGAACACTTTTAACCAAAAGGTTCCTGGACCCCACTGACTACCACAGGAGGAAAAATGACAAACATTCTTCAAAATGTCTTATTTTGTGTCAACAGAACCAAAACAAAATGATGTCATTTGTCCTACCATAGTAGTCAATGAGGTCCAACAACAATGGGGTCAATGTCAACACGCCTTGTACAAGAGCTTTACTATAAACACAACCTTTTAAAACTGAGGGATGATTCACGATGTGATCTTGACTGGAAATCAAAATTTTGTCATGTAAAATCCTTGCGTTGAAAACAAAAGCTCAGAAAAGCAGGGAATGATATAAAGATGAGAGATGGCTGTATTATTTAAACAAAAGTGATTTTTTTTCTCCGAAAAGTTAACCTTCCCTGGGAGTACACATAATATCCAGAACGACCTTGGATTTTCAAAAGTCCCTATCATTGTGCAAGACTGACATTTAAATCCATTTGTGCCCAAAATTTTCAGTCTGACTGTTGATAGCATCACAGACACAGACAGCTAAATATGTGTTTATGGTCCCAACATAAACCACTAGGCCATGTCTGCCCTCATGCTTCAGGTTGTTGGGGGAAGTCATGGCCTAGTTGTTAGAGAGTTGTCTACTAAACCTAACGTTGTGGGTTCAAAATCGGGCCGGAAATATCATGACTTAGGTGCCCCCATCTGCTCCCCGGGCGCCGCAGCATAAATGTCTGAAAAGTGCTGCGAGCGTGTCTTCACTACTGTGTGTGTGTGTGTGTGTGTGTGTGTGTGTGTGTGTGTGTGTGTGTGTGTGTGTGTGTGTGTGTGTGTGTGTGTGTGTGTGTGTGCGCCTGAGTGAGTGCGTGTTCACTGTGGTGTGCGTGTATGTGAGTGCGTGTTCACTGTGGTGTGCGTGTGTGCGTTTTCACTGTGGTGTGCGTGCGTGTGTGTGTGCGTATGTGTGTGTGTGTGTGTGTGTGCGCATGCATGAGTGCGTGTTCACTGTTGTGTGCGTGTGCGCGTTTTCACTGTGGTGTGTGTGTGCATGCGTGCGTGCGTGTGTGTGCATGAGTGCGTTTTCACTGTGGTGTGCGTGTGTGTGCGTGCGTGAGTGAGTGTGTGTTCACTGTGGTGTGCGTGTATGTGAGTGCGTGTTCACTGTGGTGTGCGTGTGTGCGTTTTCACTGTGGTGTGCGTGCGTGTGTGTGTATGTGTATGTGTGTGTGTGTGTGTGTGTGCGCATGCATGAGTGCGTGTTCACTGTTGTGTGCGTGTGCGTGTTTTCACTGTGGTGTGTGTGCGTGCGTGCGTGCGTGTGTGCATGAGTGCGTTTTCACTGTGGTGTGTGTGTGTGCGTGCGTGCGTGTGTGTGCATGAGTGCGTTTTCACTGTGGTGTGTGTGTGTGTGTGTGTGTGTGTGTGTGTGTGTGTGTGTGTGTGTGTGCGTGCGTGCGTGAGTGAGTGTGTGTTCACTGTGGTGTGCGTGTATGTGTGTGCGTGTTCATTGTGGTGTGCGTGTGTGCGTTTTCACTGTGGTGTGCGTGTGTGTGTGTGCGTGCGTGCGCGTGTGTGTGTATGCCTGCGTGCGTGCGTGTATGCCTGCGTGCGTGCGTGTTCACTACTTTAGATGGGTTAAATGCAGAGCACGGATTCTGAGTATGGAGAATTGGCTTGTATGTCACATCCCTTCTCTTCCAGACCACTGATGAAATGCTGATTTATATGACCCATTAGACATGCTTGTTTTAAAAGCTTGAAAAAGCCTCTCTTAAGTAAATCGTGTGGCAGTTAATGTAAAGCGTAAAAGCCTCTGAAGGTGTTTTCCATGCAGGTGAACTGAAATGCACTCAAGGCGAAATTAGTTTGACAACAGTGTCCTCCGAGGCCGGATGAAGTGCTGAGAGAAATCAGGCTGTTAAAACAAAGTGGCTCGGAGGTGGATGTCAACCCAGCAAATACACACATTCACCAAACGCACAGGCAGATACACTCGCTAACCATGAGGTGTCATGCCAAACAAATCTGGGCATGACTCCAACATTCACATGTCTGAGCGCATGGCTGAAGAAGAGATGGGAAAACAAGGCCGGTTATAGATTTGTGCAAAAACACTATCGTTTCCTACGAAACGACACATTTTCAACGAAGCATGGGAATGTAGACAAGCACAATGTCAGATTTACATGGCAACAGCAATGCCCGTGTCATGGGTTCCATGCGAAGGATTGCACAAACTCATAAAAAAGTAAAGGTGTAATGCTGTGTAATTCGCCTTGGATAAAAGTGTATGCCAAATGCATAAATGCAAATGTCCTGTGTGTTCTTTTCGTAAAGAATACGGATCGCAGCGTACTTCAAAAGTACAACTACAAGAGTATACCGCACTACTCCAAACAAACCTTTCACAAGAGGTGTGTGAGCACCGAAGCAGACAAACCGAACTCCGGCAATATAAACCTGAACTCGCTCAACCTGTATTACAATGTGTGGGAAGAAAATCTCCATTTGTCAATGACAATGGCAGACTCACTCGGAGACAGTGTGTGTAATAAAAATCCATTTGTTACTCATTCCACTCGTAAAATACTACATCAGGAAGTAATAAAACAAAGGAAAAGCACCTCGTGAAGCCTACAAAAGAGACGGCTGGCTGAGATAAGACGGTCAATATTTACAGAAGCGGAGTCAGGGAATGCACAATATGAAAGTGACAACTACACGAGAGGTCTTAATGTCATAAAACAGAGAGAGCGCTTCATATTCAGACCGGGAAAGACCCCTAGTGCACTCGCTTTTAAGACACCATACATTGTATAGTTCAATTGTGGCTTTTTTTTGCAAGCGAACCAACATTTGTAAACCAAACCATGTGTGTTTAAGATCAACTATTCAGCGAACAAAACTTTCTTGCGCGAAAAACAAGAAACGCAAAAATTCCGAGCTCCATTTTATATAAGAAGGATGTGTCCGATGCGTTTCTAAGGACCAAATGTTGATTTCAAGGCAAGAATGAAACTACAGTAATGAAATTTGAAATAAATGTGATTTTTAATGATTTTAAATTAAAAAATATATTTTTAATGTTTATTAATTTAATATTTCTCATGCATATTTTTGTGACCTTGTCCATGAAAACCCATCTAAACTCCATTGGTTGTCTTTTACTGTGTTCTACATAAAATAATTATGCGTCACTTAAAGAACATTCTGTGAAAATCTAATCTTGATACTGAAATTGGCTAAAATCAAACTTTGATGCTCATTATCTCAGAATGTTTCCTTTATATCACACAGCCCTACAGAAAACCAATGCAAGTGAATAAGGGCCTGTTCCCAACTTTCTTCCAAATATCTGCTTTTGTGTTCAAAAAGTCAAACAGTTTTGAAATGACACAATTGCAAAAAAAGCGACTGTTGACTGAAGTGGTAACCTGGCATCAGTCACACATGAACAGTACAGTTAGGAGCCCGACTTCCTTTTGCAAACCTCACTTGAGATTTGACTGGCACACATTCACAGACCACCTGGTGAATTTCACCTGTCTCCATAAAGAGTATGAGTGACGTTGCAAAAGTTCTCAAATCTGAGCTTGAAACAAACTCACTAACCCATAGACATATTTTATACATGAATCACACTTGACTGGAAAGCGTTCTCCTGGAGCCGAGATTGTAGCGTTCCAGTGCCAACCTGAGCCACCTGACAGGCCTATTCCCATAAAAACAGAAACCGTGCCATAACTGAAGCTTCTCAACAGAGCGTTCGAGACCTCAATGGTCCATTTGCGTTGCCTCTGAGATGATTGGATAACACAGTTGAAATGAAAGTGCTTCAGATTAGACAAGCCTGAACGAATATTGGGAATATCAGGTGTCTTTTTTTTTACTTACATGTCAGATCGACAAAATGTGTTTTGACACTGCGACTACAAGGTTTATTAACCCGACAACCAATTAAACCAACAAACGCAGTGTTGATATCAGATACAGTTGCTACAAAACAATCCTTCATTATTGGATTATTATTTTCATCTATGTATCATAACCATATGAGTGCTGTGAGACCGTGACTCTTCGTATGCTCTTCATATGCTCTCAAGATAAAAACCTTTCATGTTTTATGGTCATCTGTAATTACAAACATAAAGGTAATCCCACATACAAACACACCCTTACATTTTTCCTCAAGCATGAAACCGAGTCAACAACACAAAAACATGCATGTTTACTTAGCTAATACAGGACATACCAAAGACTTTTGTTTGCACGTTTTACATTAAAAAGTTTATTCATAGGGTTTACATAGAAAAACATAATTCTGGCCCTCATGTCTTCCCTCCAAACACACATGTATAAACACAATGTGATTACTGTCTTTTAAAAATGTAAAGGGGTAGTTCATCCCAAATGACAATTTCATAAATGATGTTTGTAAGATATTTGGAAGAATGCGTGTAAGGTAATTAATCTCAGACACCACTGACTACTATAGTAGTCAAAGGTGCCTCAGAACTTTTAAATATACTGCAAATATTCAGCCCTCTGTCTTCTGTAGAACATGTAAGACGATATTTTGAAGAATGTTGGCAACATTGGCTGTATTGATATAAATTGTACGAGAATAAAACATTCCTATACAGGTCAGGGGTGCTTAATTACTACTTGATATAATCAAGTTAGGAAAAATCCTTATAAAAAAAACAAATTGGCATTACCTTTTTTATTATCATTTGCATCTTATATTATATTATTTATATATTAGTTCACATTATTATATTTATTTATTTGATCTTTTTTCTATATAAATATGGACTATTTTCAGCTGACTGTCCTTCTGCATATGCAAATAATGCCAAATGTTTATAAAACTATATTTAAAAAAACTAATTCAGCCTACACGGCATGCTCATATGCTCATATTTGCCCAAATCGTAAAGCACCTTCACTTGGGAAAAGCCTTTTGGAATTCCAGGAAGATCACATCCTGAAAGCCTTTTCAACTGGCTTCAAATACAATCAGCTTTATCAACAACAGCTTGAAAAAAGCAAAGGGTGTTGGTGGTTTTTTGGCTTGGCTTTGCTCTGCAGTGACCGTAGCCATTCATGTCAACGGCCTGATAGATGAGTAACCCAATCCATCACCGCTCAAGACCACCAGCAAGTGACTGGGCAGTGAAAGAATGTGAAAGGAAAGCGAGAGGTGAAGAGAGAAGGTAAGAGTGCCAGTGCTGGGCATTACGACCAGTGCCAAGTCTGTGAGTCAGAGGATGGTAGAGCCATAGAGCATCATCCCACAGGCCAGCGCAGCTGACGGGAGATGTGCCAAGGAGTCTGAACAGATCAACGGCTGGTCACAAACATACAAAGCACAGTGTCTGGGTCTCATCCAGACCTCTCTAAACCAGCTGGAAGAGCATGAGGGATGCAGATGCTATTATTGATCTAGGATGGCATGGTAATGGTGTGTTGGGTGCTATTAAGCAAGAAAAGCGCAAATGCATGTAAAAACATATTTAAAATAAAAACAACTGTTATAAGCCCTCCTAAACCTTGGGGTGATTAATATCGTAGTTCATGAATGTTATATATTTCATATTATTTACCCCATAGTACTTTTATACTGAATTATGTAATAAAAAGCTAAAACTATAGTGGTACTGTCAGGGATCTCTAAAGTAATAGTTCACCCAGATATGAACATTTAGTCATGTTTCACATTCATGTTAAAAAATATTTAAATGTAACAATGTACTGAACTAAAAAAAATGGTAACGAAATAGTAAAACATTTGATGTGAATTTGAATTGAGCAACAAATTATAAATTTGATGACATAATGTGCGAAATACATTTTTCAGTGTAGTTGTTTCAAACCTGTTAAAATGTCTTTGTACTGATGAACATAAAACAAAGATTAAGATGGTTAACCCTCTTGACTACAACAGTAGGAATAATGACAATGGTGGTATGCAATAACTTTTTGCAGGCCTACATTCTACAAAATATCTCATCAGACCTAAAAGACATAAAGTAATATTCGGGGTCCAAGAGCAGTTTGGTAACAAGCATTCTTCCAAATACTTTTGGTGTACTTCAAAGCAAACATGTGTATGAAGCTTTGGAACCCCTCAGAGGTAAGTTTATGAGAACAGAATATTCATCTTATCGTTAGGTCTCCCTTTAATGTATGGGAACTCGAGCAAATCTGTCATCTGTAAATGCAATGTAACAGTGTTTAAACAAACTCAATTGAACACAATGAGGTTTTGTTAGATCTGTAGTGCTTTACAATGTCAGCCAGTGTTAGTTCAGCTGTCTAATGCCACATTAAAGGTCTTGATCCTTAGGTTTGGGTCACTGGTTATTCTCCATGTTTAAGTTCAAATGGGCTTCATCTGCTGAAATGTAATACTCACATCATGTGTGACTGAAGAGGAAGAGAACAAGACACGCGTACATCTGCCGTCATTTCACATCCAAAATCTCACATTTGTTTAGAAGAGATCCCAGGAGTGTTACAACCCACATCAGATTTTGAGTCAAATATTTTTCTGTATACAAGCACATTTTGGTGTGTTTCGGTAGTGTTTCGACACTACATACAGTAGAGATTATATAAGAATTAGAGATTGTAAAATTGATAACTTGATGTGTATTTTAGTTATTCGTTTTTGACCCATATTTATGCCCTTATTTACATCATATTTAGTGTGAGATGTTTCGAGCTCTTGCAGAACGTTACACAAAGTTGTTGAACATTTTCAAACTTCTATATTAATGGAAAATAGTACTTGCAATTTCAATACCAAGGCAATTATTTTCTTGTTGATTTTTGCTGTAATCACTCTACTATATATTCTGCTATATTATTTTTCCTTTTCCAAACACATTTTAGAAAAACTATGTTTAATTTAAAACTAATAAATATAGAAAGTCTGAACAGTAAAAAAGGACCTCTGTCTAAAACAGAAGTGTTGTCAATTCAAATCTTATGTAAACTTTTCAACTTTCTGGTTTGAAGTTTATAAAGACATTCATTTGAATTACTTTAAAATATAAACAATAATGCAATATCACTCTAGCAGTCGTGTGATATGGCTCAATATCAGCACTGCTGTGATTAGAAGTGCAATGCCAGGGGAATTGGGAACTACTTTTGTGCATTATCTGTTGAGTGAGACTTTAAGAAGCTGCTTAAGTCAAAACCTGACTAAATTGAACAAGAGCAAATATAAAATGTTTTATTTTTTCCATTTTTTAAGTTAAAACAATTTCACTAGTTCTCTTTGTTTTATTTAATGATTTCATAACTTCATAATTATTCTAAAATGTGAAAAAATCTGAGTGTCCCGGAACTTTTGACCAGAACTTTCCCCCTTTAACCACCTGTCATACAGTCCTTTTTTCCCCACTGATTTAATGACGTCTCCTATATTAACACATTATGAAAGTAACACGGAAGGCATTGAAGTCATTTAGCAAAATCTATCCTGAAAAGAGCAAAAGATTTTAATAGGTTCATAAATAATTCCTGATAACTGATTATGAATTCAGAAATATGAGAGAATGAGCTAAAAATATCTGACGTTTTCAATCTTATGGAAATGGAATAGGCGCTGTGACATCCCATTAATGTTTTACAATGGCTTCACAATCATATCGTGACATTTCTGACAGCTCGATATAATACCACTCTTTGGAAACCCAGTAACCGGACCCACGATCCATGTGTTCTCCCAGACAGAGGAGAAAACGGCAAGGAAAGAAAAGCGCTGATGTACAGGTGACTTGCAGGAGAACTTGCCGAGGGACGAGACATGTCATTTTGTGGGATTGAGGAAGACAATACCAGCATGTCAAGACTCGTGTACAAACACACTGGTGCTGTGACGTGAAAGCCAAGATGCGTTTGTTTCCATATCTCTCTCATTCAAAAACAGAGTTGAGGAATGTGGCCAGGGTTTCGAAGAAGTCCTCTGGTCTCAATCACATGAAAATAATGACAACTTCTTCAATCTAGTGTTCTTCTTTACACACAACACATTCCAGAGAGAAAATGCATGAGGCCAAGAGGAATAATAAAAGCGGTTTTCTTTCTTGTAACTTAAAAAGAATATTGTGGGACGTAGACGTGAATTTAGCTTCATTCCTATTAAGGAAAAGAAAGGATGCGACATATATGGAAACTACATCATATTGTTTAATGTCATGTTAAGCTGGCCAATTATATACAAATTATTCTTTAGGAGAGATGATCAATTAGAACATTTAAGGATATTAAAACAGCATGTTTAAGTCCCAGTTACAATTGTATCGTAGATTTAATGGGTTTATTATATAATAAATAATTGTATTTATTTATAATAAATAATTATATGCGAGTGTCCCTATATTAGAATGGTAGTATTCATAATAGTTTACCTGTAATATTTGATACACATAGTTAAAGTAATAGTTCACCCAAAAATGAAAAGGTTGTTATTTTTCATCTGCCCCCTTGAGACTTTAACAAGTATGAGTCTCTTTCTTCCGCAGGACACAAGATTCTTTTTCCCATTCACCTGCATTGGTTTTGTGTTTATAGAAGTAAATGGGCGTCACTACTTTTCGGTTATAGACTTTCTTCAAAATATCTTCTTTTGTGTTCTGCTGTTTTAAAATGAGAAGATGAGTAAATTTTGACAGTGAACTGTGGTTTTATTTTGTATTATATGTCTATTCATTTTGAGAAACTAACATTGCAATGCAGGGCTGCTAAGACAAAAATCGTCGATTATTCCCCTTGATTTTGTAATTGCGGTTCTTTTTGATAATTAATAGATTTTACATTGAAGTTTTAAAATGTTTAATCTTTATGTTAAGCAGCTACATTATAAATTCTAGGCATTAAAAATCAAATGAAAAAGACTTATTTTTTTGGAGTAATTTTGTTCAAGTAAAAAAATCCCAAACACATATTTTAACGACAATTTTACAATCGCTGATTTAACACTGGAATTAGTGCACAAACATTAAGTCGAAACACACAAAAAAGAGCACAAATGGAGATCTGTAATTTAGGCTTCTGACGATAATGTAACTGTTTTATCAATAATGTAATCCCGAATCATTATTTGATTTATACACAATGCAATGTGTTCATCTTCAGCCAGGCTCTGAATAAATGAGATTAGACCTAAACAGACCATCACAAGTCAGCCATTTAATATTATAAAAAATTATTTATAGAATTATGATATTCCTATTTTGCTTATTTCAATATTGAAACATTGATTTGTTCTGAAACCGTAGAAATGTTTTTATGTTTTTTTTTCAAAAAAGCATATCTGATTGCAGAATCCTCATTCTGTAAGCATTCATGTTCTACTGCAATCTATCAAAAAGCTGAAACATGCATCCAAAAACGACAACGGCAATGACAAATTTCTGTTCTGTTCTGCTAAATATCAACACCTATGGAACGCTGGAATGCAAACAACTAAGCACAAAGTAGATCTGACGTAAAAGCAAATATCCTTAACCATCAAAGAGATCCTCAATGGGGAGGTTCCTGAAAAACATGCATTATCTCCCTCATGTTCTCTCATCTGCTATCTGTGACAAGCTCTTCCCAGGCCTCCCACAGCACAGCCAGCTGCACACAGCGGAGCAGACATCAATTATCACCATCTCCACCGCTTCCCTGATCCACCGAGGGCTTAGAGAACATGTAAGCACATAATGAGATTCTCACTACAGGGAATAAAACCAGGAGAAACATGGGGTAACAGCCTCTGAAGCGTGAATGTGTCGTCTTACATGAGCTGTTGCTTGTTCTTTATTTAAGAAAAGCATGCATGGTTGAAATAGTACCCTATGGATTTTGTATGAAATATGTCATCATAGACAATCATGTTAGAGATCAACCTCAAAAATAACATTATTTGACTAACTTAACATCAGAAACAATAAGAGTTATTGTCTATATTACAGAATGATGTGTAATGTGAAATTGCAAGAATAATATATGCTATATGAATAGGTGAGATTTGTTTAAAATGATGAATATGTATAGTAAATAACATAATATTGTGACAACTCCAATGTGACATAAATTCATCATTTATCTTCCAATGTACATTACAGATGTATGTTACTTTCGGATTAAATATAGACTTCTGAACTTAAAACTTGGTTGACAAAAATATTACAGTTTAAACATCATTTTCATTATCTAACCTAGCAGTCCGAATATGTAGGGTGCATTAGGGTTGCACAATTAATCGAAAAATCAATCGGGATTACTATTACGGATATGACAATTTCAAAATCGCATAATCATCAAAAGCCTGGATTACAGCTTCTCATTTGTGCTCTTTGCTTTATGTATTGGCACTTAATACAGTGATGAATCAGAGATTGATAAATTGTGATGTGTAGAGAGGTAAAAAATTTGAATTACTATATCAAGTCGAATACAAGTCGAATTACGATTATTTCTTGTTGTTGTGCAGCCAAGAAATATTTGACTTTTGCCGTATTTATCGCACCAAAATAAAGACGAATTATCCTTGATAATGCATAAACATAACATAAAAATGTTTAATTAAAACAAAAAAAGATTAAATGATACAATGTTGGAATATCTGCCATATATTTTTGATACATTCTAAATTTCATAAAAGCAAAAAAAACGTAGCACCCCGGTGTCATCAAGGCCCTTGTTTGAGAACCTCTCAGTCAATTTCAAAGACCATCAAGCCATCTAAAGGTGTTTAGACTAGTCTAGAATCTAAAACATGTCTCATCCCCATCTGAAACATCCAACTTCATTAGCACCAAAGTCAAAATTGGAATAGTGGAAATATTTAAGCTTGTGTTATGAATGATGGGTGAGCACACATGGGATCTAATGAGCAAAACATGGCATGGAACTGAGAATTCTCTCCATGTTCTTCTTGAACTTGGTCACGGGTTCAACAGCAATTAACATTAAGAAGGGAAAACATGAAGAGAAAAAGGACTTGCATGCATACAAACCACAGATGTAAAACACAACACCCCAATGGGAAAATAACAGTGAGGGAAGATGTTTTGGCCAACGGCTACACGATGAGTTTAACTTGACACAATAACAATGATTTCATTCGATGAGAGAACAGAATCCAGACTAGTGGGAAATTATCTACACGAGCAAAGCAAAAATCCAACAATTCCTCTTTATGAAAAGACATGAGATGCCTATTAATGCATTACAACAGACTCTATACAAGAGTTCATTCTGGTTCTTGAATCCGATTGGCTGAAAGCCATGCAATATTCCACCAGTATCATAACGAGAACCCCTTCACCATCTGCTTCACTCCACAATCTGATGTATAGTATCTATACATCTGACCTAATCCCAGCCATGCTGATATAGGGCCGTATCACACTCCTACTCAAGCAATACTGCACTATTAATCTGTATCATGGAAAATACGATATTGATGAGACTCTTCAAATGGATATACAGAGTAAAGGCTGCTCCCTTATGTAATAAGCATTAATCAAAATTGTGAATCAATGTGCACACCTAGGCACCTTATGTTGGGGGTCTTGTTGGCATTATCCGCATTCCATTAGTCTCCTGCCTTCAAAGCAGATGCCAAGACTGAAATTCTGTTCATGTTCATGAATGCAGACAAAAGCATCATCACAGTGTCATCTGGGACAGAATGGAGGTCTCGGCCGACACACTAAAACTTGAAAATGTGTGTCCATGCCAAATCAAATCAAATCATTGGAAGTTTACTGAAACTGTACTCCAAACACAAGGCCGGCCGTTGTTGTGTTAAAAACAAAGCAATCTGTCCTTAACTAAACACACCTCTGCGTCAAGGAAAGGACAACAAAATAATTACAACAATTTCTTTGATAAACATAAAATACACAATATGACAACTAATCCTTCTTGAAAGTTGAATGTTGCGGTCTGGACCAGTCTATAAATGCAAGAGGCTGGTATGAGTCCAGTCAAAAATGAAATCACAGCCATCAACATCCAGATCACGATGAACCGTTATTCCTTCACTCTGATCTCCTTCTACAGTGAGGTGTGCTTCTCTGTCTCCACTTGAGTTCTCCGCATCCATTGCGTTCTGGATCATTTCTCTTCCAGGATACTTTATTTCCGCATCCAAGTAATGATCTTTATAACACGGATCATATCCAGTCTTTATGAAGTGGAGTGGATGTGAAAAGATCTGCGCTGTGTGTTGTACTAATGAGTGGGGTCAAGTTAAACACTTTAATTTTATTATATAGTGTTCATTGTTTCTGTGCTTAAAAAATATTTTCATATTATAGTATTATATTTTCATAATAAGTTTTATATGTATTTAGGCAATTGCAATGCCTTGATTTTAGTATGGCTAGTACACAATCATAGCCATAAATGCAATGGAACTAATAAATGGCCTAATTCAGTTTGGTGTTTCGGTTTTAAGCCTTGGGTTCCTCCTTCACAAGGTTACTAACCACACTTTTACTCTATTAAATCCATTATTCATTTACCTGTGGTTGTTGTATCTTTACAGAGATCAAAAGATCGATTAATATGAAATTTTTATGGAAAAAATATTTTCAGATTTTCTGGGCTGTATATGGCATTGGCTCTTGTGTATTTTGTGACCGATGACCATCATAACAGCTTTGAATTTGAAGTCTCATTGGCTCAAGTGACATATTGCATCATGACGTCTAAACGTTTGAAAAAGATATGACTGTGTGCATTGCATTTACAGATTTCCTCAAATGGAAAAAGTTATTTTCTGTTATTTTACTCTTAAATCATTGTCTCATCACCCAAAGGCATCATCTTAGGCTGCGTAATTCCATTTTGACGTCCAACAATTATAAAAAAAACTAAACAATTGAGTTGAAACGATTCTGCGACATTCAGTTTTGCATTCGTTTGAATCTTAGTCATTTCTAATCTATCTATTTATGGAAAAATATTTATTTTTATTTGGTACTAGCCAAGTTATTTGCCAAGGTCAATGTGTTTAGCCCAATGATATCAAAATTGGGCTAAATTATGCTGATTATCTTTTTGTCCTAATCAAACAGCATAACCGAAACTATTTCCCAAACAATCAACGTTATCCACTTCCACATGGATATAAAACTTAACTCAGCGATCATGCTTTTAGATCAACTGTTTTTGCCACAAGAACACACAGTTACATTTGGTACAAATACCAAAACCATTACGTTAATACTAAGTTAAAAGACCGTGCCAGACCACTAAACCACACAATGACATTGAGAACATTAGAAAGAAAAGTTCATGGCGGTGCAAAAATACATAAAAAAATTCGTGTTTCCAAAGCAGATTTGCTTTACTGAGTTTGTTAGGATGTTTAAACTGTTTTGATAGTCACAGTATATACAAAATTAATTTGGCTAATTTCCTCGTTTAATATTAAATAAATATTTTAAATAAATATTCAAAAATATTATCTTTTTGAATAAACATTCTTAATATATTAAGAAAAAGAAAAAGAACAACATTAAGTTGCTTCAGAACTAATATCCTTTTAGAGATAAACATTCTTCTTCCGGACGAAGATTTGCGTCTTCAAGAAAGGGTCAACAACCACTTGAATTCTCTCTGGTTGTGCTGTTCTATGACCTCTCACCGGAGGAAACAGTTCCTCAAGAAAGGTGTAGTATAGATGTGATCAGTTAAACAGGGTTTTCCTTGTGGGGAAGGAACAAAAATACCTCCGAACTGCACCTCTGACCGCAGGTTAAGCTGTTGACAAAATGTAATGAAATCACACCCACGAGGGCTCGCCCGACAAGCTACAACAGCGCTGGCGAAATATTTGACTTTTGCTACAACATGTTCACATCGTCCCCTGCTGTAGGCGCAGGCCCGTCATTTCCACACATAGCATTTTGCAACACCTACAACTCAAATCAGCCGTACGTTGGAATGCTGCGCTGACCCAAAACCACAAACAACTTATTTTGCATCGAGAAAATGCGAAAACACATTTTTGTGTGTTACGTGTTTAGCAAACATTGCAATGGTTTGTAATTGTTGAGTACAAATTGACCAAAACACACGGACAGGGTGTTTGTCATACAGATTTTGAAAGTGTTTAGGAGAGCACAGCTGCTGTTTATAAAAGTTCATCTTTGATAGCTTTCAAAAAATCTAATTCTGTCGTTCTGTATTCACCTTTTATAAATGTATCACAGATTGTTTATATGAATCTGTCAAACACAAAAGAAGATATTTTGAAAAATGTATAAGCAGGGCTGGGGTAAGGGAAGAACTCCTCCCCCGGATTTTTTGGCCTCCCAAGAATGTTTAGATTATAATTACAATATTTAAAATGAAATACTTCTCAGTTGTATCATTTATTTAGGAATGGTCTGCCGATTCAATTAGGAAATAATGTGAAAATTATGAATTTACTTAACGAACTATGATAATATATCTGGCACACCAAAATATATGATTGTCCAAGTGAGTGAATGTTGTTCGGTTACATTTGTCAAAATATCTTCTTTTGTGTTTTGTGATAAAGGTTTGAAATGACAAGAGTGTGAAGAAATGATGACAGATGGTTTTAGGGGTGACAGGCGAAACAAAAAAAAGCGCAATGGAATGTTGAATCCAGCCAACTTGTGCTGCGGTAAAAAAACTCTTTGTGGAAGACTCGTGCATGTCTTCTCTACGGCAAAGCAATGGAATGTGTTCAATTGATCAAGTAAAAAAGGATTTTTCAGATCATAATAGATCCTAGTAAATTCTTCAAAAGCCTGAAAGCCAAAGTTCTCTCTCTGACACTTTAAAGAGCGCTCTATTCCAAAGCTTATTGGTGACACTTGACAAGCATCAAATGTCTTTTTCCTTCACATTACAGGATGTAGGGTGGTATTAAGACTTCACATCTCTGCCTTGTGGTTTTTGAACTGTCCTGCTAAATCAGAGTATTACTGACACATTCCATCCGAGTAGGTTAAACAGCTTGAATGTCAAATCTTTTTCAACAGATGGTGGGAAAAAGAGAGGTTAACCTTTTCAGAAAACTGTATCTACCTTTGGAGCTCAAACGTAGTGTAATTTCACGATCATGATCAAGGAGGCTAACAATTTTACACCCTTAATGTATTTAAATAGTTTACAAATCCTGTGTGCAATAAATAAGTACAACAATTGAAAAACTTGCAAAAATATACACATGTATAAATAGCAGGGTATTTAGCAAATAGCAGGGTGGCGGGGTTGCCAGGGCCGGGGATTTTAATGCAGAATGGGGACACCTATGAATTGTTGGCGCATTATTATTTGATATTATAATTGTAGTTATTTAGGCACGATTAGGTTTTTTTTATGAAAACGTTTTGTTTATGACAACTAAAAGTGTAGATCAAATGTGGATTTTTAGTTTTGGCTCCACAAACAGGATACCAATTTCTCGCTTTTTCTGGAAACTACATCCTCCATGGGTTCCTTTTTGACAACAGTTCAGCGTCTCCCTTACACTCAGGAAATAATGAATCAAACTTTGTGAGGTTAGAGCTTCTCGGGAGAGAGCGAGATCGTATTGATGTAAATGGAAAAATAAAGGCATTGTGTGGTAGGAATTCAGGACAGTCCTTATGATGAATCCTGCTGGGATGGTTAAGCCTTTGGAAAAGTAGACAAAGTCCCTCGTACTGAAGCATGGGATGTCTCTTCTAGACTTAGTTACTCAGTGTGCCTTGTATTTACATTCCACAGGGCACCAGCGGAAAAGTGAAACACTTTAAAACAAACATGTGGATGGTTGATCTGTTGATGAGTCACCGGGTAACTGCAGTCATGGGCGGTGCCAAAGCAAGCAGGGGGCATGGCTTGGATAAGATTTTTCGAAAGGAAATATAGGTCTTATAAAGGCCACACTGCTAAAATAGGCTCATGGTTCATTATTTACATAAATACGCTTCCATTGTTTATAGAAACCATGTAGAAATAGAGAAAGTGGGAGACTAGACTTCAGGTAGCTCATATACTAACACCATTGCTCTGCCGTACCCCCAAGGTAAACTTTGGGAAAAGTGCTTCGGAAAGACGCCCATTGATTTTCTGTCATTCTCAACCAAGGCCACAGTTCCCTCTATCACTGTCCATTAAAGAAACTCATGTTTGCCGTGGAGCTCGAACAATGACACACGTAACTCACAAACACACACACACTTAAAGAATCGATACTGGCATTAGATTGTACTTGTGCGCCATAAATGAGTCACAAAAGAAACACAGACTCAAGGTTAGCTTGCATTTTCAAAGTCAATGTGGGAATTCGGAACACTTCATTGAAGCATTGTCACGCATGTGGAACATTTTGGGAATTTTAGAATACTAAACAAATTTGTACGTTTGAAATGTGTCCAATTTGCATGAAAAAATTATCAAATATGAGGGATTAGGTATTGATGTTCAAAAATATAAATATGGTGCAACCAACTTGATTTATTTCCCAACTGCTCAACGTGATGGTCCAGATGGTTCACAGATCTTTAAACGGTGCTATCGCCGGGTCAAGATAAACCTACTCTGTTAAATGAAGGTGGACGGGTTTCTCAAACAAGTGCTTTGTGTGAGTTTCTTAGTAGAACAAACATGACACAGGTATGTGATAAAGTGGATGGAACAAAGTGAGCTTGGAAAAATTCAACCGTCCTTCTTAAAATGCAGAGTTAAAATTTAACATCAAGTTTTTATAATCAAAGCCAAGCAATGGAGATTATTAAAATGAATAAACCTCGGACCGTTTTATCTTACTAGGGATGCGTTCAAGATTTTTGTACAGATACCGATACCAATTTTTTTTGCGATCAGGCGATAAATAATTCTGATTCTGATGCTTTTAATCTATATATCTGATTCTGATATTGAATATGTTTACCAATAATGCAATTATTTGCAATAAAACTTAATCGTAGAAACTTGTTTACATGACATGAGAACACCTCTGGTTTATATGAATGTTTAAATGGTCTGATTATTTGCTATAAAACACAGCACTTAATAATTACAAAGAAGTATCATCATGAATGTCCTCACACTATGACGTCATCAATTGAGATTAATAAGAAACGGTTAGTGAGTACCGGTGTGATTATCGGCCAATACCGATCTCCTACCTTTGAACCGGGCATTATGGGAACTTATGGGACACACCGACGCATCGATCATTATTTCTATTAAATGTTAAATAAAATAGAAATGCATGACAAATCAGAAAGCACGCACAAACCATTACAGTGCCAATGTGTGCATGGCATCTTGCACAATGTCCCCCGATGTGGGAAGAGAATACAGATAAAACCGTGACATGATGTCATACCCAGTACATTCCTGATTGAGATTTCTGATATGATATGAAAACAGAAAACAAGGGGTATCCAGTTTTTACTTCTATTTCACATTACTTTTTAAGATAGGTATACAATAACATCGAAATGTTCTAGATATTAAACTGCTCCATGTGAAATTGTAAATAAGCAGCATTAGCAGCGGTCTCGACATGTAATATCAAGTGCCATGCATTGTGGGACCCCGTAAGAGATTCCAATACACTTGGGCTTGGCAAATATAATATCATATTAATTATAATGTTTCATATGTAGAAAATATTCGTATTGTACGATTGAGATCTACTTAACAGTATTGTTGAAAAAATACATAAAATGACCGTGTTCATAGGAACAAACTATACATGAAGTAAAACCTGCCACCATAGCCCGTATCTGCACAGCAATATGATCTCACCAGAAAGATCTACTAGATTGATTTGAACTTCCACAAAAGAAGATTTTTGGGAAAAAGATGGTAACCGAACAGCCATGGCACCCATTCATATCTACTGTGTGGACACAAAACCAATGCAAGTGAATAGATGCCAGTTCTTCTAGCATTCTTCAAAATATCTTATTTAGTGTTCGGTGGTCTTAAAGTGTTGAATGTTTTTAATTTGGGTTGTTCTAACACTTTAATATTGGCAAATAAATGAAAAAAACATGTCTTATGTTAACATTATGAACAATTCAAAGCAACATTGCAATGTAGAGTCAGGATTCTATAAATATAAGATCATGTCATGCATCAGCTCAGACATGTAATGTAATATTTGAATTATAATTCTCTGATCTATTGGTACTGGTTTCCTTTTAACAGCCAAAGTGATCACATTTGTGTAAAATGCCTCTGGGCACACAATTAATTTTCTTGGAGGCGCATAAAGCATTGATACTGTCTGTACATGTGGCTTCACATTAGATCCCCCCGAGGACAATAAATGATTACTCAGCAATAAACCGCAATTCTGCTTACTGATGCCCCACCAAACCATAATTCTTCACAGATCACTTTTAACTTTGCCAATTTCATTTATGATTCTCTTTAAAACATATAGCACACCCCTAACAACAGTTTACAGGGCTAATCCATGCCAAAATAAAAATCTGTCATGAATTACTCACGCTCTGCTTGTTATTTGCAAGAATGGTTAATACAAACACTCCTTGGACCCGCCCCATTGATTAACATAGCATGAAAAACAAAAACGGTAGACAAACGTGCCATAGATCTTTGATGCCCTACATTCTTCAAAATATCTCATTTTGGGTTTAACAGAACCCAAATATATATAGTTTTTCCTACTATAGTTGACAATGGGTTCCAACACTCTTCTAACTATCTCTCAAAGAAGAAGAATATTAATTTTTTAACAAAAATAGATCTCCCTACATGAGTCTGTCTGTCCTTCAGCTAAATCCACCAACACTTTGTATCAGTAGCTGGAGGCCCAAGGTCACCGGAGCCTCAGCGAGTGAGACTCAAAGCGATAAGTGGTCGCTGGGGAAACCCTGTCAAGTGAGGATGAGCGATGTGGAGTTTTTCCTCAAACAAATGGAGCTTCGTAAGGTTATAGGGTGGACAAAGAAGGGGCGGCATTTCACAGCCGTCCTGAATGGGTGAACAAACCGAGACTGCAGATTTAAACAGCAGGGGATCAGTCACGCCTGTCCAATGCAACGGATCCACAGACCCCACAAGGAGAAGGGCTTCACAGCGGCTTTGAATCATTGAGACAGGTCAATGGACATCCCATGAGCATTTCACATTCAGATGAATACAATTACACAGGCAATTACGGGGGAATCGACGGCTGAATGTAGATGTCACAGAAGGCGTTGATACATAACCTGAGGGTCACATCTTAGTGTTCTGTGTCTTATAGGTTTTGACAATAAATACAGTAATTGATTCAGCTTTTATAGCAGATTAGTAATTCTAATATATCTGATTCTCTAAAACCTATAACATTTATATATTTCATCAAAAGTTGAAGTATTTGATTGATAAAACTTTTAACTACACTTAATATTTTAGATGAATTCTAATAGAAATGTTTAAGTTGAGGTGTCTGCCACTGTCAGAATCTTATCAGAAGACAAATTTGATCTTTAATCAGATGTCGGCTTACCCGTCAAACTAGCGATTAAGGATAACAGATATCACAGAGGATTTTAGGATTAATCATTTGGGATTTTCAAAATTTGTCTAAGTTTGCCTCTTCTTGAACAATGTTCACCCATTTTGACTCAGATTTACTTAATTTTTTTAATTAAAAAAATGCAAAAAAATTTAATTTTGAAAAAAAAATTATTTACATTTTTCAAAATAAAACCGTATATTTCATTGATGTAAAAGCTTTAGATTACAGAAGTGTAAATTGTTTTACCCAAAATTTTCTTTCATTTTCTTTATACTAAGCACCTCATGCGCTCAGCTAGAACGTGTTTCAAATATGCAATAAGATACAAAAAAATATTAAAAAATGATGTTTAATAATTGTTTCATGTTACTAAATTATCTTTTGATGTTTTGTGAAACTGAGCCATATACAGAGCATACAGAATCGTGAAATGAATCAATCATTTTGTGTTTGATCACATATGATATGAGTAAATAAATAAATAATTTTGGTAAATTACATAATCTTGATAAATCAAAGGAACATAACAGCAGCTGTCATTTAGATCATATAGGCCCTTTAGCTTTATTTCAGATATTGTGTCAGAAGGATCTAGTATAGTTTTGTATACTCTGCGTTTAGAATGTTATCTCACCTCCTGGCATCTAATATTAGTGGGTTCCTTCTTCAAGACAAACTGGTTTAGGCAGTGAAGTCGAGACACATTTTCCATCCCATTTCCACAGAAACACATGGAACAAATTCAGATTGGGGCTTGGTCTTCTCATGACTTCAAGAAACGGTTTGCATGACTTTAACCACGTTTATGTCATGTGTGAATAAACGTTGAATCTGCTGCAATCTGAGAGTAAATCTCTCTGTATATGTAGATGACAAATACTTTAAAGCTCTTCTATACAGACCTAAATTCCCTCTGTCTGGTTTGCCTGTATCGACAATTGACCTACTGTAATACATGCTGTATTGCCGGACTTCACACCCATTACTCCTACTGAAAAACTAGAATAAATGCTTTTGTGACGTAATCCTCACGCTTATAGAATGAATATGAATCATTCTTTAACAGGGATCATTTATAATAATCATGATTGAAAAGATCACCTGCTTCCCTAATGTGTTTGTTCACTTTTCTCCCATGTTTGCCTGTTAAACAGCATTCATTCCCACATCATTTCATCTCACCTCCTGTACATGTTACGTTCCGTATTAGAGCGATATCTTGGCTTCACATCACTTGCAATCTTTCCTGCTCTTCAGTTATCACAATTCGAAACATGTCGAGCCGTCGGATTACACAATGAATATAAAAGTGAATCAAATACCTTATAAATATGAAGGTGAATTTACAACACAAAACAATGAATGCCACACTGTAACCGATCTACGTTGATCTAAAGCCAGGTACGAAATAATAATACAACATCAACGCTGGAGGACACAAGCCGCGTACGAAGGCCACTGTCAAGCTCAAATCTGATTGGTTGTCTTCAACCTTAAGTCACTGTGGTGTTGTAACATGTTCAGTTTAACTTCTGTAAGAATAAAACAACAAATAAAACGTCAACGCCGTGATCTTTCAATCTGTCAGATTTATACGTCTTGGCTCCAAGTGATGGCGCGGTGCGTTTCATGATGTGCTTCTTGAAAGCAGATTAAGGGTTTTGGGGTCAATTAATCATTTAACATAATAAATACAATTTCCTAGGATGGGCCTATGTCCTTCTGACATGTTCCCACTGGTGAATAAAGCATATGTTGTTTATATTGTTTAAAAACATATGGGCACTTGCATTTGCATTGAATGCCATAGATAAAAATATATCAGGGATATATATATATACACATATATATATAAAATGTATTTCCTTTCTAACTTTACTTGTCCGACACATTTTATTTAATAGCTGATCGCACTGACCACAAACAATGTTTCAGTAAACTCCCTCAACCCTCTCTAAAAAATGTTTTTCTTCATTTCATTTTCAACATATAACTAATTTGTATTTAGACATTTAAAGGGGTAGTTCACCTCAACAAAAAATAAAAAAATCCATAATTTAAACTTCATGTTGTTAAAGCTGTTACATGACTCTTTATTCAATGGAACACAAAAGAAGATATTTTAAAAAATGTCATCGGTTTTGTGTCTAAACAGTGGAAGTCAATGTTGGCCAGTGGTTTTGGGTTACCAACATTCTTCAGAATATCTTTTCTTGTGTTCTGCAGAAATAAGTAAGTCACATGGGTTTGATACAACACGGAGATGATGTCAAATGTAAATGATGCAGATATCTTTTTAAGTTACATATCCTTGTGATGCGAATGTCAAGGTCCTTGTGTCAAGGTTCTTGTGAACTCCCGATCCCAGAGTTCAAAGGTCATGTGTAATTTCGACCAGAGACGTCCAGATGAACGTGACTCTCATTAATGCCCTGTATGGTTTGTGTGGAGCTGTGTTGAATTACAAGCGTATGTTCTGAAGGATTAACCAGCAGGGGTTTTGTCTGATCTTGACTGACCAGTGATCCCATCCATCACATGTGCTTCTGTTATTTCAGAGCAACTGGGCCTCCCAAAGATCAAAGCAACACAACTCATTTAACACTGAGCTTGTCAAATCACAACTGACCGATATTTGCAAAGCGTAAAAGTACAGCAACGTTTTCATGACCTTTTCTAAAGAAACGCTCAAAGATACAAAAGATAACTTGAGATTAGTCTAATTTATATAATAAAACAGTTATTTCGGGTTCCTCTAATCTGATTGGCAGAGAGCCTTGTGATATTTGACCTGAGACATCAAGCGAACCGTAACTTTCGTTAAACATGTGCAATGACGTTAAAACAATGAAAAGTGGAAATGCATTTTAACTAAATCCCACGCATATCACACACACATTTACATGCAAATCACACACTTAGGAATTCAGCGCGGAAGAAAGTTTCTCGAAATATCTGAGGATTTTAAAGACACTCCGACACTCGTGCCATTAAACTGTTATATAAATGCAATATCGCACTCGTAGTCATGTGATAGAACACCATAATGCGTCAATAAAATTACCGACATCAAGAAAACCAGCGGAAGATACTTGCAGAAGAGATGCCGACATTTAATTCTTCTCCTTTCCCATCTCAAAACCCCCATCCTCAGCCTCTTACCATATATTGGATTTACATCGATTCACAGAATGGTCAATGGAAAGACTGCAGACAGGAGTCTTGAGATGAAGAAGGAAGAAATTGGGCCTTTTAAATCAAGAGGTTAATTTATTGAGGATATTGATGAAGAGACAGTCTGCACAGTCACATCTCTTTATAGATCAGAGGCTAGTTCAGCCGTCTCACACTGACGCTTACGCAGCACGTCGGTGATCCAAAAAGCCTCATTGGATCCATCCTCAGAATGAAGTGTGCTCTGGAGTAAGCACGCAGCAGTCCTCTGGGAAAATGTAGTGTGGCTTGGATCAATAGCGGGCCGCCGTTATTCTGCTGAGCTAGAGGTACAAGGTGTGCCTGCTGAGCCATGCAAGCATGGGTGTGTGGTTGCTGCATGTGTTCAGTGTGTATCTCAGTATTAACGCAGTCTGCAATCATACCCTGTATTTCTTATACACAATAAAAACAAAGTGTTATACTTTGATGGTTGAATTAAAAATTCGATGTCTTTTTAAACGGGGTAGTTCAACCAAAGTGAAATGAAAACCGCACTTACTTTAGTTGTTACAAATCTGTATAGTTGGGTTGATCACAGAGAAAGACATATGGAGAAAATGTTTTTAAAAAAAATGTTATATTATAATTTATTTGTACTAGCAAACACAAATTGAGATACTTTGAAGAATGTTGGGCAGCAAAACGTTTCGTGTGATTTTTGATGTTAGTCAAACATGCATTCGTTCAAAAATATTTCTCCAGGTTTGGAACAACAAGAGAATGAGTAATTCAGGGCCAAATTTTTGTGTGATCTATTGCTTTAAGGTAGATAGAAACTTTCATACACTGCTTATTCTTGAGGAAACTGCAACAAATGAAAAAACACCAGCTTTTTGAAATATTCAATATTGAAGGACATTTTTGATCAGGTCTCTGTGCCAACTTATCCGATTTACATTAAACTTCTCTTTGGCGATTTAGGTCTATTCCTATTTGCACTTTTATTTCGAATTTCGAATGCAAGTTGGTGAACCTGTTGATTTATTTACATATGTGATATTATTATTAAATATTATTAAATACAATTTCAATAATGTCTCATAATTTGTGTGTTTATATCGTTTAAGTCACCTGATGCCTTTCACAGTGATACAGTTTATTCAATTTAACTTTAGTATGGGATCTGTTTTCGCAATCCTTTTAATGAAACCCATGACTATGGCGTTGTTATTTCCAGCAACTGAGCTAAAAGTTTCCTTCGACATGTCCCTCATCTCCAATTAAATTTAACTTGAGGATCGGAACTTGGTAATGTCTTATACATAATCTCAGGTATCAGCATCAGAAAGGCTGACCTAAGCATTCCTAGTTTTCCTTGACATTTTCCTAATCTCCCACGATCCAACAGAACGCTATCTGTTGAGTCTACATTGCTATATTAAATCGCACCCAAAAAGCTCAGAAAAATTAAATAGCATAGATTTCTTTTATTAGCTCATCAACCAACAAATGGCTTACTTG
>CM065676.1:3492514-3720014 GCA_033220385.1 Triplophysa yarkandensis
GCTGTATCGAAAATAGGTTCCTTCTGAAACTCTCAAGCTTGTCAACATCATCTGCATTAGAACCATAATGGAAAAAGTTCACCCACAAATGATTATTTGCCCACCCTCTTATCATTTTAAACCTGTGTGGCTTTCATTCTTTTGCAGAACACAGAAGATATTTTGAAGAATGTTGATAGCTCAACACAAAAAGCACCCATTCACTTCTATTGTGTGGACATAAAATCAATGTAAGTACATAGGTGCCAGTTACAAACATTCTTGGAAAATATCTTCTTTTAAAACCGTATATGATACACGGTTTATACATCAATCTTTATACATCAATCCGTGGTTATATGAGTCAGCCAAACACAAAACAACGCTCTTTAATTCCAGAAATTCTATAATTATTGATTATAAAGTACTTCTGAAAACATTTACAAAAAAGTGTGTTTTATTTGTTTATTTGACAAGCAGCAGAATCATGTTTGTCACCTCATATTTGTATTTATATTTTGAAAGTAAATGCAATTCAGTATACCGGTTTTATTACAATATTTCTTTTCACTTTGATACATTAAAAAAGAATACACACAACAACTGCAACGTCAGAAAAAAAAGCGTGGTTGGTTTAAGGACTTTCTTAAACGTTTTCTCTATGTGATGCGTTCTATTCCCTCGCTTTCCATTCTCGCTTACGGTTACGTCTAAAAATGTAATATGCTATAGGCATTTTATCTTTTCATTGACGCACTGGGCGTGGCACTGGTGATGTAAACATCTTAAAATCAGAAGAGGGAAGGGATGGGGTAAAAGAGAGACAGTGTCATTTTGTTGATCTTCCAGCTACTCCAGGCTCTTCTCGAAAAAGAGACGGAGCCGCCGAGTCCTGATTCGATCCAATGGTTGAGTGCCGGAGCCAAAGCCGAAAATAAATGACATGTTAACCGTTCACGCTTGTAGCGCTTTTTTCTTTTCTTTTCCTTAAATAAATGTTTTTATGCGACGTAGCTGTATTCATCCGCAGAGCTCTGGCTTCGCTCGATGTACTGCTTGTCGATAAGAACCTCAATGCACTTCTTGATCATGCTGATACTCGGGTTGAATCTGGCTTTGGATTGGTTAATAACCTGGAGAAACAATCATCAAAAAAAGGATTATTTTTAAATAGGACATATTTATGTTGTATACAGTGTGTAATTTGTTTCTGCAGAAAAGAGCATATAACATTATACTGTACAGAAAATCCAAAATGCCAATGTCAAAACAACTTGCATGTAAAATGCACAATACATAAATATATTTCTGAGATGACACGAGCCAACCGTTTAAAATGTATAGTATTAACCATTGCATTCTTTCCTATAACAATTGTTATATTGTAAAATGCACAGTATTATAATTTCTGTGTATGCAGATGCACACTGTACAGTTTAAGAAATTTATCTCTACTCAGAAAACATGGGAGCTGATAAGAATCGTGTCACGGCTGACCCAGAAATGACAGATTTTATCAGTTTTTTTCATTTTCAGCTATGCTTGCGAAGAGATTAAAGTGATGGGTGTACATTCATAAACGACAGCGTCGAGATACTTAAAGACTAGTCTGCATTTCAAGCTGTTACATAAAGTCTAAACATGTTGCTATACTGCACTGACTGCATAGAACACAAAGAAAGTTATTTTGGCAAAATGTGTAATTTGTTATAGCAAATACTAAATGTGGATGGTCACCAATGGCTTACAGGCCCTATATCACAGGATTATACTATATATTAAGTACATGATCCGTTGAAAATGAATGTGCTTTTTGAAGCTTGCCGAGAAGTGATCACTTTCTACTTCATATATAACTAAAGAATATAAATAAACATAAATAAAATACCACATAAAAAAAAGGTTTGGCAGAACCAGGGCTGTGAAATGGTTTACATTCCAGAATAAAATATTGTAATTGCGTTATTATGTCTGTGTGTTGGGTGTCTATTTGTATATATCATATTAAGCATTTTTTACATTTTTATACACGCATCAACAAATGTTTATATAACATTTTAGTATATATATATAAATTAGAAATATTAAAATATTTCTTTATATATGTATATGTGTATATGTGTTTGTATATATGTAGGTATATGTATATGTATATCTGTGTATGCGCATGTTTATGAGTGTGTATATATATATATATATATATATATATTCCAATTTCAATTCTATATATATATATATATATAAAATATACATTAAAAGACAAATTAAGGTTATATTATGTGCATTATATTGTGCCACCATAAGAGACTGTTCTTAGAAATGTTCAGACAAAGTTATATGACAATATCTCCCATTCCTCACATTTCACACTGAGATAGCTGACTGCATAAGTATTTGGCTGTCATTCTCCACGGGTGATATTTTGTTTATGTATAACTTACATAACATCTCAACATTCTCTTTCACTCATATTTGAGTGTGATGCCTATCAGACACAGAAAATAAAAACTATCACGCTCACGTCATCTCACCTCCTGTATAAGAGCGTTGTGTCTCAAGACTTTCCTGGCTTTCATAATCCTCACTATAGCAGCCTGTAAATACATTTTTCGGTCTTCATCCACGGCGCTTCTCGTCTGTTCCAGTTCCTGTTGAACACAACACAAAACAGGGATTTCAAACAGAGTTGAGATGATAAGGGAACGTCTCTGATGTTATCTGCTCAGTACCTGTGGTGTGTCCTTCTGCATGGATGTTGTGATCTTGAACTTTGTTCTTTTGCTGGTGAAACTCATAATAAGGGAAAATGTGGATTCAGCCTCGATTTCCTCCTAATGGTAAAGAGACAACGTGAGTCTATTCACAGTAAATCAATTATCTATTCTAGGTCTAAAATTGGACACAGCAAATTAAAATGTGCTGTAAAACCACATACAAACACAAACACACAAAACACTTACACATGTTCACATACATTTAACATTAATAAAGCATCTTTGATCACTTACTTTAATGCTTTTTAACATTTTGTTAAGTTGTAATTTTAATTTATAACTTACCATTTTTTCTATAAAATGCACTAACATGTGTTGTTATAAGCACTATTTCTTGCATAGCTTTGACTTACTCTTTAGAATTATTAATTCTATCCTTCAATCTTACTTTTTGTGAATCGTGACTGATCATTTTGACATCCAGTAGAGATTTTATAGTCTTCTGTAGCTCTTTCTCATTCATCTGCGTGCTGTCCTGCAGTTCCTTGTAGCTCACAGTCTCGCTGTTGTTAAACGCCAGCAGCACTGCCATCTGATAGGTGGTCACCACAGCTACGTACGGCTTTGACAGATAGTTCATCTTCACCTCACCTGAGATACAAGAGACAGATGTTCTCCAAAATTGACTTTATATATTCACATTAGTTCCCTTTCAGCTTATTAGAAACTCCAAAAATATGTTAAGAGTGTAATGTTGGTTTTTTAATATTTAGGATTATTTGTTAGAAGGTGCCAGCTGGTTTGATTTTATGTGTTTCTTATCCAATAAAATACACCCAATTCAAGTGATAAAATACTTTGTTAAACCAGTACGCGTGCCTGACGGCACTTTGCTTGTCCCGCTCTGGGTATTTTGTCACACTTGAGTGTCATAATCCATGTGATAATCCGACTCTTACTGCTGAACCATGATAAGGATTTTCTGCGTTTTGTAGGAATGCCAGGTACAGCTAATCTGACTTTAACAACACCAGCCAACAGATGTTATATTACGCCCATCAGATCTCAAACCTTCAAAATTACAAATGCAGCTGGCAGGTTTGCTTACACTACTCGGAAATTAAAATTAAATTCCACTATACTGGAAAATATGTCAGCATCACTGTACATGAAATATACAATATTGGCTTTATGCTGATTTTGGTTAGATATTTGATGTTATACAAGACATTTGAATTTAGGGCTGGACGATATGGCAAAAATGTATATCACAATATATTTCTTAATTTTGGTCGATACGATAGAATTCGGATATCGATAATGATAATATAAAAAGGCCTCAGGAAAAAACTGCAGAGCAAACAAACAATGGATTTCTGTACCTACAAATGTCTGCAAACTGAATTTTCAAAGTTTATAATATCTCCAGGATCTTCCTATTAAAATTAAATATATATATATTTATAAAAAACATTACAAAAATAAGGTTAACTTTTTATTTGTTTTAAGCCTATACAAACAAGATATTTGAAATAAACTATCAAATAAATAAAACTCTCAGACTCAGCTTATTAACAATAATACATTTTCATTTAAACTAGAATAGAATGATTATTCTTTTCATTAAAATCAACTGCTTCAGCCTGGATAAAGAAAGAAAAATAATAAAATAAAATAAATAAAGAGTGAGCAACAGTAAAAGCACATTAATCTGATGGTTTGGGGACAGGTTGGCTTAAACATTAATACAGCTTCATCTTCTGACTCTCAGTATGTTCCATAGGGGGGAACTGTTTTAAATTATGGGATAGATTTCATGTGTTCCTGCTGCTAGTCATCACCTCTCTCCGGCTCATTCTTCAGAGCACGGAAACCTAAAGTTTATCGGAACTTAAACCCGAACGTAAAGCCGAACCACAACATTGAATGAGTCTTTCCTCTCGTCTGCCTTCTTACTTGTGGAAGCTTGTTCATCCACATCTGTATTTCAGTCACTTTGTCGCTTAAACTTCCAGTGACGGAGCTTAACCAATTAATGCTGAGCGCTGGCAGCGTGTGTGGAAATTGGTTTGAAATCATATCACCGTTATTGAAAAAAATTATATCGTGATATATATTGATATCGAATTATTGTCCAGTCCTAGTTTTTACAATAAAAACTAAAACGCATATTAAATACTTTAATCACAAATATTATAATTTGGTGGTTCAAATACTCATGCAAGATTTCTTTAAGTTTTAAAAGCATTTACAAATATTTTTCTGGTGTTTTGACTCAGTTTTAACAGTTAACAGTTTGGTGTATTGTGAACAAGTACGCATTCTAAGTGTTTTTATGTCACATCAATAACACTGATATTGCTTAACTGTCAACTCTGTTACCCACTAAGCAAACCTCTTTTTTTGCATTTATTTACATATTTCACATATTGTAATGTCATGGAAATGAGTAACTAAAGGCTAGGTCTCTCTTTTCCTTAATGTAAAGATTAAAATAGCTCAGTAACAAAAGCGGATTAATAAACTCTGTTACTCAAATATTATAATTTTGCTATAAAAATGTTTTTGAAACTTGTTTATGATAATGTGTTTCTAAACATATCCCTACAGTTCCTGGGGTCCGTGTTGACTAAAAGCCCAATTTTTTTTAATGTGTTCATGTACCACCCTGTAAGGTAAAAAACATGGTAACCAGGTTACCCCCAGTTTGTTGATTTAATTGTTTATTCTATGCAAGGTCATGCTTGTTTTTGGAGCCAAACTCTTTTTTTAAAAAATAGCTCAGATACATCTCAGATGTATCTGCAATTACAGTACGACCCAAATGACCGTATGTATGATTACCTGTGCAGAGATAATGAAGCCACGTTAACTTTCTTCCACTGAAGTGCTGGTTATAAAACAACTCGAACTGGAGGAAAGAAACATCAGTCAGATGTCTTTTTATATTAAAATGAAATAAGATTTTACAAGTTCCTTAATCTTGACATGAGATTACGGGGCATGTTGCCATGGAGGCTCACCATTTGTACGCTCTTCTCTAGCTCCTGTGGGATGGCGAATGTGGATGAGGGAACATGTGTGAGAGGCCATGCACCTGCCTGAAACACATCCAATCAAATGTAAGTATAACCTATACACTGAAATACCCTTAACCACACTTTATCACATACTTTTATCTCACCTGTAATACATAAATCTGAAAGCTGATGCCTAGGTCCACTACTGTCTCCTGGGTTTTGATAAAGTTGTTGAATTTGTTGTTCAGGTCCGTGCTGACGCTCATATCGGTGTACATTCTGTGCAGTTTGCTTGTGAACTCATAGCCACACGCTTGCTGTGATCCAAAGGGTGCAGGAGAAAAGAAATAAAGAGAGAAGGAGCTTTCATCACACCAAACCCATCATCAGGCTTGTGTGTGTGGTTATAGATAATGACAAAGCTGTGGCGCCCACAGCGAGAGAACACTTGATTATAAAGGATGAGTCATGTCTGTGTGTGCGTGCCCTGTTTTACCTTCAGCTTGTTGATCATGGCCTCTTCTGAATCCATGGATAATGAAAGTCCGTGTATCAACCGCTTTGCGAGCATTCTGGCATAAAACTGAGAGGGAAGAAACATGCAACCTTAAAAGTGTTCAGAAATACATTACTACACAAAAGTCTAAGATACTTCAATCATTTCTTTGGTTAAATGGTTTGAATCAGTATTTACATCAATTAGACTTGTCTGTCATTGGAAAACATGAGTTGAGATATCATAACATTTCTTTCGTTTTATTTTTTAAGAATTTTAGTACAAAGTAATGTGAAGAGACCCCTCACTCTTCTTTAGCTTTTCAGATAGGTGTCTTGATGCGTCTTGAAGACATTAACAGAGGTCTTCTGGATTTAGTTTAAGTTAAATCTGTCTTTTTATCATGAATTAGGAGATGAAATAGATAATGACACCAGATCTCTTTGTGGAGCACATCTTGTGCATACTAAAAAGACACCGGATTGCTAAACAATGCTAAAATGAATGTTTAGAATTGTAATCTCATATTTTCTAATCATAAACTACTCTAAATGATATAAATAACTAACTTTATCTATTAGGGGAGAAAATGCAGATGTAGATAGAATTTTTCACAGTACTGTAAATATTATAATAACACAAATTCCAGAGCATCTGGCATCAAATGACACCTTTAGGCAAATGTTCATGTATTTCCTGCTTAAACAGGAATTCAAAAGCCAGCTTCTTTCAGTTCACATCTAAACTATTGCTCCATGACTGACTACTTTTTCTAATTTATAAATAAATAATAAATGTGCACCAAAAACCACATTTTACTGAACATAGTTATTTGTCTTATTATAAAACTCATGAATTAAAATCCACACAAACACAAACATGAACTCTTGGTGCTTATTTTTTAAACAAGTTTAAATCCGTGTTGCAACATCCGTGATGTCATATCTCTCCCCTCTAAATGTGCACAACAGCATTGAATGTCTTCAGAATAATCTGTGTCGTCACCTTCTGAAACACGTCTTTGTCGTCAATGTATTTAAAGACTGTGATGAAGCTGGTCAGTTTGTCCTCCACTTCATTCTCGGTCATTCCCTTTGCGGATTTCTTCAACAGATTGTCACAGTACTTGGCCAACTGTGTCACAGAATCAGAAAAATATGAATGTTATATACAACTGTCTACATGACTTCTTATATAACAGAGTCATCAATTTGATGTAAAGTTACAGAAGGGATATCACTTTGTTTCATGCATTATGAGTGCTTTAGACTGTTAAACATGTCGAGTTGTCATATTCAACGTATTCCATTAGTTAAAATACAAGTTAGATGCATAACAAAGTATAGTACTTAGTACACTCCCCCGTGAAGCCAAACACTTGGAGATGTTCTTTCAATTATTCAACCTTACTGCATTAGATCACAAGTTATATATTAGCCATTACCCCGTAAAATCCCACCCACGCACCAATCAGAGAGCCCTACAGAGCATGACCATCAGTGTATACATTTCAGGAGAAGCGCTTGTGTGGAAATTGGACGCCCTCGGGAGCTCGACTTGTAAACCAAAGAGTTTTCTGAGATATAAACAACGCGATTCTACACTACAGGAACTAAAAAATAAAATACACCAGTGTTACCCTTCCTTTAATAGCAGTAGATTACTCACCAGTTCAGGAGCTTTGCAGATGGATTTGGGCTCTCTGTAGTTAACTACCGAAGTCAAGGCCTGGAGGAGAAATTAACAATAAAATCACATACCATATATATATTTCTGCATTAACATACTGATAATCAAATGTATAGTACAATGTAATGTAATGTAAAGTTTCTTTGCAAAAAGCATCTGCCAAATGAATAAATGTAAAGCATCCTGACTCTCAGATGCCCTCTGCTGGAAACAGGGAGAATGCTTTTGACTCTTTTGAGTGTCATTTTTGAATGTTTTTATCCTTTTAGAAACTGATTGAATGAATAATTTGGGGTTTAACAATATGCAGTTGCTAAAGTTTTTCTAAAATGTTTTGGATACATTGGTTTGAGGTTATAAAATGGATGCACGCTTACTGGACCATGTTGCCAGGTGCCAATCCTTTATGAAATAAACTTAATGCTATAATAAAGCAATCAACATAAGCAAATCTGTACATATCCAAATACGCACCTGGCACATATTGCCCCTTTAGAGATTCTGAATATGTTCAGACAAGTATTCACACAGTCGTATGAGAATGTTCTCAACAATACTCTTATGTAGTACATACTGTCAGTACACATCTTCAGACTTCATTATGTTTCTCTTGGGTTGTTTTCTTAACTAAGGTAAGTATATGAGACAGGTCTGAACACATAAACTGCAGACACACCTTTAACTATTACACACACTGCACTGTAGATGCGTACACGCTTTCAACTGCAATAAATGTCAGACACAACATTCAGTAAAACATCAAAGCTTGATTTAGAGATGGCTTCTAAACTCTTTCAGGCAGGATGAGAACTGTGCAAATTCAATGGTATTCCCCAAAGGTCCAGGTAAATTCCATGGTAATGAATATCAATTCACATTCACAGTTCTTGTGAAAGCATAACTTATTCTTCTGATCTAAAAATAAACGTTTAAAGATCTATTATTAACTTCTTTAAATGACTTTTGTTGGCGAATAGTTGGTGAATTGGGAATTCAGAATTGCATGACAGTTGACCGACCGAAAAATACAACATACAAGAGTAAATATGTGACAGATTTCCAACCCGTTTTCTTAACTTGATTTACATCGTGAATCCGGCTAATCCCAAAATTATAATTCTGGCCTCATTTATTCATCATCTTGTCATTTTAAACCAATTTGACTTAAGTCTAAAGAAAACAAAAAAGTATTGTGAAAAATGTTGGTGTGTATGGACTAATACGTATGCTTGTTTTTTACCAACATTTTTCAAAATATCTTAATTTGAATGGAAAGAGGATGAATAAAAGACAACAAGATTTTTTTGGGGGGGTCAACTTTTATAACGGTATGTTCAAGCTGAGACGACAGAAATTCAGCAGAAGTTCCAGATTATTTTTTTCTTTTTCTTTAAACGCTGTCATCATTTACTCACCTTTGAGCTGTTAAAAGTATTTATGCAGATTTGGAACAACTAGATTAAAAGCAATCCATGAGTTAATCTATTTGGTGAACTATAATTTTGGAATGTGGAAAGCATGATAAAAATTGAATGGTCATTTCAAACTTTTGACTGGTATTATAAATACACAAATGAAATGGAAGTGTACCTTATCAAGTGCACTCATGAAGTGTTGATCCCCATTCAACACTGTGTTAATCAACTGAACAAATTTACTGTGAACCTCTAACACAGACTCCACAAACTGGGTTGGCATCTGCAGGACGAAACAAACAACAATACAAAATATAATTTTTTTACTTCTATTATCTGTTAACTGTTAAGCATTGTAGCATGCCTATCAACTTAAGCTGTGACTATATTCAATCAGGGCTGGGAAGTATGACTAAAATTACATTTCACAGCCACAATGTCTATCACGATATAGTTTTTTATAAAGTTAGTTATTTTAGAAAAGCAAAGGGTTTTATTTATAAGCTTAAATATTTAAGAAAAGAAATGGACTTGATCTTATTTGATAATTTTTTTTTATTTTTAACCTTATAATAAATAATGACTTAAGATGAACAACAAAGTCCACTGTTTTCACAATTTATGTGGACAGACTATATTATTATGAACTTTTCTAAAACAACAACCTGCCACAGATATAAAATATATCCCACATAAGTAACAGGAAACTATAATTATGAATACAGTTTAAAGGCAGGGTCTATGATTCTTTAAGTAATGCTTTTGAAAACTGAGCCTTAAAGCAACCCTGCGGCCAATCAGCAGAAAGCGGCAACTTTTCTTGATGTGGAGAGGCACATTAGTCGAGAGGGACAGATGACTTGTGTGAGAGTGGGAGCTATCTCTCTCAGCCTCACGCATACTGCATGTGAGTTGGTCCCGCCCACTTATTTACATTTCGTGGTATACATGGAAACAATATTTCACGTACACATTTAATTGTTCGATATATACCTTCATACCGCCCAGCCCTCTTCACAATATAACAGCCTCTTGTATCTTCAAATATACTTATATGCAAATATCACTTACATTTTCCTGAGAGAGGTTACTGGTGGCTCTGAGTCCTTCATCGTGGATGTGAACCTGGAGCTCCTGTATCATGTGAGGTAAGCCGCTAGACACGGCCCGCAGTAGCGTGTACATATTCGCCATGTCTGAAAGCAAACGTACCATGAGGCCCCATTCAAACCTCAATCTTTAAATAAAATAAAAACGGCTTTCACTTGTGTCAAATAAAGACGACATGCATCCCCATCTAATCTTTACATTTATACATTTGGCAGATGCATTTATTAAAAAGAGTATACATGCTACCAGTTTTAGTCCAATTTACCTTCCATAGAAACAGAAAGAAACAAAACTCAACATGCACAAAAAACCTGAAAGTTGCTGACCCTCTCTCTTCTCCTGTCTGATGATATTTTGACACTCTCCGTGCAGAAACTGCAGGTGATCGGCCACCATCCTCTGCTGACATTCATGAATGACTTTGGCGTAAGAGCTGGGGTGAAGGTACTTTCGGCATCTCACCTCCTCGTCCTTCAACCGACTTAAAACCTGTGAACACAGAAACAAACATTCTTCATTAAGCAGTAGAAGAAATTCAACCATGTGGCCAAATGTCCAATAAGGAGTTGCACGTTATAACCAACCGGAGATGTGGTTATCATACCTTGTCCATATATTGAGAGCATTTGGACTCCTGCAGTAGATTTGAAGCTTCCTGTTTGTAATAATCGCCGGTTTTTGTCAAAAACGGCCCCTCAAAGATTTCTTGATAAAACTAGAATAAAGAGAGGTAATGTGGTCTCAAATGACATTCATGATATACAGAGCACCGTTTCAATATATCTTTAGTAGACACTCTGTAAATATATGCAAAGAAATATATTGGGCAAAATAAATGAATAAATGCTTTATCACACAATCTTGCATCCTGATCTGCTTCTCACCTTCAGAGGAAACTTTTTCTTGTACTGTTCAACATGAACAAAGGAGTTGATAACCCCATGGATTACTTTCTGATTCGGATCCTCTCCACATCGGTCGCTGTGGAAACAACATCACAACTGAACAAAACTGCGGATGTACATATTAAACCACTTACAGCCTGTTAGAAACAACAATAAACAGAATTACATTCTAATGGACAGAATTACAAGTGCTTACATGCATTCTCCAGTTAAATATATTGATTTGTTTGATTGTGATGTGTGATAAAGTTCTGATAATGCTTAGAATACTGTCCTAACTGATGTCCACCTTTGGACAATTGATCTGCTTTCAAATCAGGAAACGAAGTACTCAAAGCAAATACAGTAAAAATATAGACTCCGGACATCACTGTTGGCCACTTCTGTATATCCAGGAGGAGGTATTTTACAAAACCTCATAATTTACATCATATCATTTTCATATGCGGAATATGACACTGGTCAATGACTGGACACAAATCACTCATAAACATACGAAGCAGACCAGTTGAAATGTTCTTTCATAACTGACAGCAGACAAGAGGTTTCTATTGCGGAACCTGAATTATCACTTACTTTTTGATCTCCTTTAAAAGCATTCCAATCAGCATCGGCTGAAGCGGCTCAATCATTAACTTCCTCCACATGTCAAGAGCAAGCTGAGAGTACAACACAAAAACACAACACTTGAATGCGCCTGGTCCAAAATGAGCATTCGGCTTTTGTTTTCTTATCTTTAGGGCTAGAGACTAATAATGTGTTCAATCAGACCTGAATCAAGCGTGATGCCTGAGTAAATTACATACAAACATCCAAATAGACCTGATTTTGCGGCTGGCGACGTGAGTTATTTACATACACAGTCAATGCAAAAGTAAGAATAGACGCAGACTCACTACAATGATGTGAATGACACGAATTGGGCGGCGAGTTTATCATAGAACGTGCCATTCACGTCCTACGTTCATATTATATATTCAACTTGAGCAGGATATTTGCACAAAGAGTTCATTACAACCCACTCTTAGAAGAATGACTGACCCTAAGGCCTGATGTTTCTTCTGATCACTAACATGAAAATAGCAAACGTTTTGTTTGTTATACTTAAGAATATTTCCTGCCTATCTGTCTGGCTAGAGACTTAAAATATATAATACATATAAAAACCCTCTAATTTTCTTTACATTAATTGTATTAAATAAACAATTTGGGAAACTGTATTTTCTATTAATTTGATTTTAAAATGTGTCATGTTTAGGCAGGTAATGGCCATTATGTTATAATATTGGCCAGATATAATTTTTTTGCTAAATATTGTCATTAACCTGTTATTTATTTAGCTTTTAATCAAAAATAATTTTCTATTTTGATGTGTGCCAGAAGTTGATTTGGGTAACCGAAGTGAGCAGGCAAATACAAATAGCAATAGAAAATCAAATAAAAAAATATAGCATTATCAATTTCGCTACAGTGTTTGCATCTGTGTGTGGAACTCTACATACCTCTCCAATCTCCATTAAAGGCTCATTCATATCCACCCCTCCATACCCATACTGCAGATCTGCTTCGGTCAGCTTGTTCTTTTTTATAAACTGTGTGTTAAGGTACCTGCGGCAAACATCACAAAACATCAATGAAGGGCATTTAGATCAAGCAGTTGTTATTTTAGATGCGTGTGTGCATGTGGATGCACAAGGCATATCAGTTCAAGAGCTGTTTGTTTTTGCAGCTGACAGAGATCAGGGACAGTGGTGGCGTCAGTCCCGCATGATGAAATCATGCAGAAACGGTTCTTGGCGATGCTGAGATTTGCATGTCGGACAAACAATAGTTTGTGCTGTCCATGGAGTGCATTTAACTTACAATCCGCAATCCTAATGATTATTCAGTGGTGATGACATCAACACAATGTCCTTTCAGTGCGCTTCAAAAGTTGCTTTTACATCCTTACTGTAGCTATTGCACAACAGGTTTTATTTAAATCCACTCAAGAAAGCATTTAAAATTTCAGTGAGATAAACTTAGAGTGTAGCTGGTTTGACTTATTAGTATAAAAATATTCAGGTTGTAGGCACAGTATGCACATTTTCTATATGCATACTAAATTTGCCAAAGTGTGCTGTACAACACTAAAGGACACACCTGGGAAAACTACATCCAACACTGCAAATTTTAGTTTCCTTTTTCACAGTGACAAGAAGCTGTTATGATTAATACACTTGAACCTCCTTTATAATATGCCATTTAAATGCATCATATTTTTACAAAAACAGAAAAAAACTATTTTTTAACGACTTTCACTATAGTTTACAACAATTTTAAAACAGTCCTGTCAAAGTTTTTTATTGGTTGAAAATAGACTGTGTGACCGCGTGGAGTAGAAAGAGAGAGGGGGGGTGGTGGGTCGCTCACCAAGTGACGTGAAGTCCAAAAAGAACAGCACTCCTGCAACTGCTATTTGTTGCTAATGAAAGTTGTTAATATTGTTGTGCATGGTATTTTTTTATTGAAGACTTTGGTATTAAGTTCCTGGACGGTTAAGGCACAAGCCCCACAGACTGGTGATGCTATCTGTGCCTTACGTCGTAATTATTTTATTATTCATGGTAATACCGTGTACAGAGGTATAACAGAGAGAAGGTTTTATGGTCACAAAATATGGATACTTTATAATAATTAAAGATTCATTTTGCATTTAAAAAATGTCAGACGAGAAATCATGACTGTAACCTTGACATTTATTGTGAAGTAATAAAATATGGATATTATAATTTTCATGAGTGTGTCTATAAATGATAATGAGCTGCTGCTTACTCGATGTAAGGAGACCACTTTACACCATGAAGAATTAACTACACAACCAGTAAAAAGTTTTAGGAAATGTACTTATGTGTTCATATTTTTTAATAATAATAATAATTCATTGAAAAACTGAAATAAAACAAAGGGAACTATGTGAGAAATTAAATGTTATTTCATCGTTTTAAGTGTAGTTACCTTTTGACGAGAATATGCAGAAATGTTTTCTATTCATTTGCTCAAGCAGCTTCTTAAGATCTCATCCTGAGTTGATTTTTAAAGAACTTTTAAAGTTTTTAAAGGGTCTATCTATTCTTCGCTCTTATCGGCTTTATTATTCAGTCAAAGTCATTCATTCTAAAAAAAATGTATCTAATATAATTTAACTTTTGTCCTGAATGTTTGCTAGATAATATTTTTGTATATTAAACAGAAATTCAGACATGTAAACAAACGCCTTAAGATTAAAAGATTTTTCAATTAATTATAAAAATATTACTAAAGTGTCCCAAAACTTTTGACCAGTAGTTTACATATCAACAAACTTTTTTAGCAAGAATATTTGTCATACATAATTTAATAAATTAACTATCATAAATCAGTAGCACCAACCTGGATTGAGAAAAATTAAGAAAACATAACAGATTTCACCAAACTCATTCCATCATAACATCGCCAAAACCACTATATTCCCACTTAGAATATTTTTTATTACTTTAAATTCCCTGTTTAAAGTTTAGCTGGACGTACCTGTATAAGCAATCCATGTATTCAGCACCTTTGCTGTACTCTTCCCAGTATCTGTGATACATCACCAAAACCTTTTCCTCTGACTCCAGCACTCTCTGAAATAATAAACACAAATGATATCCATGTGCGTTTCAAAATATCAATACATTTCGAAACACAGGCATATGCAATAAGCATTACCTTGAACAACTGACGGACATGATTTTCCAGAAACACCTTTGTCTCAGTGTACAATCTTTCACCCAAAGGTTCAGGGTATGCAACACAAAGTGCATAAATGTCACTGGAAATTGTGTTAAGAAAAATTTCAAGTAAGTAAAATAGATTAAAAAAAAATCAAAAATGTTATAAAATGTAAACCAGGTAAAAATTGTAAATGTTTTTACTCATTTGCTGATCAGTTAATACAACTAAATCCTATTACACTCAAAAGACAAAGATTTCATTAAGTTCGATTCTTTTCTTATCATATAAACCAGGACAGACAGGTCCCGAGAGCAAGAGGATACGAGAAGCGGTCATTCCACGTCGCCCTCTCCACATAATCGAGCATGACGACGGCTTTGATTGTCGTTAGGAGCTTGTTCCATGTCTCATCGAAATCCACCACCCGTGGTTTTAATGACATGGTGTGGCTTCGGCTTCAACTGGAGAAAGACAAAACAAAATCGGGTAAAAATTATGTAACAACGCATTTGGTTTAGGTACTTTAACCCACATTATGGCATGACTTTTCCATTACATTTGACATTTTCATGCATATGGAAGAGCTTTTTATGCAGAACATCTTATGTTCATATAACGATAACTACATAATGCGTGTTTCAGACAATTCTCTTTGATTTTGTATTTCATAAGTTCATGTTGTGACTCGAATTAAATGTTTACCTTAGAATGAAAACTGTCATCTTTAATCCCTTGCGGAATAAACTTTAATATATTTTGAAGAATGTTGGTTGCTGGCACCCCTTCACGTTTTGTGTCTGCAAACTTTTGACTTGTAGTGTCCAGCATGTCTGACCTTCTCAATTAAAAACTATTAAAACTAACTTACCAATCAGAAGTGGGAATTTATCAAGACCAAACAACGTCAGAGATTGATAATAAAGTGTATAATGCATAATCATTTATTTTGAGTTTGAAACAAGTCATTTTTGGTGTCTTAAGAACTCAAAGAGTCGACAATGAAGACTTCTGTATTTATACATTGAACCTGATCCTTGTGTTAGCTAAATATAATATATACATTTAAATTCTCTCTTCTTTTATCATTACTTTTTGTTTTTTTGGTATATATTGTCTATTTTTAACTTTCTGAAATCTAATAAAAAACAAAGTCGAACCTAATGACTACTGTATTAATATATTGAACCTGATCCATCTGTTAGCAAAAATGTGTGTGTGTGTGTGTGTGTGTGTGTGTGTGTGCGTCCCAATGTGTGTGTGTGTGTGCGTGCGTGCGTCCCAATGTGTGTGTGTGTGTGCGCGCCCCAGTGTATATGTGTGTATGTGTCCCACTGTATATGTGAATGTGTGTGTGTGTGTGTGTGTGTGTGTGTGTGTGAGCGTGCGTGCGTGCGTGCGTCCCAGTGTATATGTGTGTATGTGTCCCAGTGTATATGCGTGTGCGTGCATGCGTGTGTGTGTGTGTGTGCGTCCCAGTGTATATGTGTGTGTGCGTCCAAGTGTATATGCGTGTGTGTCCCAATGTGTGTGTGTGTGTGTGTGTGTGTGTGTGTGTGTGTGTGTGTGTGTGTGTGTCCCAGTGTGTGTGTGTATGTGTGTTTGTGTGTGTACCAGTGTATATGTGTGTGTGTGTGTCTGTGTGTGTACATGTGTCCCAGTGTGTGTGTATCCCAGTGTATGTGTGTGTGTGTGTGTGTGTGTGTGTGTGTGTGTGTGTGTGTGTGTGTGTGTGTGTGTGTGTGTGTGTATAGAGTACAAAATAATTTCTTTTATTTTTACTGTTTTTCTATTTGACTGTTCATTGCCCATTGACTTTCTGACATCTAATAAAGAATAAAACTAAAACAGAGTCTCACTGTCAATCATCCCACATAGCTGTCATGTCACAACAGGGCCCAAATAAACCCAAAGACCTGTAAATCATCAATAAATCATCAATAAATCATCAATAAATCCCAAAGATAAACAACAAACTGCAGAGGCCTAGTGACACAAACACACACAAGAATGAACACAAGCAGAGGTTAAAGGCTTATATACACACACACAACTGAAGAAACACACAAACACAAACACACACACACAACACATGAATGTTGTGTTGCTATGACATTGTGTGATTGTTTATCACAGATCAAGTCCATCAGGATCACAAGCTAGCATCTATGCTAACAGCGCTAATCGATTACACACCTGAGATTGAGAAAGCCCTGATTAAAGTGCGACTCCCGGGCGTCCAGGGGGGTCTCTCGGGGGTCTCGGGTGTACTCGGGCTATTTTAGGGTCACTGTGTCACGGGTGAGGGGTTAAAGTGAAGCTGACAGGAACGCTTGATTCCTCTCTCTCTCTCCTTCTACACCTCTGCCATTGCCTCTGACGGACTGTACCATCACATCAGCTGGAGGGGTGCGCTGGAATATCTATGGGCTTATACATCACAATATACACTTTTTAGGGTAATAATGAGCTGCGGTTGATATAAAAGAGTATTTATGTAAACTTTGTGTGATATTAGTTTGTTGTGAATGTATTTGTAGGTAATAATGTTAAAGGAAGTGTGAAAGTGTCCCCCCTGTTTGGAGTTGGTTTGGTCTGACAGTACGGCAGCCGTGAGCGGACATGAGCTCGTCCAGAGCAGATGAGACGGCATTATGAGAGCATTAATCTGATATAATAATTATTTTTATTTCATTATTTTTTTAAGATTATTTACCATTTTTAAAGATTTATTATATTTTTTTACGTTTTAAAATTGTGTTGGAAATAAAATAAAGGGTTTGTTTAAAGACACAAGATGTGTTTTTATGTCTTTAATAAATGCAAGATAAACAATAACACTAAAACACAACTTCGTTATTTTTTATTAAAACAACAAAAGTCATGGATAATAAAAGTCAGGGGAAAATAAAGATTTTATTTAAGATTTAATTTATTTTATTTTACTATGTTTTTTATGTAAAGTCAGGGGGAAAAATTATTTAAGATGTAATATATTTATTTAATTATATTTTTATGTAATGTCGGGGAAAATAAAAGTCAGGGAAAAAAGATTTTATTTAAAATTTAATTTATTTTATTTTATTTTATTATATTTTTAATGTAAAGTCAGGGAAAATAAAAGTCAGGGAAAAAAGATTTTATTTAGGATTTAATTTATTTTATTTTATTATATTTTTATGTAAAGTCAGGGGAAATAAAAGTCAGGGAAAATCATTTTATTTAAGATTTAATTTATTTAATTTTATTATATTTTTATGTAAAGTCAGGGAAAATACAAATTAAATAAAAAAACAACTTACTGTGAACAGCAGATATTGTATTGATGACATCATCTTAATGTGATAACCAATCAGTTCACAGTCTTAAGAGCTTCAAACAAACATACAAAATCACTTCCTGTGCATGACATAATTTATCCATATAATTTATTGTGCTTTAAGGTAATTAGAAAACTAAACTAAACTTTACGGTAAACTTTCATTTTCCTTTTGCTCAATTCAGAGACACCAAAAAAAGACAAAACTTATGTGTTTGATATTGAATTTATGGATAAACAAACATATTAAATCACTTTCTGTGAATAACATATTTTATCAATATAATTAATTGTATATTATTTTGGTTTGGTAAAAAACTATACATAAAATTATGTTTAAACCTTTTGTAACTCCTTTAGCTCAATCCAGAGACACCAAAATAATGTGTTTGATATTGAATGATAAATTGTGGTTTGTATGAAATAAACAAACATATAAAATCACTTCCTGTGAATATCTTTATTTATCTTTATAATTTATCCATATGAATTATTGTAAGCTATTTATTGCATTTATTTAATTTATTACTATTTAGTTATTTGTTGTATTTCGGTGTATTTAGAAAACTAAACTAAACTTTTTACTATACTTTTATTTGTCCTTAAGCTCAATTCATTGACACCAAAACACATCAAAATAATGAGTTTGATATGGAATGATAAATTTTGGTTTGTATGAAACAAACAAACATACAAAATCCCTTCCCGTATAAAGCATAACTAATCTATATAATTAACTGAATTTAATTTAAGTTTAATTAGAAAACCAAACTATACTTTATTGTGTACTTTCGCCTTTTCTTTAGTTCAATTTAAAGACACCAATAACACTGAAATAATGTGTTTGATAATGAAGGAATGGTTGTGGTTGGAATGAAACAAATATGAATAGCTTAGTTTTTATAATTTATCTATAAAATTGATTGTATAGCATTTAATGTATAGAATTTTGGTGTAACAAGAAAACTATACAAAACTTTGTTAAACTTTTGTTTGTCCTTAAGCTTAATTCAGGGACACCAAAATGCCAAAATAATCGGTTTAATATTAAACGATAAATTGTTTTATATATAAATATAAATATATATTCTGTAATATTTAAGAAAAAAGTAGTGTCCCCCAACATTTGACAATACATACATATGTATGTATATATAAAACATGTATGTATATTTTTAATTGTATATTTTTGTCAACATACTGGACTATACATGTATGTTATTAAACATGTATAAAATTATACACGTTAAATAAAATCTTTATTCACGATCAACCGCTGAAGTTACTCAATTATATGTATATTAAAGCCAAAATATAACTGTTAATAGTGAATTATGTCCACCCTACAGAATACAACCATGAACACTTTTTTATAATTAATTACTATTTAATTATTTATTAACTAATTATTATAAATAAAAATATTATTATTTCACTGTTTAGTAAATGACCTGCCACCACAAATAAAGAATAACCAGTTGATTTATTTAACATTATTAATAACAAAACTATGATCTACAATATTAGAAACTAGTATCTTATTAAAAATATAATAAAAATAATGAATGAGCCCTGATGTGTATGTATCAACACTGGACTTTTATTATGAAATGATGCTAACTCAGAGTGTTTCCGGATTGTGATTCAGTGTGGACGTGCATGATGTTTGTGTGATCAGACACAGAAAGGTGAGACTGCATCTTTTTATAAACAATGACTTCTTTCTTTATCTCCATTCATTCTGCTGACAGATAACAATGAGTCATTGTCTTTGTGTTTACAACTGCTGCTAATGAAGCTAAAGCACTTATTTATTCTGCATGGACAGCAATAACAAGTCCAGATTTATCATAATCTGATATTGTATATCATTTAATATTATACCAGACAGAAATAAAGAATATCCCTATGGTAATACTATATTATATATCACTATGGTAATACTATATTATATATCACTATGGTAATACTATATTATATATCACTATGGTAATACTATATTATATATCACTATGGTAATACTATATTATATATCACCATGGTAATGCTATATTATATATCACCATGGTGATACTATATTATATATCACCATGGTGATACTATATTATATATCACTATGGTAATACTATATTATATATCACCATGGTAATACTATATTATATATCACCATGGTAATACTATATTATATATCACCATGGTAATACTATATTATATATCACCATGGTAATACTATATTATATATCACCATGGTAATACTATATTATGTATCACCATGGTGATACTATATTATGTATCACCATGGTGATACTATATTATATATCACCATGGTGATACTATATTATATATCACTATGGTGATACTATATTATATATCACTATGGTGATACTATATTATATATCACTATGGTGATACTATATTATATATCACCATGGTGATACTATATAATATATCACTATGGTGATACTATATTATATATCACCATGGTAATACTATATTATATATCACCATGGTGATACTATATTATATATCACCATGGTGATACTATATTATATATCACCATGGTGATACTATATTATATATCACCATGGTGATACTATATTATATATCACCATGGTGATACTATATTATATATCACTATGGTGATACTATATTATATATCACCATGGTGATACTATATTATATATCACCATGGTAATACTATATTATATATCACCATGGTAATACTATATTATATATCACCATGGTAATACTATATTATATATCACCATGGTAATACTATATTATATATCATTATGGTAATACTATATTATATATCACCATGGTAATACTATATTATATATCACTATGGTAATACTATATTATATATCACTATGGTAATACTATATTATATATCACTATGGTACTACTATATTATATATCACTATGGTACTACTATATTATATATCACTATGCAAGGATTGTCACATGAATAAAGTACATTCATATATGAAGTTAGACATGAATCATGTGTATGTCTGATCTGTCAATCATATCTCATTTCTCATATAGGTTATGGACCTGAGCATGAAGTCTGTGGGGGTTTTCCCATCGGCTGGGTGTAGCACAGAAGACCACCGCTCTGATATCATGGGGGAGATGGAGAGAGAGGGTCATCTACACCCATCTGATCCTTCTTTTGATCCGGGTGAGGGTGCCGGAGATGTACACATTCGTCGCTGGTGTGATATGTAAATAATGTTGTCGTCTGTTTACAAACTATGTCAAGGAAGAAAATGAAATAGCATTTATTGTAAATAATGAATCTGTATTCAAAAAGTTTGGAAGATGATACATGTTAATTAAGTCTCTTAAGGGGCAGTCGTCGCCTGGTGGTTCGAGTCTTGGACTCGTGATCTGAAGGTTGCTGGTTCGAGACTCGGAACCAGCGGAGATACTACGACTGAGGTGAGACCCTTGAGCAACCCAACGTCCCCCCCACTGCTCCCCGGGCGCCGTGGCATCGCTGCCCACTGCTTCGGGTGTGTGTTCACGTGTGTGTTCACTTACTGGATGGGCACACATTCCAAGTATGGAACACCATACGTGGCAACATGTCACTTCACTACAGTGTGTGCCATGACCTTCACATAATGGTGATGTTTGTTATCTATTTCTGAAATGATGATATTGTCATGTTCTGCACCATTTCTTTGAAAATCCTTGTTTTATATAATGACAGTTAACCTACTTTGGTATTAGTGGCGAGACTGAATGACATGGACAACAGCCAACGAGTGTTTTGTATATTTGCTCAAAGATTACATTAATAGAATAAGAGTGTCTGTGAATGACTGTATTGGAAATGAGAGAAAAAAATATGCAGACATTTTGTCGTGAAGGATGTGGTGAAAAATATACTGCAGCAACAACATATAATGATGTCGCTTTTCTTTTCAACTGTCGCCGCAGAAGACCAGAGAAAACAGTGTTCTGCCAAAGCCAGGCCTTACCAGTGCTCTCAATGTGGAAAGACCTTCTCCCGCATCCAACATCTGTCTGAACACGTACGGATCCACACAGGCGAGAGACCGTTCGAATGCTTGGCTTGCGGAAAGACTTTTACCCGGGAGAGAGACCTCAAGACTCATCAGATCGTCCATACAGACGCAAAAGCCTTCCACTGCACCATCTGTGTGAAAAACTTTGCTTTGTTATCTTCTTTGAGAAGACATGTGCGGGCATTTCATCAAGGTACGGCGTATCACCTTATACTGAATGTCACAAGATGTCGTGCATCACAGATTTGACTACGGTTTAGATGATATGGAATGTATAAAATGTACATAACTGGGGTAAAATAACTGTATTTGATTTAGAATAAAAATCTGTATAATCTATCTATAATCCAAATGCTCTATAGATGGTAAACTGCTCATGTGTTTTACAGGTCAAGATGTCACGACAGAGGGAAAATGCCTAATATGTGTTGAATGTGGTAAAAATTTTGCGTGCCAGCTAGAGGAACATGAGCTGACTCACACGGGAGAGATTTCTCATCGCTGCCCAGACTGTGTCAACAGTTATTCTCATCTGTCAATGATGGCATCTCCAGATGAGACGTTTGCTGAATCGGAGGACTTGAACCATTTGGATGATCATAACATTGAGAGGCCTTGCAGTTCTGCTGCCTCAAATGATCTACACAAACAAGAACAAATTGACACAATAAGGGCTGACAGCGAATTGCCTTCCCCAGACCCTCTGGACAATATAAGCAGTGATGAAGTGACTTATGAACACAAATCTCAGAGTCAAGAAGAATCGATCAAGAGATCTCCATCTGTCGTGTCTGAGGATTTTGCACTCTCTGATGAGAAAGGTGAATGTAGTCTTTACAAAATATACACAGTAGAATCCAATAATGCATCAGTACTACAATATTTACTATATAAATTTACATTTAGTCATTTAGTTGACGCTTTTATCTGAAGTGACTTGCAAATAAAGTTAAAAGCATTTTGAACAAAGCAATCATAAGTGAAATAATGCCATTACACACTGTTGTGGAAGTTTAGGATGAAAAAAAACATTTGCTTATACATTTAAAATAATTCTAACTTATATTAAAATAACTCTAAAATAACTAAAATGACGATAATTTAGACAATGTTCTAAAAAAATTTATTTAAATAAAAAATCTTTGAAGCTGAACTTCCCTTCTGTTTATAAAACATCTCAGAATGAGACTTTGAACGCAATAATGAACACAATCCTTCATCAGATTAATAGAGAAGATCGAACACAAATAAATTAGTGATCCTAAACTTTTAAACTATGGTGTATATTGTTATTCCATGTTAAAGGGATAGGTCACCCAAAAACTAAATATTCTGTCATAAATTACTGAATCTCTACTTGTTCCAAAACTTTTGATTTCTTTGTTTGCTTGAATACAGAGAACGATATTTAGAAGAATAGCCATAACCAATCAGTTCTTGGCCCCTTATGACTACCATAGTGCGAAAATGACAATGGTAGTTAAAAATGACCCCAGAACTTTTTGTTGTCCTGCAATCTACAAAATATCTAATTTATTAGAAATGATTTTTTTTCTACTGTGGTTGTCAATGCGGCCCAAGAACTGGTTGGTTGCTAGCATTCTTTCAAACATCTTCCAGTTTTCATCAGAACAAAGACATTTCGTTTAACAGCAACTTAAAGGTGAGGAAATTAAAAATTTTTCGATTAACTATCCTTTTAAGAATGCAGTATACTAACATTGGGAAATCATCATTTTTTTAAAGGAATGTAAAATATGATGTTTAAAATGCTTGTGTCACTTCCCTTAGCATAGATTTTTGTTCGGTTCGGAGACATTTGACGACCCATGTAATGACATATAGATTTGAGTGACCGAAGATTGCAGATTTGACAAAGTTTAAAACTGAGATTGTCTTTTTCATTACTTAGATCTTTTAGCTCTTGAAGAAACAAACCCTCTCCCAGAGGAAGATCCCACAGCTCTGCCACAGCTTCACGATGAAGATAAGCCACACCAGTGCATTCACTGTGGAAAGAGATTTCACAAACAAGCAAAGCTTCGAATCCACCTGCGCGTTCACACTGGTGAGAAACCGTACCATTGCTCCCAATGTGGCAAGCATTTCAGTCAAGCAGTTAACCTTAAGAAACATCACCGTACACATCATACGGAGGAGAGGCCGTACCGCTGCACGCTCTGTGATAGGACGTTTTCGGTCTCGTTCTCTTTGATAAAACATCAACGTGTCGCTCATCCAGGTGAGATCGGTGTTACTTCTTATTTTAATGTAAACTAAGCCGGAATGACAAAGCCTTGATTACATTTTCTATTATTTAACTTTTGCTTTGTGTTGCGAAATTTTGTTTACAGAACATCTGAGTGTAGCTGAACGCAAACGCTTTACCTGTCCTTACTGCGGCAAAATATTTGGTCGGCATCAGGATATGGAGCAACACAAGCGGATTCACACAGGAGAGAGGCCGTTCCGCTGCACCGTGTGCAACAAAAGCTTCAGGCAACGCTCAGTTTTGATCGTGCATAGAAAAATTCACACTGGAGAAAAGCCTTTCGAATGCTTCGTGTGCTTCAGACGGTTTTACGGTTCGGGTGATCTGAAGACTCACATGGGAACACATACTGGCGTGAGACCGCACAGCTGCCCCCTGTGCTCCAAGAGTTTCCCTCGTCCAAGTAGCTTACAAGCGCACATGCAGTCCCATCTGAACAAACTTCAGGAAAATTATGTCTGGAGCATGGCTGATGCATTTAATCATGAGGATGAGGGTGAACTGGATGGAGAAGAAGCTTCTTTAAACCCACCAGCGATGCTTTCTGAAAGCCCTGGAGCTTCTAGAGACAGTAAGAAATTGTTTAGTTTTGTATTGAATGGCTTTATAACATGCTTTTTAACTCTGATTCTTTATTTTCGTTCTACAGAAATAAGCGCAGAAGAGCCGTCCAGTGAGCAAACTCACATCCTGAAGTCTTCAGAGTCTGAGAGTAGGAATCTCAGTGATGACCACAATGCTGAAGAGAGCTCATGTTCAGAGACAAAAGGATATCAAAAGCCCTACAAGTGTTCCATATGCAACAAAACCTTCTCTTTACTAATATCCCTGAAAAAACATCAACTCATATTTCATCCAGGTAAGAGAAATACCTGAATAAACTGCAACATGAGAATTGTCAATAAGCTTAATATGCAGCCACTCAAAAAATAATATTCAAACATCATTTACTGACCTTCTTGACATTTCAGACCTGTTTGTGATTTACCCTGTCACAAAATAAAATATTTCGAAGGATAAACAACACCTAACCCCATAGACTGCCATTGTATGGACATAAAAAAGTCAATTGTTGCAATACCATGATTTTACAAAATATCTTCTTTTTGTGTTCTGTGAAAGAAAGAAATTCACACAGGTCTAAAATAAGGAGACAGCAGGAAAATGATGACAGCATTTAAGTTTTGTGATTTCAATTAAAGTTCAGCTATATTTCCTTGTAAATGTTGTTTACTACAACCCCAAATCAGAAAAAGTTGGGACAGTATGAAAACGCAAAAAAAGTTGGACGTCCCTGGAAATATGCATGGACGTCCCTGGAAAAGATGTCTTCTTGAAGGCAGCATATTATGCTCCAGAATCTCTAAGTACTTTTCAGCATTAATGGTGCCTTCACAGAAGTGCAAGTTACCTTTGCCAAGGGCACTGACACAACCCCATACCATGACAGACCCTGGCTTTTGGACTTGTTGCTGGTAACAGTCTGGATGATCCTATGTAACTACGTATTGTGGTACTTGACACAGGTTTCCCAAAGTAGTCCTGAGCCCATGTGGTGATATCGCTTATAGATGAATGACGATTCTTGATGCAGTGCCGCCTGAGGGATCGGAGATCACTGTTGTTCAGCTTAGGCTTGCACCCTTGTCCTTTACGCACTGAAATTTCTCCACTCCAGATTCCTTGAATCTTTTAATTATGTTATGCACTGTTGAATGTGAAATATCCAAATCTCTTCCTATCTTTCTTTGAGGAACATTTCAATAATTTTCTCACGTATTTGAGGGCAAACTGGCGATCCTGGGCCCATCTTTGCTCATTAAGGATTAGACCTTTCTTGGATGCTCCTTTTGTACCAAATTATTATTACAATCACTCGTTGACATCACCTGTTTCAAATCACATCATTATTTAACCATTTTACCTCATTACTAGCCCTAAATTGCTCCTGTCCCAACTTTTTGTTGAAATGTGTTGCAGGTCTGAATGACAGGAAAGGATGCATATTTATAAATGACACGAAGTTGACCAGACAAAACATGCAATATTTTGTGTTCATATTGTCTGCAATGAAATACAAGTCAAAGTAAATTTAGAAATCACTACTTTCTTTTTTATTTGCGTGTTCCATACTGTCACAACTTTTTCTGAATTGGGGTTGTATTTGGGACTTAATTGTCCCACATTTAAGTTTAGGGCTGTTGTGATCGATTTCTCGATTATTTGTTTGCAAAATGGTTTGTGTTTACACAATTTATTTCTGTGTATTGTGCTTAAAAGTGTTGTATTTTTGAAAACATAAACATACACATTGTGTGTATATATATATATATAGATATATATATATATATATATATATGAAATATATATATATGTATGAAATATATATTTAGGGAATATATTTTAGGGAATATTTCGATTGATCAATATTTTAATATAGTAAAAATATTATTTTAAATTTAATAGTTTCATTAAATCTAAAGATGTATTTACAAACACATTGACATACAAAATTTTTTACCCATAACAAAGACAAATATTATGTAAACACAAACCTTTATTCTGCAAAAGAATAATCAAGTGATCGATTACAATAATCCTATATTATATTTTAAATATACGTAGTATTATTACTGTTATATTAAGTGTAACAGATTTTCAGAGCGTTACTAGTTTACATGTATATTTCCTTAATACTGTGATAATACCAAATATGACCGTGTGTTTTTAATTTTAATTTTTGTTAAAAACAATTATACCACTAAGTACTTGGTTCCTAGTTTCTGTCCGTTTAAATGTCCCTATCAAATGTCTCTTAGCAGTGTACACAAAGAAGTGTGTTTTATCTTACTTTAACTTTTTAAATCCAAACAGGAATGTAGTAAGGCGGAATGTAAAACTATTTGAAGAAAATCATATTTTGTTTTTGTAAGCTTTAGTGCTTCAAGTCAAGTGTACTATGAATACTTTTAGAGTACTCTTGAGTATCAAATGATTAAAGCGGTAACACTTTTCTTTCTCTTAAGTGTGTTATAGTGCTGCTTGTGCATGTCTTCAAAGTTACAAAATCCCACACAGAATGATTCTCCTACCCCTCTTTAAAACATCTCCATCAAATCTTCCCACAAATCAACAACACTGTGTGTAATGTCTGCATAACCCCGTCCTTAAGAAAGCTTAAATACGATGTAAATAACATCACGCCTTTAACTCAATGAGAGCATTAAGTGTATTGTGTTTCTTCAATAGATGAGCACGCTGACACAGAAGGAAAGTGTTTTCCCTGCTCTTACTGCGGCAGAAGGTTCGGTCGCCGTCAGGGTTTGTTACAGCACGAGAGGATTCACACAGGTGAAAGGCCCTACAACTGCCCCACCTGCAACAAAACCTTCCGACAGCGATCGGCTCTGGTTGTACATATAAAAACTCACACGGGAGAGAGGGCTTTCCTGTGCTTTGTGTGCAGTAAAAGCTTTTACACCCCCGGAGACCTGAAGAAACATCTGGAAATTCACACCGGAGTGAGGCCGCACAACTGCCCCGTGTGCTTTAAGGGCTTTGGCCGTCCCAGTTTCCTGCGGGCTCACATGCGAATCCACGAGAGTAGGTGGTTGTTATGCAAACTTTAAGTAGCCTTCCCATGCACATTGCATTATGATTTGTGTTTTTTCCAGAAGGCTCCACAAAGAAACCAAGTGAACAGCTGGAATCAACAGACAGTCAGAACGTTGAGCATCAAGAGAAGCCTTTCGAATGCTCTCATTGTGGAAAGAGGTTCAGTCAGCATTGTATGTTTAAAATTCACCTGCGAATACACACAGGCGAAAGACCTTACAAGTGCTCTCAGTGTGGTTTGAGTTTTCGCTGGAGGAGGAACCTGATCGCCCATGAGAGTAACCACCCAGGTGACAACCCCATCCAGTGTTTAATGTGTGATGAAACGTTCATCTCCGAAGCGGGTCTGAAAAAGCATCAAGACACCTTTCATTCAGGTAAGAAGTTTCAAGCGTTCTTTTGACATTTACGAGCAATGCACATATTAGACCCTAAATCCTCTTCTCTAGGGGTCTCTCACACCTGCAGTCAGTGTTTGAAGACGTTTACTCAAGCCGCAGGCCTCCGGAAACACATCCGCTACGTTCACGAAGGCGAGAGACCTCACAAATGTTCAGAATGCGACCGAGGATTTGTCAAACTCTCTGATCTCGCCCGTCATCAACGCCGGCATCATTACGACAGGGGTGACGAACTCTTTCAGTGCTCACAGTGTGAGCGAAGCTTCAGTCACCCCAGCAGCCTGGTTCTGCATCGCAGGACTCACACGGAAGAGAAGCACGAGTGCCCCATATGCAACAAGATCTTCAGTCAGGCAGGACATCTCAAGGTCCACCTGCGTACTCACACCAAAGAGAACAAGCCCAGGTTCGAGTGCCCCGAATGCGGGAAAAGCTTCGGCCAGGCTAAAGATCTGGCTGTTCATCAGAGGGTTCACACCGGAGAGAAACCCTACCAGTGCCCGCAGTGCAAGAAGAGTTACAGACAGTTCGCTCACCTGTCCGTGCATCTCCGAAGTCACACGGGAGAGAAGCCTTACCAGTGCCCCATATGTCTCAAGTTCTTTGCACATTCGTCATCTATGAAAAAGCACCTGCGTGTGATGCATGCAGGTACGTTACACAAGCAGAATAAACATTGTTCTTGATGAAAAAAACAAAAAGGTGATTTATTTTTCGCAGATCCCAAAAACTATACATTTTGAGGTGAAATCTAAATAAATGCTTTAATTTTTTGGGTTATAGAAAAATAAATGTTTTCCTCTTTAGGCGAATAAAAAATAAATATTTGGTTTTGGAAGAAAGAAAGAAAGAAAGAAAGAAAGAAAGAAAGAAAGAAAAATTTTTTTTCGATTAAAGCAAAGAAATGTCAAAATTGCGGTGGAAGTGAAATAAGTTTTTGTTTGGACAAAGAAAAATATATTTTTTTTAAATAAAATAAAAATGCAAAATGAAAACGTAAATGTTGAGGGGAAATCAAATTCAAGAATTTATTTCTAAGAGAGAAAAAAATTGTTTTGGGGTAAAGAATGTCTATTTTTGGGTGATAGAAAAACAAATGTTTTGGTAAAAATAATGTACAAAATTAAAGTTTTTTTGTGGTAATGTAAAAATAAACATTGTCATTTTGGCAGAAACATAAATAACATTTTCGGTTTTGGGGGAAAGATAAATAAAAAAACTTTCATTGTGAGTTAAAGATTTTTTGTTTTTGGATAAATGTAAAACCAATCGTTTCGACTTTTGGTAACAAATCAGTGGTACAACTTTCTTATCTAACCCTATATTTAAAGTGTTTTTACTCTTCCGATCTGATACAGTAATCTTCTGTTCTCAGAGGCGAAGGATATAACCATAACAAAAGGAGTTGTGAAGGTCACTGTTGGTGTCGGTGGCTCATCCAGCACGGCTGTTGAAGTTAAACAGGAACCAGACTCTGGTGATGAATATCGTAAGTATAGTTTACATAACTTGAAAAGCAGATGTTCCAAAATATGTGAAATATGCCCTTTTTTCATCTTGAACAGGTGAAGCAGATTAGCCAACATCTTCTCCTTCAAAACTAGTGATGGGTTCAGCTTTAAATTTCTATTTAAAGAACATGTCCAAACTTCAGCTTCTGCCAAGAAAAGTTTGAAGACATCCTACTTTATATATTCATCTCATAAATGCTTTTATGAGAATGACAGTATTAGAATATTCTACTCTGTGGTCTTATCACACATCCGTACGAAAGTATTCATAAACAAAACTATGAGCCGTTTTGTTCGGGTCTTGCAGCTACATAGACAGACAGTGAAGTTTTTAATGTATTATACACTGCGTTATCCGACACTTTACCTCAGTAAAGCTTTCCTATGTTTTCTATCGGAAATTAATACTAAAATTGTGTACCTTAATACTGTCAATGTGGCAGTGAATTCATTTCCCTTCAGACTCTATGAAATATGTTTTTCATATATCTTCATTTTAGTATTATTGAGATGTAGCTTTAAATAATTTTTAATTGCATCATCGCTTGTCAACGCCAAAAAGGTTTGGAATTCTTTTTGAAGGACAGATTTGGAAGAAAAATGTTTTTATGGACTAATGATTTTTCTGTAACAAAAATACTATAAAGGAATATTTATAATCTAATTATATCTAAATATGTTTATATATATATCGACTATTGTAAGTCGCTTTGGATAAAAGCGTCTGCTTAATGCCTAAATGTAATTGTAAATAATGTATAACAAATATAACAATGTATATTTAGTAGTTGGTATTTACATGTCATTTCATTAAACATGTTATGATGGACAAAAAAACTGCCAAATAAAATGTCTTTCGATTCATTTGTTCCTATACACGTGTGCTTAGATTCATTACTTACTATAGCTTTTCACAGTATAACTGTTGTGTGTATGTAACTGGTATGTTTTTGCAGAATTTAATATGAAAGCTGAGGATTTGATGGATGGTGTGAAGGCTGTAACATTTAGGTCGCGCATCATTTACTCTTAATGACATTCATGTTAAATATGAATGATGTGAATAAAAAAAAAGTTGTCAAACATCAAAGCACCTAACAGCATCTAATATGGACTATTAGTTTATGCTTATTCCTATATATTCCACATATACCAATTATTGTTATTTAAAGGACATGGACATGTGTAGACTCTGCTTTTTCGAGCCTATTCACTTTCAAATAGGATGTAGTCTTTTGGAGTTTCAGATGTGACATCCTCTGAGTCATATGTCCAATTACTTTTGGTCACTTTACCCAAAGGCTGTTGCTTGGGCAGATGTAGGGAATTCCTTTATGATGTCATTATAAATGAAGCGTAAAAGGCCTGGAGTTGATTCAAGGTGGTGCTTGCGTGTGGAAGATTTTGCTGTCAACTGACAACATACGGTCAAAGGAGCTGTCGAAACAAGCCATCCTTTAGCTGCGTAAACGTAAAAGACCCATCTGTTAAATTTCTACAACGTTAAGAGTGGCAAAATCTACAACGTGGTACATCCTGAGAAAGAAAGAAAGTGCTGGTGAACTCAGCAACGCAAAAACACCTGTACCACCATGGTTGACAACCGTGGTGGATCATCTTAGAATCAGCCAACCAAGTGAACAGCACTCTCCAGAAGGGAGATGTATCAATATCCAAGTCTACCTTAAAGAGAAGACCGCATTGAAAGGCTAGATTGGCCAAAAAACATTTAAAAACGCCAGCACAGTTCTGGAAAGCCATTGCTTTGACAGGTGAAACCAAGATCGACGTCTACCACAATGATAGCAAGAAAGAAGAATGGAGAAGGTGTGATCCAGAGCGTATCACATCAACTATATAAAAACACCACATGCAGGCAGTGGGATGGCTTGGACGTGCAGGGTTGCCAGGGACGATTGGACACTAGGGTTTATCGAAGATGTGACACAGCAGGGATGCAGTCCGATGAATTCTGATGTGTTAAGAGACTTTCTGATCAGGCCAACTAAATGCAGTCAAATTAATTGGACGGCGTTTCATAATACATGTGGACAATGACCCAAAACACACAACCAAAGAGACCCAAGAGTTTATTATAGTAAAGGAGTTGAATATTCTTGAATGGTCTGTTGATCTCAACCCAATTGAGCATGCAAACCTCGGACAGAGATGCAGCAACTGAAAGCCGTTAGTGTAAAGGCCTGGCAGGGCATTCAAAAGGAGGAAACCCAGCATCTGGTGATGTCCTTGAGTTCAAGACTTACGGCTATCATTGCCAGCAAAGGTTCTTCAACCAAGTATTAGAAATCAACCGTTTATATTCCCTTATTTAATGTGTCCAACTACTTTCGTGCCCATTGAATTAAAGCTGTAAATCTGCATTTTCCACTACATCTGAGATTGAATATTCATTGTGGAAATGTAAAGATCGGATATGAGAAAAATTGTATGTGTAATATTTATAACTTAATAAAATCAAATTCATCCGTACAGATTGCTAAAACCTACTGGTTAGCGAGATCAATTCACATGTGCTGAATATACATCAAGGTAGATAAACGTATATCTCAATTTAAAGGAATTCTCTCAAGATTTACTCACCATCATGCCATCCCAAATGTTCAGCTTCAAGACAAATGTTATAAATGTCATCATTTAAAATATTCAATTGAGTCTATTGGGTTAATAAATATCTTTTTGAAGAGAAACAATAGTTCAACAGGTCGTGTTTTAAGACTGTTAAGCAAATCTGAATCCAAAGCAAATGTGACCACACACATGCAGCTTTAAATCTGATTGGTTGTCATCATGAGATATACAAGAACCAATGAAATGTGATGTTACAGATACATATATAATCTCTTGATTTAGGTTTACCTTCATAAATGTGTTGGACAAGATTTTGTTTATATTAGTTTTTCTTGTGTATTAGAATATTTAGCCATAAAATATAAGCAATTTATTCCTAATTTTCATTTATTAATTCAATAACTAGATGTATTGTGGGTTTTTATGCCCAGTGTCAGTTAAATTTCAACTAAATCAAATTTTAGAAGGGTCAAAGTCATCCGAAAGCAACGTAAATGAAAAGACATGCGGTTATCACGTAAAAAATTATGTTGAACTTTGCCTAAATACATGAACAAATAAAACTGTTGCTTTACTTTAATAACTTCTCATTGCAGTATTTGAAATCAGAAAAAATATATTTTGACCTTTGTCTCCTGTTTTCTTTTTCTGCAAATAAACATTAGGCTTGTTTAAAGGTTGAGATAAATATCAGAACATTAGAAAAAGTTCATAAAATAAAAAATAGCAATTTACAAACACATACAAATAAATAGTAATCTGAGGGAAAAAAAGGTCTTTAAAATGTTTTTTATGTTTTTTTTCTATGACTGCATCTATTTTCACTACACGATAATTGTGGCCAAAATAATTCAGAAAAAATTAATTTCTGTCATTTCATTTCAGTATTTCTTTTTTTGTCTAATAAACCACACGCATTTCATTTACATTTAGTCATTTATCTGACACTTTTATCCAAAGCGACTTACATTTCAATGCAAGGTGGCAGAGAAGCTTACCATAATTATTCCAAAAGGAAACACTTTAAACGGATGCTGAATTGTTCCATTAATATTTAAAAAGAACATCTTACAAACAGCTTCATATTTTGTTTATAACTTTATTGCTTGAATAGTTTTGATACAGAATTACATTTCTGATTCTGAAGCACTTATTTAAAGAACAAGAGTAGTGTACCAAAAACGTTCTGGTTTTGATTCCATTCAAGTCCAGTAGAATTATTTTTGGGGATGTAGCAGCGACACAAAGCTCCCTTTTAGATCAGTCAGCACGTCCAACACTGACAGATCTCCATTTTTCCAAACAGGGAGGACAGAAGAACAAATCTTCGAGAAAATTCACGAGAGGAATGTGGATTGGATAACTCCACCCTGTTCATTTGAATTCACAGTCAAGTGCTAAAAGTAGTGATTGATGGATTAACGTACTGAAATCAAAAGTGGACAAAGATTTTTTGCAAATTATATTTTAAGAAAGCCTTAATGTAAGAACCCTGAGAGTGAGACAGTGGGGCGGCTGATGGGGCGATAACGGCGGAAAAAATCAATTTAAATCTCATTAAATGAACGACGCAAAAATGTTATCATGCAAAACTACCCTACAGATTCACCCATAGCAGAATAACACAGTAAATTCACAGTTTATATGCAAAGAATATATCAATGAAAACAACTTGTATCTCTCAAACTGAAATCATCAATCATAATAATAAAAATAAAGATAAAGAAAAACAGACCACACATTCTATAAAATGCATACAGAGGTCTACATAAAGCTTTCGGATCAAAAGTGATTATTGTTATCCAAGACCCAAAAAAAATCAAAACTGGGATGCTAAGAATTCAATTCAAATCATTTTTCGCAGCATAATCGTGTTAATACATGGCTTCTCCACAATTACTACTTCACCCGTCTCTGGGTCACAATAAATACATTAAAAACAGTCTGCCATCCCAGTCCGCCAATCCATGAAAAGGCATCGGGAGAAGTCCTGGAATACACAGATTGTGATTGTTTTCAAGTTCATCCAATACTATCAGTCTGATGCCTGAGTGGAGAAGCAACATCTCACCACTGGGGGGTGAACGGGGTCCGATGTTTAGGATGATCTCTCTCCTGCCAAGAAACCCACCATCGTTTTTAAAACCATCCGTTCCGCACATGGCAGCCACATGCTCTCCATGTGATTTCAGTCTCTCGTTGAGGTTTGCTTTGTTTCTGAGGTTTCTTTACAACACAAGTTCATAGAACTGAGAGAGATACCCACATCTGCAAAAGTGTGATTGACGCGGGAGTTGTGCTGCAGGAACACATCCTGACACGAGGCAGCAGGGCGACAGTGTTCAAGTACACCATAGATTCTAGTTCACGAGCCCGGCGGACACTGATACGCCCGCCTGGAGCTCAGAAGAGAAGTAAGGCTTTTTGGAAGACGTTATCCCTGGTACACATATCATTTTAGTCAAGTACATCAGATTTCATACTTGAGCTTTCTGTATTTCATTACGCAAATCAGACTGAGGGAAAGCAATTCACGCGCCCTATGTTAAAAATACTGCATTCCTCTCAATGAAAATCATCCAAGTGAACGCTAATGCTTATTAAAGGTATCACACAGCTGGTTTTGGGCAAACATTGCCCATATACTTCATGAACACCTTTCCGAGGATGACCCTCAGATTGCTTGGCTGTTTACAGAAAACTACAAGACATCACCTAGACCAACAGAGCTCATTATTGCCATAAAACACACTTAAACACACAAAGAAACTACTGGCGAATAAAAAAGAACCCAAAGTCAAAGAAAAGCCCTTTGATCCACAATCGTCTTCGCAGATTCCAGTTTCGCACAAAAACCTCTCAGTAGAAAAACATCCTCAGCCTCCGCTGGATCAAACTGTTTCTTATCCGACAGTTTTGCTGTTGTTCATCTGTACACCATACTCATTTGTTCATATATTGCTTAAGTAGTTCTCAGGATTCAAAAAAGTCATCATCGCTGTAAAATACTATAAAAATCAACTTTAGATTGAGATAAATGCTGATAAAGATATAGCAAAAAAGTAGAAAGGCACTTGGAAACAGTTTTCATTTCAATGTACTTTTGTTAATTGGCACGGCTGCAAAACGATCCGAGATGGACGCCTCTCACTCCACGGCTAATATGTGCTCAGTAGTGGGCTTGCTGTGGATCTCCAGTAAACCCTTGAGGAACGCCGGCTCTACGTCAGACTCGTCGACACGTTCCTCTGTTGATGGTTCTTTGGGATACTCTGTTGCTGGTGAGGGCTGAAAGAAAGTTGGTGTAAACTCTTCGTATCCCACAACCTCATCGGTGGGTGCATTATCCTCGCCCTTCACAGTCTCAGTGACCTCACTTTCGTTTTCAGAGGGTGGGTTGGTACTGGTGGGCGTGAACTCGCTTTCGCTGGCCGAGCGCCCGCTGAAGCCTTCTTCATCCGCCGCGCATGTGACTCCACATAATGACCCGTCTGCGTCCACCCCGCGTGGCTTCTGATGGATCCGCTGGTGCCGGACCAGACTGTGCTTTAGGGTGAAGGTGCGCTCACATGTGGGGCATTGGTACGGCCTCTCACCTGGTAAAAACATTTGGGTTGAGTTAAAGCGTAAAGTTGAAGTCACACGTTGAGTAAAGTGCAGTTTGGTCATTACCTGTGTGGGAGCGCATGTGTCTGGTGAGATCCTGAAGGCTCCAGAATCTTTTGTTACATATATTGCACACCTTTTTCCTCTTGTCCGGCTTTCTCCCAGGTTTTTCCGTCTCTTCCTCGACATTCTTTGGTTCGGTTGCGGCTCCCTCTTCATCGCTTTTCTCCTCTTTATCCTCTTCAGACCCGCTCTCAGCAATGCTCCCCGTTCCTTCCGTCTCAGCCGTGCTGTCTGGATCTGTCTTAATTTCACAAGGCACAGTTGGATCATCTGCTTTTGGAAGAACGTGGTTTGAATCTACCGCTAGGTCTTGCTGGTGAACTTTCTCGTGTCTAGTGAGGGTTGCGGCATAGCGGAAGCTTTTGTTGCAGATTTTGCAGGTGAATTTGGACTCCTCCTGAGGTGTCACTTTGTCAGACGCTTCACCTTCTACTGTTGGGGACGACAGTGACTGGTCGATGTAAGTGAACTTCAGGTCCACCGGTTCGGAGGTAAAAGTTAGGTCGAGGTTCTTATTGCAATGGAAACTGCTTTCGTCTTCTGGTGGATCATTGTTCTTCGAGGGCTCAAGGGCTGGTAGTTCCTCTATCACTTGGTGAGGGATCATGTCTGTTACGGCTGCCTCTGTCGGTTTAGCTGGTGAGGGTTTTTCAGCATCAGATGCGACGGGCTTCTCAGTGTCAGAGCTTGTGAGATCCATGGCCTCACTCATAGTAAAGTCAGTCTCAGAGATGCTTTCTAGAATATAGATTAACATATTATTCATTTAATTTTAATTTATGTAACAACACTACTCCAGGTAGACTTTTCCTTTTTTTAATAATACGAAAGGTTAAAAAATACACAGAACGTTTACAACTGAAACAAATATAAGAAAAACGTGTAAAACATGAGAACAAAAAATCTGGAATAGAAAGAGCTTCTGGATTAATATTAAATACTAAATAATAAAAATAGTACTTAAATACAACCATATTATTAATATTAAATAAATGTTTGATCAATACAATAAACAAGCTACAAAACAAAAGTATAATTTTTCATTTATGTATATACTTCCTCCTTGCAATTACTCTTAAACATAGATCCTTAAAAAATTATAATATTTTATGCTTCCCATTATATTTTGAATAAATCTATATTTCTACATATTTTATAATACAAATTAAAAGTCCTCTCGTATCAAAGATTTCTCTTATTATTTACAAAAAAAATTTCATTGACAGATATCTATTGTTTATGTATTGATAGTACCTGGACTCTCTGGTAAGCCATCTTCTGTTTCCTTAGCCTTTGTCATAACACCGTTGCGCCTAAGCATTCGATTGGAAACACCATGCTTGCGTAACAGATGCCGCTCACAATTAGACTTGGTGGAGAAAAAGGCATCACACTGGGGACAAGGATATGGCTTCTGACCTGTTTACAAAATGAACAAGAAACCCAACAAATTACACACAATGAAGTGCCAAAAAGTAAACGCATATCAACACTAAATCTTCAGACTATTCACCTGTGTGTGTTAACATGTGTCGCTGGAGTGAACTGGCCCAAGGAAAAACTCTAGGACAAAATGGACACGTCATCTTTTGCACTGAGTTAGAGTATGCATTCTTCTTTCCTTTAGACTGCTGGGGATAAATGCTTTGGTGGACTGGCGAGTGTTTCTCTTCTTTGATCTCTTTACCACCAATCAACTGCTGCCCTCCTTTTCTTGCTAACTCGATTGTGTTGGTCTGAAGATAGGCACTGAACTTGTTGGCATCTGTGTTTGCCAACATCCTCTCAACACTAGCAAACTCCCCACTTGACTCCAGATCAATATTAGGGTCGGTGGCGTTTATGGCAGGTTTACTGTTGGAGGGCCTTTTTCTTGACCTCTTCTTTGAGCTGTTTAGGGGAAGCTCCTCTCTAAAGGTATCTGTTGTTTCTTGCTTGAAAGTTGTTTCAAAATTCAAAAGAAGGCTGTTAGTGTTCTCCCGTTTAAGAAGATCAGGGGCACCAGAAACAGAAGAGATGATCTGAGCAATTGACGCTAATGGGGGAAGTTCTTTCGAGGTGGCCGAGGGTTTGGGAAGCAGGGGTTTGAGACGCAACGGCCTACCTGCACCCGAAAGGGATGTTAAGGCCACAGGAAGTTGGTAGCAACCCAGCTGCTGGGACATCTCATCAATAGGTCTATCGGCCTGAAGAGCCTGCGCGAGGATGCTAATCGATGACTGTTCCTTCTTAATCTCTCTCAATAATGCAGCATCTATGTCTTGTTTAAGTTTTTTTGCTGGATTCTTTGGAATAGAGAGATCAATAGGCTCCATGGATGAGTCAAAAGAAACAGGTTCAATTTTAATCCTGGGGGAGTCACTCACACTTCCACCGCTACTGCTTCCCACACAACTTTTGTTAGAGAAGTCCAAAGGTTGATCCATATCTGCACCATAGTAGTTGAGGTCCTCCACTTTGATTGACTGCACCAAATTGCCATAAATAACCCCGTTGAGATGAGATGGGTTTGGGCTGTTTTGGGTTGATGCTGCAACTGTGGTGATGATGTGTTCCTCAATATCCTGTTCTTGGATATCTAGGTGTTGTTTGAGAAGGTGGTGAATACAATTACGCTTGGCAAGGAAGGCTGCTCCACAGCGCTTACACTCGAACGGTTTCCGCTGGCAGCCGTTGTGGGTGCGCAAGTGAATTTGAAGGTCCCGGAAGGTCTTCAGATCCTCCCCACAAAAGCGGCAGGTGGTTTCATTTGTCCCAGAATGCTCCACTAAGTCAGTTGTGGATGTAGACATAGTCACATACTTGATGTTTTTCTCAATGTCGTTGCGGTCATTTTTCATGTGCTTCTTGCGTAGATGACGCTCGCAGTTAGCCTTGACGGTGAACGGGTAGTGACATAACCTGCAAACATAGGGTCTTTCGCCACTGTGCGTTCTTAAATGGCGGATCAACGTCGCTTTGTCTGGAGCAACATAGTCGCAGATGTTGCATTGGTGGGGGAGGATGCCCAAGTGGTAACGCATGTGTGCCTGCAGCGCGCTGGAGAATGTGAACACCTGATTGCAAAATCTGCAAGGGTAGGAGCCTTTTTGATTTCCCTTCTTGCTGGTGTGTTCCTCCAGCCTGCCATTTTCTTGCTTGATATGCCTTTCGTCCATTTCCATTGGGGTGTGGGGGTCTCCCATGCAGTCAGCCTCCATTTGGATCCTCTCCGTGGAAGCGTGAATGCTGGCAGAAGACGTGGAAGATGAGTGTTCCCTCGCATTCTTGAGTGGGTGGCTTGCAGGAGGAGGAAGGCTGGGGCTGATGCAGCCTAGTGAAGCTTGTTGGGTATTCAAGAGGGGTGGAGGGGTCGATGCTACCATACTGGTTCTGGGAGCCACCAACGGCTTTGGCTTGAGTGGAGGCATCTGCTTGTAACCCGACTGCATGGCACTGCAAGGTGCCTTGGATAAAGGTGGAAGTGCAATCTGGTTAGGAGCAGCTGAAGCTACCTTGAGTATTTGCTGTATATCAGCAAGTTCCACATTGGATTCGCCAGAAACAGGCTTCACCACAACAGCGCCATCTGGCTGAACCAGAAAACCAGCCTGGAAGGGTTGAAAGGAGAGCAGTTTGAGAGCCTCTTGATGGGAGAGACCGTGAAGAGCCACCGGGTCTACAAGAGACAGGCTAACCCCTCCGACCAGGCCAGGCTCTTGGGGTACAGTGAATTGATTAGGCTCCACATGGATTACCCGGATGCTATCCAGTTTGGCTTGCTGGGCTTCCTCTTCTGAAGGGGCAGGCTTGATTTGAGAGGTGTGTTGCAGGCCTAGGAAATCCATGAAGTTGCTTTTCTCAGGAGGAGTCTCTTCTTTTATAACTTTGGGGGAAATTGTCTTTTGGACATCATTGGGACTGTCATGTGAGGCTTTGTGCAAGTCCAGAGCGGAGCTCAGAGGGAACGCTTTGTCGCAGGTGCCGCAAACGAAACGATGGAATTTGCCGGTGCATCTGCGAAGGTTTGTCTCACACCACACCTGTAGATTTAAATATTAATTCCAGTTAAAAAAATACTCCTAAGACGATCTTGCTTTACAATGGCTTCCGAAAATCTGTGTATAATACTTAGAGTACACTTAATAGTAACAGAACACTTACTTGGGCAATATGAGGAAACTTAAGACAAGAAAAGTCAATAAAAGCCAGATCATTAAAGCCAAGAGGGATGGACGGGTTGTTCTGAATGAAGGGGTGTCCATTAGGGTCTGTTGGAAGCTGCTTGTGGGTAGCTGCGTTGTGGCGGAGCAAACTACGGTGCGTCCGGAATGAGACACAGCACAAATCACATCTGGGAAAAAATAACAATAACATAAGATCTTGCTTTGATACACCACACATAATTTTGAAATAATTACTGTACATGATAGATTCATACATAAGACACACTCTGTACACTGGAAAATGGCATCCCATCTAATGATGCATACATCCCAAACATCCACCCAGGATAATATAGGAGAACTTTTTCTTAGTGAGTTAACTAAGGGTTGGATGACAACCACACCCTAGTCAACAACAGCTTGCTTGATGCGAGAGACAGCTGGCTAATGTCGGTTAGGCTGTGCGTGGTTCTTATCACATACTCTACTTCTGATCATGGTGATGACGGGTCTATAGGGACTGTAAGCTGCTTTTATCTTAGCAGACATACACAATGACCCGCAAGGGACAACATAGCAGCGCATTCACTCAGCAGTGAGTTTAAAGTATGCGATTCTCATTAATTCAGTTTTAGATATTCTTTAAAGAAAATTCACCCAAAAATGAATGTTCTGTCATGAGGTAGCTGTTATCTAGTTCTATAGTTCAAATCTGTATAAATGTATATGTTTATATGAAATAATGATACTTGAAATGCTTGTAACCAAAGTGATTTTTGAACTGTTTGGTTTCAAGCAAACTTACAAGTATATTTTTCTGTACTCATCAGACAAAAGAAATGTAAACAGATTTGCAAAATGAAAAAATGATGACAGAATTGTTTTGGGTGCAAACTATCCCTTTAAGAATGTGTTAAGAAATCAGCGTAAGGTTTTATTCTTTAACATTAGTTTATGCATTAGCTAACATGAACAGGCAATGAGAAACATAATCTTACTTAGCTCATCCAATCAGAGTTGAGCGCTAAAACTGTCTGTTATATCAATGCGTATTTGGGAGTGTCTGTCCCCCTTGCAAGAGCTACGTTTGGGTTGGACTGATAACAGGTCTGTATTTTCAAAGCATCATTCAGTCTGTGCATGTGTTTATAGCTATTGCCTTAAAGTGACAGGGACAGAAACCTACATATTTTTATCATTCCAAAACAAAAGAAGATACTTAAACAACTTAAACATATACTTAAACAACTATCTCAGTGGTTTTGAGTGCAAACATTCTTCAAACTACATTCTTTTGTGCTTTGCAGGAGAAAGCAAGTCACGCAGGTTTGAGAAGACATGAGAATGTGTAAATGATGAAAGAATGTTCATTTTTGGGTGAACGATCCCTTTAAAACCTCTCCAATGGTGGAAACCAATTCAAAGTATTCTCGATCCTCTTAGCTCTTGTGATTACACAGGATTAGGGCTAAATTTGCAGCACTTCCATTCAACAATAACGCTGCTCTGAAACTCATCCGGTCAAGCCCGGCTAGCTTCCTTCACCCAGACTCAGCCATTAACTACAGTCGGAAAAGATGGCTGTCAAGTGGCACTGGAGGGATAATTTGCAGACCGACGTCTCTAAGGTTACAACGACCGCTTCACACATGCATGCATACACATAACACTACAGAGACGTTGTGAAGAAAGCATCTCGCAGAGGTCTCCTTCTGTGTCTCATTACCCCCTCCTCTTTTATCCCCTGCTTCCTCTCTGTGCCACTCCCTGCCGAAAGCCTGGAGGCCGCATGCGAGGGGGGGGGTATTTTAGGCCTCTTATGACAAGGAGGGGCCTGGGAGACAGGATTAAAGTTGTGTAGGTATAGGTATGATCATTCTTGGTAAAGCTAATAAAGCCAGAGTAGAAACTAATGGCAGACGTATTTCAACGAGAAAGAAAACTCCCCAAAAAAAAGATGATGATGAAGTTGACAGTAATCTTGACAAACGTTGTACATGCAACACAAATGAAGTCAAATACATGTAAAACAAAAGCCCTTAGAGGAGTTAGTAAGCAAGACGAGTTCTTCCTTCTTTATTCGGATGTGTTAAGTTATGACCGTTTCGCGGCACAAAGCATGCCACTATATCTCCCAGCAACCGCAGGACACCAGTCTAAAGCCTCGGTTACTGGCGTCTCCGTGCAATATAGATCCCACATCAGGAGACAAAGCGGCAACATTCCAGTCTGAGCATAATAGACAGCTGTAATATACTGAAGTGAAAACCTAGCGTTGGATTTGCCAAAACCGTTTCATTAAGTCCCATAATAACTCTAATACAGCCGTGTTTTACCAAGCTTGTCAGCTTCATATTATTTCTTCATAAATCTCATAGAGGAGGATTTGTTTCGCATGTTTTGAGTACACCGCGAAAAACGCAACGCACATTACAAACTTTTGTCTATTCTAGCATCTCCTTAATAAAATTACATTTCTTATGGATGTAAAATGACCTAAGAAGATATTTTGAAGAATGTTGGGAACAGGCACCCACAACATGGGCATTGATTTCAATACAAAAGAAGTAAATGAGAGCCATTACTGTTTGGTTCCCGATATTCTTCAAAATATCTTCTTTTTCATTCTGCAGAAGACAGACAGACGTTCATATGTGGAAGAACAAGAGGGTAAAAAAATGATGAACGAATTTTCAGTTTTGGGTGAACTATTATTTAAACTTGTTCATAGAAAGTTAATATAATTTGAAGTAAAAAAAAATTGGGACGAATGTACAGGTGATAGTGTGCTTAAAATGTGTCTAAAGTTCAACAGCTGCCGATAATAAATATGCAAAAGTGAAATAAAAATGATTGTCAGGTATATTTGCTTGTTAAGCCTAAAATTCATCGCATCTTTTTCTTTCAGTAAGCAAGACTTACTATCTGAATTGTAGATCTACATCGATTTATATATTTGTACTGGTAAACAACACAACTAAGACAATATAATAAAGGTCTAAGGAATAACACAATGTTAACTTATATAATATAAAACCTGATATTGATTCTAATACCAGAAATATGTGACCTTGTTTTTGAAAGGAACATTCTGTGAAAATATAACATCAATCAGAGTACAATTAATCAAACTTCAATGCATGATAGGTTAGATTTTCAGTCTTTAGTCTGTTTCATATAAAGACATTTTTACTCAGTACTGTGACAACTTTACACAAGAATTCAAACAGTATACTATGTAAATCATGTGTGTGTTTGTACCTCAGTGTAGTGTCAGGATGAGTCTCCATGTGGGAATCGAGCTCTTGTCTGGAAGTGAGGTTCTTGAAGCAAATAGGACAGGACAACCCATCCTCCTGCCCTCTGTTCAAACCCTGTTCATCTGCTCCACTATCCTCCAGGACCTGAAGCACACAAGTCACCATCAGCTACACATGGCCCACTCTTAAATCATCCTCCAGGGGCAAAGTGAAACAGGGGATACCCTTACCTTTTTACCAGGCGGCTCATCCGGTCGTTCGCCGTCTTCATCTTGACTTAGCTTGCGTTTGGCAGCAGAGGGGCGTCTGCGTTTGGGTGGAGACAGGGTCGGACTGTTGGGGATGGAGCTGGTTGAGTCCTTTTCGTGGATCTTCATATGTCTAAAAAAGAGAGAAGAACAACTTTGAAGACAACAATTTGACATCCAATTTGTGAACTTTTCTTGATTTCACATTTAATGCATGAAATCAATTTGTACAAGAAGTGTACATTTGTTTATTAAACAATGTTTATATTTCTGTAACTTTATAAAAGTAACTTTTCATTTATGCAGCTTTTAACTAAGCAACATTCCTGTGTGTAAAATTTGCACCAAACCTAAAACCTTTTTTTCTGCTTTCGGTCACATGATCAAGATTTTAGTATGCAAGTTTGCAAGAATGCAACAATTTATATCATATTTATATATATTACATTTATTACAAATTACTTGAGTAAAACAAAAGTGATTCACTTTCAGATTCAATTGCAGTATCTTAAGGTCCCAAAATTTGCAAGCGTTGTGACCAGGCCAATGTGTTTCTGTATCAGAAACACATTCTAATAAAGCTTCGCTTTAGATGAAGTTTGAATCACATGTTCCTCTTTAAGGGCATTTACAGAATATGAAAAGTGCTTATGAAGGATTAGTATTTGGCTCCATCCCACTAGTTTTACAAACAGATTAAGTCGTAAATAATGTGGAAATGTTGAGTAAAGGAGCCCCTGTGTACCCCACTGGGATCTCACAGAAATGACTCTTAATGGGCTGAAACTCCTGCAATTATCCCCCACTTCCTACATGAGCATATGTGGAGTTAAAGATGGATGAGAGAGATCAGCGGAAGAGAGAGGAAATGTTGCATGGAGAAGGCCAGAGGATCATCCTTGTTGATATCTTGAGGAAACCAATGAGAAGCAAAAAGATGCATGAATTACATGTCTTGAGAAACCTGGTCAAGGTCACTTTTTGTATTGATGTAGCCTACGGTTTCACAATGTATCGCTGGATGAATGATGTCATCAAAGTGTTTATATATATAGATCCAAAGACCTCTTTAAAGTTAATGTGCTATAAAAGTTTATTTCATAAAAGTTCCTGTGTGTGCATATGTGCAAGTGTGAAGAAAGGTCAGACATCCGTGGCCTTGCGGGTCTCAGTTTTCACTCTGCAGTCAGTGGTTTATTAATAGCAGGACGCTTGTGTGTGGACCTGAAAGGCTGTTATATCTCTCTGCTCTGGACTCTGACCTCGGCCCTGGCCAATCACAGAAAACCTGCAATGCCAAGTCAGCAAACTCTGATTGGATGAAGCCCCCAGTCACCTTAGGCTCACATAGAAGGGTGAACTATAACCTTACTGGGTAAACATACTAAAGATGCAACTTGGCCTCAAGTCATGAAATGAAGTTGGACCTCGAACAATTCCTTTAAGATCAAATGAGTAAGTGTGGCTGTAACTTTTCCCCGTCCTTGAATAAAGCACATTGATGTGGGTAGACTGGCTAATCTGTAAAGGATCATAAAACTTGGTCATGCATAAAACAGGCCGGTTCAGATCCAAGCATTCCATCACACTCAAGCCCTGCTGAGACAGGGGGCGCTGTGGTGTCAGAAAGTGTTCTCTTTTTGAAGCAATGTCACACCAAGGGCACCTCCCTCAAACCTGTTCGCTGGTGAAACCCAAGTTGCAAGAGTTAAAGCGCATAAAAGCAGCCAATCAGAATGTGCCCTGACTCTCCTCTCTCAAGTTGTGATCCTTCTCCATGACAACAGCGAATCCCTCCTCCTAACCCCCTCCTGGCCCAACCGTGTGATGCTTTGACAACAAGATGGCTGCCTTGTGGCCAAGTACAGACAGCCTCAAAATAGTTGGTCAACTTTCTTTCCTACTTGAGTTACAATATTTCTTGCAAAAAGTCACAGCTTCTAGAATTTTATGTCCCCGAAAACATTCATTTACACACTGAAACAATGGGTTGTTGGAAGAATGACTTAATTTTATCAGGTACATTGCTTTGTTGTAAAAAGTTATGTTAGAACAACTTAAGTTAGTTAATGAGATTTACTTAATTTTTTTACTTGCATATACAAAATGTAACTTAATTTCAAAGTCGTTGAAAGTTATATTTTTTGAGTGCAACTTGTTTCACGTAATAACTGAATCAATTTATTTGAGTTTATGTAAAATCAAATCTCAAGTATCACCAAACAAAAACTATTGAAACAATTCGGATGTGTTATCAGGGCAGCGGCTGGCGAGGTGGCATAACCAGATTCCCTTTACATCCGTCACAGCCCCACATTCCATGCAAAGTCAGAGTACCATTTTCTTTTTCACTTCAGCTTAATACAAGATAAGCAATTTACCAAATGTCTATTTAAGCCATCTCTGCCCTCAGCAGTCCTCTTACTATGCACTTTACCATCACCCTTCATAAGTTGCAGAGGAAGTTCATTTTCCCCCCTTAATCATCAAGGTCTGCTGGGAGAAGATACCATGAGCAGAAGCTGGGGGAGGTGTTTTCAAGTCACCGTTCACTTCCTGCCGAGCTCACACTCCTTTAACAAGAGTGCGGCTATCCTGCTCCTGAACACACCAACATACACAAACAAACCAACGCCTATTCATTTATCTTTGTGGCACACTCGTCCTCTGGGCAACTTCTCAACTTAAAGTTAAAGGTTGGGTGAGGTTTTAAGGGATGCAATCGTACATCATTAACCTAATATAAAACAAGCGGGATTTGGATGGGCAAATGCGTCTTACTTTTCAATTCTTTTCATTTTAAATGAACACTGAAAAAGTTAAGAACATTCTTAATCACACACATTTAATCAACTCAACGCTGAAAATGAACGCTCATTGTTGATCAAGAAATACAACTATACAATAGTGGGTATGTTTCTGTTATTTCAAACACACTTTTTATAATCCTATTAAAACTTTTTTACGTGTTTAGGTAGGCCAGTTAGTAAACCGGAGAGTTTTGGTGATATGAACAATTGATCGTGCAAAACACATACTCAAGATTAACAAAAGAGTGTAAGAATCTGCCTGTGATGCCCCTCCTGTAACCAATCATTTTCATTCTATATTATTTGATCATGTGTAAAATGATCGTCTAAATTATGACGTTTTGTAAATGATCAACCAATTAAAACTCGAAGCGCATGGTTCCAAAGACTGACCTGTGCATGTTTCCATTGGTGGTGAAAGTTTGGCCGCACACATTGCATTTGTAGGGTCTTTCTCCACTGTGCACCAGCATGTGACGGTCCAGAGAGCTAGCCGAGCTTAGCGATTTCCCGCAGATACTGCAAGAGTGGTCTGCTGTCCCATTATCATTATTGTGCTGAAGAAAAGAAATTCAGGTCAGCAAACTCACAGTTTACTTAAAAATTCAGAATCATTTCTTTATTCAATAGGCCTTTATATGCACATATGAGCTCCGAATTTGTCCAAATTGACTTGTAGATAATCAATTCCAATTCATGAATATTAATATTATTCACACCAGGTCACTGTATTGTACAGTAGCTTTTAACTCGTGGAAATTCTAGTTGAGTAGTTCAGATAAATGTGTGTTGTGTGTGTTACCTGGCGGATGTGCATTGTGAGCTGGTGTTGGGTCTGAAAGGCCTTTTCACACAGTGGACAGGCAATACACCCACCCTCATCTTTGGCTTCCTGTTTTAAATATACACAAAGTCTATAGTTATGGATCTTTACAGCTTACATATTACATCATATAAGACAGGTTGTTTGACGACCATTTAGAACAACCACATGATGATATCACTATGATAAGACAATGGCTATGATTTAACTGCTTTAAGTGATGTCACTACAACAGTGGCCTTAAAACATTTCGATTAAAAGCAAAGATTTTATAATTGATAGAAATTTTGAATCATTTTAAAGGTTTGATATTATCTAAATATACAGTTTACATTTTTTTGTATGTAAAAAAGTAAATCTGATAATATTGTATTAACCTTATATGTGTATTAATATTTGCCAATATCACAAATATATATTAAATAAATACTAATTCTTTTATAACATAAACTTAAATAATATAAATTTTAAAGAATTTAACTGTTGGATTTAAGTCAATTATTGTATTGGTTTTCATTGTAAAAATAAATTTGAAGATTGAAGAATGAAAATTGTAATATGATAATACAACTTAAGTTTTGAGATATTTACTAAACCACATTAAATGAAATTGTACAGTGGATACGTTTTCCAACGTGGATGACGTAAACTGCGTACGTAGCAACTTAAAAGAAAATAAACTGTGATGATAACTAAACATAAAAATTAAAGTAGAATAGATACAGTATCTGTGTGTCATTCAGAATTTATTTAGGAAGCGTGGGTAAATGCCCATATGCAGAAGACAGAGAGTAAGGCCTTGCCGTCTGACCTTGAATGTCTTGTCAGTACATGTTGTATGTGTGAGATACTGAGCTAAATCCACTCGGTTAAACAAACATTTGTCGCAGGGGTACCCGTAAACCTCAAGAGTCACATTAGTCAAAACTGCAGTATTTGCAAATATAAATACTGTATTGCTCCAGATGTATGGCTGTCGAGTTTTGAATATGGACCCCAATGCATCTGTTTACGCATGCATGCAACTTTTACAGGGATTGTGCAGAGATTTTACCAAACCATTTTAATCATTACAATTTTGGTGCTTTATGAAGAGCATGGCTGAAAACATTTTCTTAAGTTGCAAATCTATGAAAGCGACCCCATGCGTGCTACCATCCTCTCGCCGCTGTTGACAGTACAGCAGATCATTAACTCGACCGTTCTGGAGCGCGAAGAGCTCTATCATGTGTAGTCACATGACCCAATTCTTCAAAAACGAACTCATGTGATGTCATAATGCAAATGTGTTAATACTTGTCACTATCTTGTAATAAGAAAAGTGCACGAGTCACCGCAAACCCAGTCTTAAAGAGACATCCACATAATATGGATCAGAGAGCACTTCCTCTTCCTGTAATGGAACGCTGGCATACGGCTTGTTTTCCTGCTCAGACTATTTAAGCTTTGCTTCAGGACCCTCAAAAGGCTGTGTTTACCAAATAATTCAGTATGTTATAAGGATACAAGGAGATGTGTCATGTAAGGAAACAAAGTTGCTGAATTATACTGAGTTGATATAAAAGTACACAGATCCTTTTTGTTATCAAATTTAAAACCATCAAGGTTAAAAAGTTCGATTTGTACAAGGATGTGAAAGTTATACCATGTTTTTTTATTTATGTTACAAATATGTGTTCATCTAATGTTCGTCTATCTGTACCTTTGGTGTCTATCTTAGTTTCTAAAAATTATTTTAGAAGAAAGTTAAAAAAGAACATGTGTAATGCATTATTTTGAATAGATACTTTAATAAGTTAAACTATTAATAAAGCACACTAAAGAACACAATCAGGCATATAACTATAATATGACTATAATGTAAATGAGTTAAAGTTCCCAAACTATTATTGTTTTGCATTTAAAAAAGGAGAAGGAGTGGGAAAACCTAACACGTCGGGGGAAGGGGATGGGAGGATTTGAAAACTTCAGAGGCGAAACTTTTTGCTAGTTCCCCGGGAGTGTTAAGGGGTCAAAAGTGACACCTGTTCTCCGAGCACGGGAGTGTTAAGGGATGAATTGCATGCTGTAATGGGAGCCATGTGATGCGGCACTGTGGACAAAAGGTGGATTGAGATGCCAAAGAACCATTTGTCACTTTCTGTTTGAAGGCAGGATGCTGCATCTATAAAATCTCCCCCATCGGCATCACTGACCACAAAAACACATGCATGTCGAACACCAGATATTTACCACTACAAAAAAATGGTATAAAAGATTTAAAACATAGTTCTTTAAGATTACAGTTAAAAGTTTTTAGACCCACTACTAAAGTTAAATCTAACGTAAAATTTTTTGACTCTGTTCTTTGGATGATGCAATAGTATTCTAACAAAGTGTGAAACTAAGTTATTAAGTAATGAAATGATTGTAGCAAATTAAGCTGCATGGTCACTATAAAACTATGCCGCAAAGCTGCAATTTAACAACATAATGCCAGTTCACATTCTGACATAATGTCCCATCACATTAAAATACAAACTTTAAGCGTTTAGATGAAGCTGAAATTGCAAACTGGGATACAACCAGCATATAACCAGAGTCTGTGTGACTTTTTTATGATGTTGATCGTGCGAAATCTAAATTGAACAGAGTTCAAAATGCTTAAATTTTGCGCGTGTGTGTGACATGGTTAAAAACCAACAGTCTTTTGCACAACACAATAGCAGCTGTTTTTTTAATACTGAACACACAAATTAACCTGTTTCACAGTTTGATTTAAGTCAAAATCTCTTACCTGGTTCTTTCTTCCACTGCGGTTACTGGGGCTTTTGACAAGCGCCTTATTAGGTGTGGTGGGGGCGGAGTCTACTCCACTGTTAATCTGGGCTGCTTTCATCACAGTGCTCATCATGGAGTTGATGGAAGACAAGTCCACCCCGTCGGCTACCTCCATCTCTCCATCTTCTCTGTACTCCCATTCTCTTTCGTTCTCTGGAGTGGCCGAACCCTCTGTGGATATTTCAATTAAAGATGTTAAGGGATGGTATTTTAGCATAACAATTCTTGTAAGTGTAGAGCTTTCGAATAACAAAAACGAATGAAAAGGAATGGACTGAAAATAATGGGGTTCTACATGATATAATTGAGTTTTTTAAAACCGATATTCTCTTAAAAATTGTTAAAAAAATAATTGCTTCTTTTTTTCTATTAAAGAATCATAATTAATTTGTGTGGAACCAATGTAATTCCATATCTCACTGCCTTCTCAAAGTAAGATTAACGCATAGTTGAACATTGTGTCATTTACTTACCCTCTTGTCATTTTCAATCTGTGTAGGTTTCTTTCTTCAGCCGAACACTTAAGAAGATATTTTGAAGAAAGTTGGTAACCGAACAGCAGTCCCACTTCTATTGTGTGGACTCAAAACCAATGCGAGTGAGTGGGTGCCAGTTACCAACTTTCTTCGAAATATCTTCTATTGTGTACTACAGGTTTGAAATGACATGGAGAAAATGATGACACAATTTTCATTTTTCTTTTGAAAGTGAGTTTGAAAACAATCAAAGCATCTTCTGAACGTAAACAGTACCCGATGTATTTACTGGTACCTGTGTGTGGTATTTCTGTCTCTGTGGGGGCGGGGCTCTGTCTGTCCTCGCTTTGCTCCGCTTCCTCCTCCCCAGTAGTGGTGCCAGTCATCGATTTTGTTCTCATCTCATCTGTGCAGTTTTCCATAACTAGAAAAAAGAAAAGAAAATATAAATGATTTATTCAATAAAGTTAAAGAAAAAAGAGCCTGAACCGTGAAGCACTATTGTAGAATAACATGCTCAAATTTCAACTTTACAAATGAGGCTAAAACTGTGTACAAAAATAATAAAAGACACTGCAAAGAGCACCGAGGCTAAATCTCTGGAAGAGTTTGAGAATGGAAATATGTCCTTGCCCAGTCATTGGAAAATCATCTACCCTTACCACTGAGAGATGAGACACTACACACATTCTCTTGGCCATGTCTGTGGTTTATGACTCCAGCACCTGTCTGTATAGCACAAGTGAGAGAGAGGGAATCTGTCTATCTACTGACCCAACACAAGACTGATCGCATGAAGTTTCAAATGATCACGTGTCATTACAAGCATTCTATCACGGTCGTCCATCTTTAAGACCCATATAATTTAAACCCTAAGATCTGATTGGCTGGAACAAATCATCAGCATCATATGCATATGCACTGGTAGGATGTGACAATCAAGTGGCTCAGATAAAGGAAACAGGAAGCTGTGGTCAGCCGTCTCCCTGTTTTCGTAACGGCACATGATCATCACACAGGGCAGGCCTGGCAGATGGCTGTAGATGCTAATCTGGATAAACAGGGTGGTAAGCGGTACTCCTATAAGGGGGGTGAGAAGTTCATTCCCAAAACTGAGAGGATGACAAGATGCTAGAATTGACATCAACGTGCAAAACCAAACACGGAGTTTAAATCTGCTAAGGACTAAAATGAGACACGGGAATGATTGCCAGTGGAAGAGTGAGACAGAATGATGGCGAAAAAAGAGAGATGGAGAGATTGTCATTTCCCATCCATTGCCTCACAGGAAGCTCTTCTGCGGTCTGGGCCGCTTCCTCCTTCGTGGAGAGACGATATGGGAATGTGAGTGTTTGATTGTTAGCAGGCACTGGGATACAACAGAAGATATTTCGAGAAATGTCTCGGTGATGTTCTAATTGGTTATTGACATTCTTTTGTGTTCTGCAAAAGAGAGTGAATGAATAAATGAAAGAATTTGTAAAACAAAACAAGGACGTTGTCTCCAATCCTACAAGTTTACGTGAAAAATTTACACTAAAAATTTAAAATAATAATAAAATTCAAAATTAATTGAATAAAATGAAATTGAAATGAATTAAACAGTAAAATACGTGGAATAAATAATTCTAACTAACCTCAAACTAAAAATATTCAAGCTTAAAAGATATTTGTTACTCAAGAAAAATTAACTTTTGGATTTTAAATAAAACAAATTATTATTATTATTAAATGTATGACCTTTGCAACTTTTTTGACATGACAGGCGGTTGAATTTGAGGGAAGTTGTCCACATAAAGCACTAGGCTGGATCAGTTTCCCCAATTACCCAAAGTAGAATCACTCCCGTCATAGGACAACGAGATGATGGGTAGGGATTTGTTATGAAACTCAGTACTTTTAGATTGCAACAAATAAAAATAAATGTTTTCTGTAGAAGTGGATGCAATCTACACATGCAATCTAACTAAGCTTTTTTTTTAAATGTGTTTTTTCAGCGGAGAGACGAATGTAAGTTTTCAACAGCCTAGCTACAAGACAGCAATGGAGCATTTTATAAAATAATAAATAGTCTCGGATCAAAATGTAAAGGAACAGTTCAACTAAAATTAAATTATTATTATTATTATATTATATATTAATATTATTCAATATTATATTAAAATCATGTTATCAGATATTTTGACGATGACAAGTGTAATTCTGGCATCATCAAAAGCCCGAAACAAGCCAGTATCCCTCACCAAAAAGTACCGATAAGAGTACCGTTAAAGTTCGAGACAAAAAGTGGTATTGATAAGAGTAGTGACCATTTAAACCTGAACGATACCCATCACTAATGTTGGGCGGCACGTTTCCTCAAAGGAAAGAGAAAACAGTTCATGGTTGGGGGCATATAAGCAGTAAAAGTAAAACAGAAGAATGGAATAAAAAAAGAGAGAAAACAAGAGAGAAGAGAAACCTGTATTGGTAAAGAAGGGTGTGGATCATCAGGAAAGATACTGTTGGGTTCTGTTGATGATTAGAGGTAGAAAGACAGGGGATTACACAACAGCGGGGCAGGTTTAGAGTTGTGCAAGGATTTGGGGTGGGGGAAAGAGAGGAGAGAGAGAGGAGAGAGAGAGGAGAGAGAGAGAGAGAGAGAGAGAGAGAGAGGAGAGAGAGAGAGAGAGAGAGAGAGAGAGAGAGAGAGAGAGAGAGAGAGAGAGGAGAGAGACAGAGACAGAGACAGAGACAGAGACAGAGACAGAGAGAGAGAGAGAGAGAGAGAGAGAGAGAGAGAGAGAGAGAGAGAGAGAGAGAGATAGTGGGGGTGCGGTGGGGGCTGATGTTACTACATCTGTTCCTAACCATCAGACTCACTTTCAAACACACACACACACACACACATTCATCCGCATCCCAGTTTAAAAAGAAATCAGCAAATGTAGACTAGGGGGGAGCGGAGGTGATTCTGGTGCGAAGCATGTGTTGCGTGTGCATGCGTGTGTGCATAAAAGCGCGTGAATCTTGAGTGTTTATTCGTTTGTCAGAAGCACACAAGGGTGGAAAAGTTTTCCCACTGTGCCAAACTGAGCAAGCAAGAATGCTGCCTCTCTCTCTCTCTCTCTGGTCTCTCTCTCTCTGGTCTCTCTCTCTCTGGTCTCTCTCTGGTCTCTCTCTCTCTGGTCTCTCTCTCTCTCTCTCTCTCTCTCTCTCTCTCTCTCTCTCTCTCTCGTCTCTCTGGTCTCTCTCTCTCTCTCTCTCTCTGGTCTCTCTCTGGTCTCTCTCTCTCTGGTCTCTCTCTGGTCTCTCTCTCTCTGGTCTCTCTCTCTCTGGTCTCTCTCTCTCTCTCTCTCTCTCTCTCTCTCTCTCTCTCTCTCTCTCTCTCTCTCTCTCTCTCTCTCTCTCTCGTCTCTCTGGTCTCTCTCTCTCTCTCTCTCTCTGGTCTCTCTCTGGTCTCTCTCTCTCTGGTCTCTCTCTCTCTCTCTGGTCTCTCTGGTCTCTCTGGTCTCTCTGGTCTCTCTGGTCTCTCTGGTCTCTCTGGTCTCTCTCTCTCTCTCTCTCTGGTCTCTCTCTCTCTCTCTCTCTCTCTCTCTCTCTCTCTCTCTCTCTCTCTCTCTCTCTCTCTCTCTCGTCTCTCTGGTCTCTCTCTCGTCTCTCTGGTCTCTCTCTCTCCCTCTCTCTGGTCTCTCTCTCTCTCTCTCTCTCTCTGGTCTCTCTCTCTCTCTCTCTCTCTCTCTCTCTCTCTCTCTCTCTCTCTCTCTCCCTCCATTTGCTTTCACTCCATATTGTTTCATCTTCCATCTTTCCCTCACTACCTCTTCTCAGTCTAGTAAACACATCCACACGGCTCTTCTAAAATGGTAACCACCCTCGAAAACATTTAAAACTCATGATGAACGTGGTAGTAAGAGACATAGTTTACAAATGTGACTGATGCTTTTTTTAGGTCTGAGGCTTGCAGGGCATCCAAGATGTAGCGCTCCCTAGCTCCGGGGAATTAAGTAAATGAACTTAGGGTGAAAGTTATTTGATCATTATAATAAAATAAACAAATTTTTCATAAAAGGGAGGCAACTGGAAGCGTCACAATTTAATCATTGCAAGAATAATTATAATTTAATAAATAAATATCATTTAACCTTCTGTGAAGCAGCTGCATTGTATATTGTAAACATCCAAATATTAATATTATAATGTGAACAACAAATAATTATGTTATTAGTAAAAAATCCAAAACTTTTTTAACTTTTTTAACAATTTATTACTTTTAACAATCTCTGAATCAACACTGTATTTAGGCCCAAACTTTTTTTTTAGACTTTTGGCGAATATGAATATCCTGATTAGTTTTTTGCGATAAATTGTGAGGCAATTTAATATTAAAAATAGAAAATAAACCAAATGATGATGCCTAGTTAAAAAACACAATCAAAATGACCTATTTAGAACACAGTTTTATAGAGATTTAGATTGAAAATGTAATCTAAAAGATTTAGATTTAGAGATTTAAATTAGCTGATCTAGCAAAAATGTTTTTTTAAGATAAATACTGTAAAGGCAGGGTGATGTGCAATTGTGCAAAGTGTATTAAACTGTATGGAGAATAATATGGTTTAATTGACAGCAGAAAACATTGGCAAATTAGCCAAACTATTTACATATGAACACACTAGAGGTGGGGGGGTAGAACTGGATAGACGGGCATTTAAATTCTGCGTGCACACATTCCTCGCAGGCTTATTGGAAATTGCATAGAAAGATGTGCAGAATTCAGCAGAATCGCCACAACCGTCAATCACAAACTTTTAATTATGATAATTTTCCCCAAACAAATCACAAGCCTTGATTTACTTTGATTTCATCACCAACTAGTCGTCTACATTACAACAACACACACATGTGACTCTCCGAACAGCAACAGACTTTTTATTAGTGATGCATTCCCAATCTAAATTTACATTTGTGTTTGGACAAGAAGCCACATCATCCACCTCCAGCCACACATCATAACACCCAACTTTCAATTTAGTCTTTTAGCGTACACTATTTCCTTTCTCAAAAGGTTCAGAGCAGATCTGGCCTAAATTCATCTAGTTTAAGTAATTGGCCTCACTCCTGGGATGCAAATGACAGAGCTGGGGTGGGTTGGGCCTTCCAAGGATGGCTGCCAGACAATAGCTCCAAACCAAACTGCCAAAAGTGACACGTGCACATCGAAAGCAAACAGATACCTAATGGAGCGATCCTGGTGCCTGGGTGTCTGTTTTCATTGAATGTGTGACTCTTTCTTCGGTAAAATCACAAATGAAGATATTTTGAGAAATGTCTTGGAGGATTTGTCTCCAAAAAATAGAGAGTTGTAAGCTACCAACATTCTTCAAAACATCTTCTTGTGCTGCGCAGAAGTCAGACGGGCATGAATAGACGTGGGGATGAATGAAAAAATGGGTCTAAAACAATAAACTCTGCAAAAGTCTATTGGGGGTTGTAACAGCAAATCCAGTTACCATATGTTGGCTGTTTATGACAGCCTCAAGTTTCTAACATCCCTGCGCTAAAAGATACGGGGCGAAGTCCAGACTCTCTTGTGTGAAATAAGTATTGATAAATGAAGCTGCGGAGGAAGGAAGCATCGCTCCTGTTGCCCGTATGAAGAGTTTGAGTGTTTTTTTCACTCCCCTCATTTATCCTCTCCACCAATCGTATGTTTGAGTAATTCCGAGCGGCTGGGGCCCATCCTCCGCCCATTCACTCAGCATCCTGCCCTGACTTGCCAAACCGAGTTACACAAATCCTCTCACACACACCGAACACCCAACGACAAAGAAAGCTCACTCAGTCACCATCATGACTATCGCTGTAGGTTTTTAACAGCCTGTGACGCATTCTCATGTGCAGTATGACACCCTAAACTCTTCTCAGGCTTTCTCTCTCACTCTCAAGGGCAAGGATCAGGGTATCTGTATACATCCAGAAAGAGGCCTAACTAGAACAGAGGTAAAATATTACCCGTCTCTCTCTCTCTCTTACTCAAATAAATCAAACTTTTCTTGCCTTTCGTTCTTAAGTGTTTCATTTGTTGTTCATTCGCGTTAGTCGTTCCTCAGCATCTCATTGTCTTAGCTGCCCTAGAGTAGATGCTTGCACAAGCTCCTTCCCGCTAAACATGGCTCAATAGGGAATAAGCCTCTGATCTTTATGTAATGGCCTACTGCAAAACACCAAACACAATGGAACTTTCTTAACGGCATCCAAAAGTCTGAAAAGAAACTTCCTGCAGAAGAAAACTATCCCTATCGGCATGCATTGTACGGCCCTCTTGCCAACAACGATTGTGATCCAGCAGACCCTGCAAACTAACCAGACAAAAGATGAATGTGTAAGATGATTAAAACCTTCTCAAGTTTGTCGAGCTATTTCTCAAAGGTTTGAAATATTGAGATGTGGCATCCCAAGACAGATCACAGGTGCTATAAATCATCACGAAAAAACAGAGGAAACATCTTATTAATACATTCTCGTGTCTTATAACATTTGCTCTCTGGAACAGTACTTCACATCGCTGCTAAAAATGTCCGAATTTACAATAGGTGCCATGTGTAGGTTTAGGATAGAAAGTCTTTGTAATTGAATTTGTGCAATGTATGGGTTGTTGCCTCTGGGTAACACAAGATGTTGAGAGTGTGAAATGAACTGCCCTGACGAAACCCCACACGATAGTACACATGACCAAAATGATCCAACCTACGAGTGTGAGAAAATGATGTACTTCCCTCTACGAAATCAGTTCAATGCCTCAGGAGCAGAACAGAAACAACGTACGGTCAGCGAAATAAAAAAGTATGATGGGCAGCCAAGCACAAAAAAGCAAACACACACACACACATATATATATATGTATAAGAAGTCCTTACGTCTTCATCTATCCTCTCAGTCTGGTCACATCTCACCATCCATCAAACATGCTAGTTCACGTCCGAGTAGTCTTTACATTAAGCCGCATTCCCTTACAACTTTTTTTAAGCACATTTTGGACTAGTGCATAGAAAACCCAGATGAAGATGCCAGGATGCGCATACATTTTGATAATGCGCATAACGGAGTAGAATAAACTTTTTATTTTATTTAAAAGATTCGCATGAACTACGATGACAGCGCGTTTAAGAAAAATTCTAACATGCGCATTAAAAGAATCCAAAAGATCATGTGATACAAAAAATGGTCATTATAGAATGCCTTAGCAAAAGTCTGCCGTCACATCATGCTCCATCTACGAGTTCTGAGACAGTTGTTATATACATTAAAAAGGAAGTACCGATATTTTTTTAAATTTTACTAGAAAAAAAGAAAATTTTTTAGGATGGGAACAGTGCTTTCCCCCCAAATGTATTATGCGATAACTCAGTTTTGGGCATGAAGGAAACATAGCTCATGCAACCTAAACTGAATTATCACAACCATTGTCCTCCGTTGCAAATCTCACTGTGTCTGTTGTTGTGATGTGGTGTTTAGTTAAATGAAATGTGTGGCTGTTGTTTGCAGCGAGATTGCAATATCTCTTTCATCTCAGGCCTGCAGCCACTCAAACAGGTTCTTGTTGGATGACAGAGTGCCTCACCTCTCAAAGAAGCCTCAGGCCCAACCACCGTATGTCATCTTTTACTCAACATCCAAAATGTCAGAACGAAACAAATTTACATAATGATGAAGAAAGCCTTGCAATGCCGAAAGGTAGGATCAGATAAAGCCTTTGAAATCGGTCACATCTTTGCCTTTGTGACATCTCTTTAGCCATAACTCTGGCGGTATGAGATAAACAGTTTGGTCCTGTTCTGTGACTTTTCAACAGATGCGCCACAAGTCTGAGCATGGGCGACTGCAGGCACTCCAAAGCGTTGTTTGAGCAACAGGCCGTGACTCATACGAGCATTGAAAGACTACAGTTGGATGAAAACTAAACACGGTCCTATGAATAGAATTTACTTTGTGAACATCACCTCGGTTAAGTCCCACTAAATATAATACATGATGTAAAGCCCTAAAAACTGTCAAACCACGCTGGTGAAGTGAAGTGCGAAATCAGTTCGCATGGCAATTCAAGGCTGTTTGCCTATAAACATTTAGATTAAAATGTCATCAGTTGAAAACTGAATGGGGGAAATGCACATTTTCTTCATTTTTTGTGTAAAAGAATGCCTTTAAGGCAGCACCGTACTTTAACCTAGATAACACAGCTGCTTTGGAGAGGAGCATGTTGACCTTTGACCCTGCTACCTGAGAACCCTGAAAGAGGCGAGTGGAAATGTAGCTAACTACACTTATTGACAATGAACAGCATATACTCCACTAGGGCTGTCTAAAGATGGATCATGAGTTTTTGCAGTCACTATAACAATTTGTGTTTACATTATATATGCCTTTGAAAATGAATGTGTATTACAAATGGTAGCTGTGCAAGCTAAAAAAAAAGATAGAAACTGCTAATTAAAGTCACAGACATATGTTATTAAAGTGTAAATATTATGAGTATTTTAAAGATTAGTATAAAAATACTTAAATTATTAAAATTGATTAAAACATTTTTTTGATTTAGATATATGTATATATATTATATATGTATCATGCATATTTAAATATGATTACATATAAAAATATAAATATTTATAAAAATTAATTAAATATGGACATTTTTAGTTTTCTGAAATTATACATGTTTGTAAATGTTTTTATAACTGCTTAACTATTATGCACGGTTCACAGACACTTATAAGTAAACACAAAACTTGTTTAAAAGCATTAATAAACAAAATTTTATTGCCATTTAAAACCAATTATTAATGTTTTAAGTTTTCCTATTTGTCATATTCTATCCTTAGCATATTCTTTAAATAGATAGGAGATAAATAGAAGACAATAATGTAAAGAACTTTTGCTTTTTAATCAGCAAGAAGCTATTACCTCGTCTCTTATTAATTGTGCAACAAGGTGCAACAAAAATAGATTCCATCATCATGCATTAAAAGCTAACAAACACATGAGGTTCCAGAGATGTTTAAACGTCTGCATGCTTTTACAAAACAGAATTATAAACTTTAACCAGACATGTTTTACATTTAAACATAGGTTGTCTAACTTAAGTAAATTTGAGAGGATCCACACATGGATATCAAAACACGGTTTTGCAGACCACATGCATGGTGCGGGGCCGAGATGGTTGTACATTGATGGATGTAAGAGGGAAGGAATGCGAGTCGAGGATGTAAAATATGTGAACGCAACGTGAAAGACGAGTGCAGGTGCGACTCAACCAGCATAGATAAATAAAACGATGCAATAAACACAGGACAAATAATAACTGTTTTTTAGGTCTTAAAAGCAGACGAGTCGTCCATGCTGCAAGTGCAAGCAGTGAAGATGCTGAGAGGTTGCGTGCTCACGCATACAGGCGGCCTCGGTTCTGGACGGACAGTTAGGTATATTTACCCGTTCTAAGATGAGGATGCATTACGCAGCTGACGCTCGGGGTGGACGATGGACGACAGTGCACCTCGTGTGTCAGCACCACTGCTCACACTGCAGGGAGACCACAGAGAAGCAGTTTAATATGCATGCCTAAATACACACACACATTTCATTCGGGATGACAAAACAATGAGGGACGACGTGCAGACTTTTGACCTTGAAATCTGTTATAAAGTAATAAAGGCATTGCAAAACTTGCTGTGTTGAATCATGTCCCTATGAAAAGGCCCATCCCTTTTCTTTCAATCTCAACAGCTGGAGTTTGACCTGCAGTCAGGGTACATTTTAACTTATGCCAAACTCTCCCTAAATGCTACTTTACATCAAATCAAGTTAGTAACCATCTTTTTTTCTCCACTTATCAGAATCTCTATTTGAGATATTTGGATAACTGAAAACGTTTCTGGACTTTTCTTCATGTTGCATCTTTTACATCATTTCCTTAAAGTCAGAAAATACTTTAGTCATCATTTAATTCCCCACATCGGATTATTCAACCCTGTGACTTGCTTTTTTCTCAGAACACAAAGAATGTTGGTAACGAAAACCATGGTACCCATTGACGTGTACCGTACATGCACAAAGTCAATGCAGGTCAAAGGGTGCTGACGTGGTTCAGTTTACATTCTTCGAAATATGTTCTTTTGTGTTCTGCAGATCACGGAGGTGATGGAGGGATACAGATGAAGGGGAGGAGAGATAAGTACGTAGAGTTATCCTCTTTGTGGAGAAGAGAAAAGCAGAGGGGGTGATGGAGTGTGTGAGAGAGAGAGAGAGAGAGAGAGAGAGAGAGAGAGAGAGAGAGAGAGAGAGAGAGAGAGAGAGAGAGAGAGAGAGAGAGAGAGAGAGAGAGAGAGAGAGAGAGAGAGAGAGAGAGAGAGAGAGTCAAGACAAATGACCATAAAAAGTTCAACTCAAACTTCATCGCTGGTGGGGGATGGAGAAATGGGACAAGCAAGGGAGACGGAGGACAGAGATGTGGGAGAGATGGAGGAAGGGATGAGAGACGTAGGGCGAAGATTATCAGATTAGTGGCTGGTAAGACTGCCTAATTGAGAGGCAAAGAGGCAGGTATAATGGGTTGGGTGCAGGAGACATTTTAGGTTGCTGTGGTCTTGTGTGTTCATCTTAAGCTCCATCCTGTAAAACACACCCAGTCTGTGTGTCATCCATGTTACATGGCCCTGATAATGATGACAGGATACTGACTTCACCAACTATTACTGGCTTTGTGTGAATGGTGCAATAGTCACAGCAAAGATAAAAACAAGGGACAAGGGAGATAATGGCGTACAGCGAATGTCAAGATCGGCATTTCTGATGCATTCCAAGACTCCATCCTCTAACCGCATATAAAAAGTTTAAACAGCTGAATGATGTGAAAACGGAGTATAACAGATATAAACCATGTCACATCTTTAGCACATGGAATTGGTCGCATTTAGGCTAGGTCCCTGCTCAATGAGCGCAGGTACACACAACATCCATATTTGGGTTGAACCTGTTTGTGTAGGCACATCATGTGATTATCTCCACCTCCGTATGTGAGCATGAGCACTTCAATGTGTGTGTGAAAGAATGCTGCTGCTCTGTTTCAGGGGCCTGGATGACAGGCACGGACAAGTGCAGGAACCGACGTGTTCGAGAGCAGTTGGCGCTCTGAGATATCGCTGTTTTCTGCCTAGCACATCACCCCGCAATATCAGTTTCAACACCAAGAGACAGAGATAAAACCCAGAGAAAGAAAGAGTGACGGAAAGGCACTGGGCTCAAAAGAAAAGGTTGAAAAGAGAACTGATGAATGAGCGCAGAAAGCGAGGTGGTGCACGCACGAGGTGAGAATCTAGACAAACGGGACGGGCCAGTTTCCTTGTGTGCTGCTTGAAGGACTGAGCTGTATTAACTGCTCACAACCTGGCTTGTTTGTTTTGTTTCTACTAAACACCACGGACAATGAGGGGGAGAGGGGGTGGGGTACGGTTGGAGGGTGTTACAAGAACCAGCACCACCCTGAGGTCTCGTATCCTTATCAATGCAGAAGGAACCCACAGAAGGACAGATATATGTTACTGCAGTTACACCACCTTGTATACGACAACCTTACCCCTGAAACTCACTTAGTTTACATCAAACACAAACTGAAAATGACTAATTACAGTGATTTACGTTTTTATTGAGGATAGTTGTAGGCCAAACCTCCTCAATGTCATCTTACTGAAAAAAAAGATCCTAATGTCATAGAAATAAACCAACTTGTAGGAATGCCAAGGAAAGATTATAAAAATGTGATCATGTTCAAACAGAATGCATTTACATGTACAGGTTTTTTTAAATGTACAGAAATTACCGTTAAAACAAAAAATGTAAACCAAGTAAAATATTGGCCTTAATGCTATATTTTAATGCCTTTAATAGGACTGTGGATGCTTGACAGAACACTGCTGGGTGGAGATAGGGGAACAGGGGGTCAGATTCAGCACCAACAATGTTCTGTAAATCAATTTTTGAATGTTGCCTCATCAAAAGACAAAATTATGTTAAGGGACTATAATTATTTACTGTAATTATAAACACATTAAATATAACAAAGTCTTGGAAAATAAAAAATAAATGAAGCAATTCTAGCATAAGGCGTGTGACATTTTGGGTTATGGATTTGACATACAAACACTCAGAATGAATATGTGAACACAATAAACTGAACTTTCAACTTCTATTTTCTAAAACCCTGACAATTGAGGCTTACATTCGAAAAATATCAATATATGCACAAGTTCTGTTTTAAAACAGACAATCCCCCTGTACGGGGACAAAAATGGACATGGTTTTTTGGAAATGGCTTTATAGAATTTCTTCAAAGTACAATAAACAAAGCAGAAAAGTGGAAAGGGGTAGCTTTTTTATATCATAAAACTATTCATATTTTTTTACTTTTATGTAGAATAAATTGTCTGTTTATGAAGAATATGTAGTGTGATGGATGTTAACTTTAAACAGCTAAAAAAATAAAACAAATACTTTAAAAATTTAAAGAGAAACATCACATGTGTATTTGAACCACAAAATTTGGACATCTGTGCTATTTGTATTGTAAAAATTCCAGTAAAAATTGTTTTTCATTGTAAGGTTGACATTTACACACAGTTGCAAAAAAACAGAATACAAAACTATTTTCTGTGGCCATTACTCTCGAGTACCACCCTGCAAAGCATCGCTTCAACACTTTGGTAAGATGTTTCTCAATAAGTCTGCAGAAGTGCCTGTGATGCGACAAAAAATAAAACACGTGCAAAACTAAAACCATCAGACTGTTCAGTGTGTGGCAACATGTGGAAACTCCGGTACAGCTCGAGTCCCTTCTGTACTAAACCAAGCCTGTGGCAGTAGAAGATGTTTGTACATCAAACCAAAGTTGTTTTTCTGAGCACATCAGAATTTTCTACTTCTCATACAACTACCAGTTCCACACATCCAGTTTTCATTCTAGTTATCTCATTGTAACATGACTAACGACAAAGAAAAATGATCAAGGAACAAATGCACAAAGAAGTGCAACTTTTCCAACCTGTTGCAAACAATGTGGAGTTTTGTGAACACAAACAGAGGTTGACAGTCACTTCTAAACATCACTCAGCACCTAAGATGAGCATACGTCATACCAGGCAGTGTGCTACCCTACACAGGAAGTGGCTTTCATTTACAAATCAAGCTCCATTTATGCAAACCAGCTCTTCTGTATCTCTACGAACATCTCAGATGCCAAGGTATATTGTTCGGCCTACGTATGAAAATACAATGTTTCATCCCTTTCAGAAATTATTTTAAAGATGGACTCTTAAGACAAAGTCACAATTCAAGGATGCACAGTAAGATCTGGTTCTAGTTGCACATGTGTTTTTTTGTTTTGGGGGGATGGGGGACCTCTTGCCCCAGCTGTGGTGCATGTACTGTAGTTCCTGGCTCTTCAGAGGTTAAGAGATGATGTAAACAAGCCAGCAAAATGAGGGGTCCTTGGCAACAGACGACTCAGCTGTCAAACCTCACAGGTGCCTGCGACAGGGACTCCTCTCTTACAATTGACCCTCACTGAGGGGGGCTTAATTTGGGCCTGAACGGCACATATGGTGGTTCGGTTTGGCTGGACTTCACAGCGGGGTACCGCGAGGGCAGTAGACTGGTCACATGGGCGAGGTAAAGTACAGCGGAGTCTCGTATTCGAGCTCATCTCCATATCCATGCAAATACTGATGGGTGGAAAAGAAAAAAATAGGACTTTGACACAAAAGAGAGACTGAGAGGCAGAGCACTGGAAGGGTTCCTGTAAGCGAAAACAGACACTGGCACTCGGTTCGCTTTCTGTGGAGAGCTGTGGTGTGGGTTACAGAGGACTGCAGATGCGGGGTCCATGCTGAAAGATCAGTGTGCCATTGACAGCTGCCTGGAAAAAGCATACACTGTCCACCCCTTATTACAGATGGTGTGTGTGCACACAAGCTCACTCTCACAGAATATCTCTGTCCCCCACCAGCCTGTCCAAAACAGGGCAGCCATTTTAGGATGTTTCCTTCAGGGAGAAACCAGAGCTACCAATGAAAAGAATGGTGAGAATACACTAGGACCTTCTTGGGCTTACGGTGGTTAAACATGTGGGGCGTTGAGGATGGCTCTGAGCATCTAATCTCCTTCCCTCCTGTTGTTCTTGCTGTGATCACCCTTTTATTTAGCAGACATGTTCGTGCAGGATCTTTCAGATATCTCTCTTTCAGAAGGCTGCAAACTGCACTTCCAGTACGGCGTATAAAAGTGAAAACATAGAGGAATGCCATGTCCTGCTTTTGTGACCCCCAAAACACTAGATTCTAATGTATTTTATGGAGAATATTTTAAGTAAAAAAAATCCTCCTGGAAAGCAGTCACACGGGAATGCCCTCACAATTTCACTCACTCCAGACCTTTCTCCACAGTGCTGGTCAGGCTTGCACTTTTATGGCAAAAAAGGACACAGCGGGTCCATGCCGTTCTCCATTGACAGTTGTCTATCTGTGTAACAAATGGAACATTCATCGAAGGGCAACAGTGACAGCTCGCTCCATAAATCTTGGGCGCACACAGCGGGTTCTCCAAACTTTGGTCTGCACACAGCTTGGCCGGCACAACTTAGCATCACTGACAACCCGTCAGGTTCTGCTGATCTAAATCCTCTAGCATAACTTTAGACTTTACCATTGTGATAACTGATGATAAGGAGATGCTGAAAAGTAATCAAGTAACGCTGAAAGAAGGGATCCCAAAATGTTCAAAGCACACTTTTTGAATAACAAAAGCTGCCACCTTTATCACCAAAAACACGGCATCCCAGCCGGTGTGAAAAAGCAACAAGTGGCATCATGGGTACCACCTGCTTCCAGTGTAATCTCACAGGTTAAATAAGTCTTATTTACATTACAAATGTGGCAAGATGGCCATGAATGCTAATGCTAGCAAACAAGATTTTAAAAGTTCTTTGAGAATCCCTCACCAGCACATGACATTATAAATTGTACAATAAAAGTAAAAAGATGACTTTGATAACATCACTTTTTAATGCCCTGTTGATAGGTGTGGTATTTGGTTCCACCAAGTATACTGTGAAAATCTCTATACACCTGAGAACACAAAGAGTGGAGGAGGAGGCAGTGGGGGTCCCTTCAGGCTTTTTAAGGCCTGTTACTCCGGCAAGCTCCTACAAGTCATCCTGAAAGAGACCCACTACGCTGTTGCACACATCCTGTCCTTACTACAGACTGAATACACCAGGCTTTCCTCACAATTGTTCGTAAGTTCAAAGCCGACCAAATAGAATAAACAGAAGGTTTTCTGTAATAGGCTCCTTAGTTATTATCTATAAAAAAAAAAATGTTGCATCATAATGCGAATCGCTGCAAATAGCGTGCCATGAGTCTAGTTAGTCAGGTTCCGAGACTGGCTGGCTGCCACTCTAGGTTTTCCATCATCTGTTTGGAAGAGAAAAGGAAAACGACTGGAGGGGAGACTGATGTACAACTAGTCAAATATCCCTCATACAGCATGTTATAATGGAGCTCTTTGTAAAGCAGAGAAGAATACAGCCTTCATCGAGCTGATGCTGAGACCATCCCTGCCGCTCATACGTACATGGACACAACACATATTCAGCCACGTGGGGACCATGAACAAATTGGGAAGCCCGTTTTTCCGACTCCGGAGAAGAAATCTTTTGGAGTGAGAGAAACCGACAGCTTAAAGTTGTGAAAGCTCTTATACATCAACTAGACGGCCTAGAGCAGCAATGATGTTATCTTCAGTCCCTGTGCATTCCCTCACTCACTCTTCTTTCACTCTATCAGTCTATCAGTTGTGCACCTCCCCTCCCCTCCGGTCCCTTATTGGCTTCTGTTCCAATGTTACATGGCTCCTAAGCGAGGATGCGGGCCAAAGTACAAGGCCAAAACATCAGCCAACTGGTGCCGTAGTGGCACTCACCCACCCACCAAGTGCCCGCCCCCAAAGCCCCGACCCATGTGACTCCACCTGACCAATCCCAGCCTGAGCCGCCAGCTGTTTGCTATTGCCGTTCGCCTGAGTGACAACCAGGCCGGCAGTTGCAGCAGGGGTCATCCATCACACTCCAGCACATGCTGACGCGGAGGGCTTCTCGGCTACACTGAAGCGACTCCCCAGCATCGCATCACATCACATACTGCTCCCCCCTCCTCCCCTGCCTGAAATAAGAGTCACATTGTTTTTTCCTTCGTGCAGCTTCGGAGTTGCTGCGCAGGGTCTCTCTACATAGGCTGCTGCCTGAGGACACGCTCCTACAAGGAAGCGATTCATCTGAAATGGGGGGGTGGAAGCTCTGGAACTTCAGAGATTTTGAAAGCCGAGTGTGTTAAAGTCCTAAATGTGGTGTCGTGGTGGTTAGCATCAGGCGGACCATCCTACAAAAGGCTGAGGAGGCCGTATATGAGCAAAGAATGAGCTAAAAAACAAACAAACTGAATTTATATTTGATCTCTTGTAAGCCAAATGGCATTACAAAAAGTGGAAAAATGCATAGAAATTATGAAACACTTCAAAAGCAAGCACACTGTTCCATTTACAAGTGCAAGTTATTCATACAGGTATTGTTCTTTGACTAACCTGAAAGACATCAGCCAATACATAAACTAAATAAAGTACACAAGCACAGTCAAAGGATGGCCGGTCATTACAAACCAATTTCTTTTGTAATTCCATGACACTCTGTAGAGGCGTTAGGGCACCGGCGTTTTGGCTACAGTTTCGCTACGGCCTCATTTCCATCTCTATGGACCCCCTTAATGTTTGCCCACAGACTGATAAAGAGGGTCTCATCAGATGTAAGCCGGCACCAGAGTGGGTACAGATTGGTGGGTGGGTGACAGCCTTAGACACAGTAAGGCTATGAAAGGATAAAAGGGGTTAAAACACGCAAGAAAGGACAATTACAACTTTCTAACAAAGGCAAACCGGCTAAGCTGAAATGTCACATGGTTCAACAATGGTAAAAGACCTGGTTTACTCTATTCATTTTAGAGAACACTTTGGCTGGAGATTCTTAGACCACCACTTAAAAAAGCATTTAATGTTTAGCACTAACAAAGCAATTAGATTAGAAGAACGCTGAAATGGCTACAAAGCAGTTGTTTTTCCCTCTGATTTTTTAGACAAAATTAAGGCTTAAGACTAGAACCAATTATTTTCTTCTTATGAGAAACAATTCTCTTCATAAGCACAATACTTATCGTAATTATGAAAACCTGAAAAAACATCCAGTATCCACCATTTCCTCTTCCGCAGAGGTTTAACATACTCGCACACAGTCTTGTGGGATAGGCCATTTCCTTAGTAAGGCAAGAAAGAGGCAGCAAAAGCACAATCACAGACAAGCGGCTCGAAAGCAGATGAGGAATTAAATGACTTCTTATCACAAACTCCGAATTATTACAAAATATAAGATATGAAGCATTAAGATTTAGAATTTTGAGTTTACCAAAGTAAAAGACAAAAACAAACATCTACTTTACAACTAAGAGTTGTCTGAATAAACATAATAAAAAATAAGGTGATTCGAAGGATTCTTCATTTATCATTTAGAAATGTATTGTGTAACGAAAATCATAAGTTAAAATGTTTAACTACTAGTTCTAACAGCCAGTGGCAATGTAGAATTTTTGTCTAAACATTCAAGTTTTAAGAAAAAGCTGTGGTTATAGACGGACCCTTGATCTATTCCTCTGGTAAGCCAATCAACAGCCTGGTTTATCTTTTCTTCTCTTTGATTAAGTTTATTATTGCCATTCCTAGTATCAAAGTTCGAAAGCAGGGGTCAAACACTCTGGTTAATGATGAACACTTGACAGAAATGTTGTATGTGATGCTGAGGATGGCGAAAAAATGAGAAGTAAGTAAAGGTATCCACTGCGTTTTCTGATGACTAACTCTGATGAGGATGTTTTGAAATGTGGCAGTTTCTGTTCATCCCTTCTTGTAATCTTGTTGGCAGGCAGAGACAGGTCGGCTTATAGAGCATCTGAACACGTAGTTGTTTTTAACCACAAGGTGAAATCCAACCAGGCAAGAACGGGAGTCTGAGAAAAACTAATTGTCCTAAGTGTTTGTTTAAATGAAGTGATGCATTAGAGTCCAGGTCTGGTTAACGCATATAAAAAAGAAATTTGTACTTCTTGTTCTTGGCCTTTTTTGATATCTGGGTGGGTCCTTCTAAAATATCTGAGCGTGCAGCCTCGCTGTGAAGGTGTTGAAGGAGGGCAGCGTTTGTGTCTGCTCATTGTGTACACATCCCCTGATGGGAAAGGCTAGGTTTCAGGAGAAGAAAGAACCCTGCTCGCCATCTTTTGTGCTTTCTCCTCAGGGGCGCGTCAGCAGAACCTGCCCCATTGACTCCTTGTTTCCCATGGGAGCCTGACAGTGTCCCATTAACCCCAGACCAGCGGGGCGGACACACCTTTACCTTTTCACCTGGCCATTCAACTTCACGACCCAAAACTGGAATTGACCACCATCTTAGAGACCTACTCAACCCCCTCCCAGCTTCACACCACTATGACTGACTCCACCACACAGACACTTTTATTTTGGAAACACTAGCAAGCTTATCAGCATCTTTTATCTTTTCTAATGCTGATGTCCGTAAACAGTGCAAGCGTGGCCCGGTCATATGTCAAAATAGATCGCCTCTCATTAAGGCGTTTTTTTCTTCTTTTGACCACTGATGTGATCTAAGCACTCGACTTTTTGCACGTCCGCAACTCGATGAGGAATATAGGAGTATGCAAGGCTTGGGTGCGACTTTAAGGAGCCATTCATGACTGTAAGATTCTTCGATGTTAGACTTGCGTGATACGTCTGACAGCATCTTAGTCAGAGAAAGTTGACTGAAAATCTAGGATAAAAACATGTGAAAGAACTTTTCCTTACAATACATCAACTGAATGTCGTTGCTTTTCATTCATCAAGCCAGTGAGATAAAAACCCAAAGTGAAGTTTCAAAGCCGTAAATTCCTGCCTCCCCTCCCTGTAACTCACTCAATGTTCTCCGACCCCCCTCCTTCGTTCACTCCTCGTCTCCGTCTCCGCCTTCGTCCCAAGGCCAGTCCAGTAATCTCATCCTCCCATCCCCCCTACGCTTCCAGCAGCTGTGCAAAGGGATGCTCTCAGGTAGAGGCCCATGTGTTTGCACAAGAGTTGGAAGAAGGTGTGTGGCCTACTTCTTTACAAGCCTGAGGAACGGCAGGACTAAGGGCATGCGCTCCAGTCTCTGTGGATACGAGGTGTGTCCTCTATTTGCAGAACAAACAACAGTACCTTTTCAGCTCAGGCAGGAGGACATTAAGGGAGTGGGTGTGGATGGGTACATGTTTGGTTCGGTTTAGAAGAAAAGGATGACTGGGAAGACTGTTGTGGGCTTGAATTATCTGTTCTTATCCATCGCTGGATAAACTTTTAAAGGGAACTTTAATGACTAGTTGTGGGTGGGCCAACATGGAATAGGAAGCGGTTTGCAGTACCAAACTACTTCTTTCAACAATGATTGATTGTGTCACTGTAGCATACATAAAATATGTGTGCTTGCCTATAAAACTTTTTCATTTTTCAGGCTTTTAAATGGCAAAAAAATTCTGGTCCCTTTTTTTGATATGCCAAGGAACACACAACTAATCATCATATCGATGCTATACAGTAAACGACACACAATACACAAAAAACAGGCAAAACAATGACTATAACACTCAACCACAGATCTTCTCAACATATTTGCTGAGCTGCACCGCAGGATTACACCCCAACCCGGCATGCATTGCAGCTCTCAGGTAAGATGTCATTAGGGCAGCTCATCCTTTCAGGCTATATTTGTTGTCAGTCCAGCGACGGTGTGGCAGACCAGCTAAGCGAACAGAAGCAAACAGCCACCTGAAGCCTAAGACGTCCAGAGCTCGGTTTACACAAAGGCCTTTCTGCATGTCTTCAAACGTGTCAGATGTGGAAAATGTTTGCACCACCCATTGTTAAGCTACGGCAAAACACCCTTCTTAGGACACAAGAGAGCCGTATAGGCTCATGGCTTTAAAGTTATCACATTGAAGGTGACTTGGCTAGTTCCAAAAGTTTTCGACTTTATTTCTTATTTAAAAATCTTCAAGTAAAAGCAGAATTAAGATTAAAATATGGCAACTGAATCATAGTCTCTCTCATAATCAGGCAGAAACTGGTTGTGCGATGCTATTGCCCTTTTTTTCCTTTCCACAACCACCCTTGGTCTGTCTTTTTCTCCCTCTCTTCCCTCCCTCGTTCTCGCTCCCTCCCTCAGCCAGCTCCACTAAGCAACAAGTGCTGCCTGTGAGTACCACCCCTCCCCCCCGCCCACCCCAGCCTCCAGAAGCTATCGCAAATCCTACAAGCAACTGCCAGCTGACAAAACTGTTTAGTCAGCAAGAGAGAGCCAAGCCGGGAGGGAGAGAGCTAGCGTGAGGCGAGAGACGGCAAACGAGGGCCGAGGCAGAAAAAGTTGTGCATCACTTGCTCTGTGCTATGATCAGACTTTTCCACTCTTAAAATCTGTCACGTTGGTCATGAAAAAACAAAACGCAAGTTGAGGACAAGTGAAAAAGATTAGAAGATACACTGTTGAACGTGAAAAACAAAGACAAGCTGAATCTCTAAACAGGGAGGACAGCCAAGCGACTAAGTAACTATTGTTCGAACACTTCCTTCATTTCTTCCCCCTCAACCTCAGAGAAGAGGCAAGTTTCACTTCCTGTCTTTCCTCTCATCTCCTCTTCTCGGCTTGCTGGAAACTCCTTTTTTTCCTCTGCTGGCCCGGCCTCCCTCGCTGCCTCCTCCATTGTGGCATTCTTTCACATCAGTGATAACCGTTGGGTTAGACTTTGAACTCTCAGCAAATACAAACCTTATTTGCTGGTTGCTCGGGGGAGAATCGGGGAAAGGTGATAAGACAGGCCAAGGTAACAGGGCTTCAGAGGTGTTTGTGAGCCATTCTTCAAAAGGCAATAAGATGTGCTCAAATTGATGGGCCGTTATGCTGACGACTCCTAAGATGAAGATGCTCTGATGAAATTTTATCCTGCCTTGTATAAGACTACATGTATAATGAGTGCAGCATGAGACAATGGAGCATGGAGGAAAAAAATTGCGGTTGCTTACAAATTTCTATACTTTGGAAAAATGACCAGTTGGAAAAGCTATGCAAAACCCTCAATCCCATATGACACATCTGCACCGCTGGACAATAATGGAGCACAGAAGACGAGACAGAGCAGCATTCATGAAATGTCTGCATTCTTGTGACTGCATTAAAGTATAGGCGGTGAGGGACTTCAACCAGGACAACCACAAATATAGCCGGGGCTAACGTGTCAGCACCCAACACTATTCTTGTAGGGACTTTCAGACACACAATCATGTCTGTTTGCTGCTCTGAAATGAGCCCTCCATCCAACTGAAACACAGTTTTTTTGTGTTAAAATCACAAACACAACTCTTAAAAAAGATCTACAACTTTCCTGGCATTGATAAGTTGTCTCGGCGTGAATTACTTAATTCCAATATTAATCTAGGCCATATACATCAAAACAAACCCGATCTGCTGGTCAAAATATACAAAGTTGAAAAAAGTGTCAACCTCAAATGTACCAAGGGGCTCATTTTCCTCCATCTCTCACTCCATCAAAATTTTTTCCTGCCTCCGCTCTATGCCACATGGAGGGATGGAATATAATCTTATCTAAAAAAGGCAGGATAAATATAGTCTCTAAAGAGCCAGCCCATCAAACCCCTAGGCCAAACGCAGGTCCGTCTCGTTCAGGATAAAAGGATGCACACTGCCTCTTTATGATGTATTTGCAAGATTTTGGGATTGCGGTTTATTGATGTGGTACAGTAATAGTGACTAGTCGAACCTTGAATGAAACCAGCAAGTATAGCTAAATTTGGAATAAATGTTACGCATTAAAGAAGTACATTTACATTTAGTCATTAAGTACATGAGTAAACCTTCAAAGGCACCTTTTAAGGTTTCTATAATGTATAACATGACCTTTGAAGCATTATTACAAAATTTGTGTGTATATCAAGTACAAGGGGGTCAGTGGGTATAGACCGATAAATATATTTCCTTTAAGTAACAGCACAACATTGACATTCAGGGCAGGTCCTAATTGCGATGTTTAGTGCTTCAAAAAGCTGTAAAGGAGGTATCTTGGGAATTACCATGAATGAACGTAGGGATAATGTCAATCCCCAAGACACTAAAGAGACACAAGGGAGGAAGACACTTTTAATTAGCCGACGAAGAAAAATACCATCAGAAGCCGGACAAGCCAAAGATATTCAAAGATGGCAGATCCAAGAGAGTTAAAGAAAAAGCAATCATTCAATAAATATCACGACATGTAACCTATAATGTCGAACTCAAAATTCTTCTTCCTCCTTTCCAACTGGATCACCAGATCTCTCATTTGTCTATTTGATAAAATCGCCAGACGCATGGCGAAATCCATTACTGAAGCTTGACGGAACCAAGCCACTTGGATGTCAGCTGACACACCAACCCGACTTTGCAAACTCATAAAACTCGGCATCCCAAACAACTTTTCTTAAGTTCGAGCCGAAGAGGAAACAAAGAAAAGCGGACGGCGTTCTCCAATAGCCACAACATCACGGAGTCGATCCCTCAATGATGTCAGCAAGGCCTCGACAAGGAGCGTGATAGACGCTACACGGCGTTCCCGAAACGCCGTGTTCAAAGGGAAGACGTCAAAGCGGAAACTTGCTCGACGTCTTCCCGTCAAGACGGATCACGTGACTCTTGAGGGCCGCGTTTGATCTTATATTTAGAGATGAGGGAAGACATGATGTCTGCGTAGTGAAGCAGATCTGGGCCTTGCTCGTCTCCAGTGTTGAATTTCGTAATGGAATGTGAACAGCTCATCCGGATCCGTCCTCTCCTCCCTGCCTCAAAAAAGAAAAGGGGGGCAAAGGGGCAACATCCTCATTCCCGGCCCTCTTTAAACCTAGGCATGTCAAAACCGTACCGGCGTACACAATTTCGACATCAATGTGCGAAAAGTGACCATGGGTACCTTTAAAAACCCCCTTGGAGAGCGGAATGCCACGTTTACCTTCTGCCTCACCGCGGAGGGGCGGGAAACAGACCCACCGAAAATTGCCTAGCAACCAGAGTCAAGCAGCGCGAGCTCGGCTGCTGTCTCCTGAGAGACGGGACACGTCCATTCCTCTACGTCACAAAACAACACAAACTTTAAAAACACGATATAAACATTTTTTATTATTTTATTTTTCAGTAGCGACACCAAACTTAACGTGACGTCACTTTGTAACTTAAAAAGTTAATAAAAATAAATAAATAATGACGTCACACCATTGACTACACACACACACACACACACACAGACACAAAGTTTGACATGCAACAGGTTACACAACCCAACAAAACGTGGCACCGCCGAGTTGTGATGCTCCATCAACTTCCGGTCGCTTTACACACTTTACACCCCATCCCCGCGCGCGCGGACCCCCCCAAACTCACCGACGAACGCGCGGCGTGACGTCAGCGCGCGGTGCACGCGGCGGCTCCGAGCAGCAAGTTGGAAAAAAGTGCGGAAAACTCACCCGGGAAGACACAAGAGGGACTTACGTTTCACTTTGTTGGGGTTGGGTTGCTTTCTCCGAGACATGATGATGATGATGGTGATGGTGATGAGGAGGAGGAGAGAGAGAGAGATAGAGCAAGAAGAAGCTGCAGAAGTTGTTCTCGAGACGACTCAAAATGGCGTTGCGCAAAAGATGCGCAAAGTTCGTCAACTTTGCCTAGGAGTGTCTCGTGGATTCCCCCCACGCGAGATGCTTTTGGGAGGAGAGGAAAACGCTTGTTTGGTTTTCCTCCCACTGCGCCTCTCTCTCTCTCTCTCTGTGTCTCTCTCTCTCTCTCTCTCTCTCTCTCTCTCTCTGTGTCTCTCTCTCTCTCTCTCTCTCTCTCCCTCTCTCTCTCTCTGTCTCTCTCTCTCTCTGTGTCTCTCTCTCTCTCTCTCTCTCTCTCTCTGTGTCTCTCTCTCTCTCCCTCTCTCTCTCTCTGTCTCTCTCTCTCTCTGTGTCTCTCTCTCTCTCTCTCTCTCTAAAGCTGATAAGGCGGATGGTCACGTGTTGCTCCTGCTCCAGTCTCCAAGGGGACGCGTGTTAGTGAAGCTGCACTCATACAAGCATCCCATAATCAAGAGTTTCCCAACTCACCCATCCTCTTATCAGGCCCCCCCCACCGTCCTGTGATGTCACTTTTTGACTTGAGGTTCACATTTTAAGCTGCCTTGAACCCTTGACGTGGATGCTTTTGTTTCATCATCTTGTTTTGTCTGTTTTTGTCTCCTGGTTCTGATGGCAGGATGTTAGATCCCCCCCCCCCTGCGCCGGGCCTGCCCCCCATTTAACGGAAGACCGGGCATCTCTTCCCATCGTGATGCCGGATGTTGTAGTTGATCCACACAAAGTTCACGGCGTTCTGTTCTTTCTATGATTCGCAGTTAACGTTTGGGTGTCGTTACTTAACGCGGGAGCAAACGTGAACGTTCATTGAGCGGAAATCTGGATCTGTTACGGTTATCAATGCAGTTTAACGTATGTAGCGATGTCACTCTTTTAAAAGTCGTAAAGTGATTTTGGAGTCGTGTCGAGTCGCACGGGGGTCAACGAATAACTCGTCGTCATTTCCGTCCAATGTCGGCAAGAGGGCCGCCCCAGCGACCTGACCGGATATCTAAATGAAACACGTTCATATTAATATTTGGTTATTTTGTTTCACGCTCATGTAAGTTAAACGCTCACACTTTAAACGTCCGCACAGCGGCCCGCAAAGTAAGACAAGAAGTCCTAGTAGACCTCCATCTCCAAACTAGCCGAAACTTGAGAGTGATGTTATTTATTGACCGTTACCAGGGTTTCCAAATGCAGCCCCGTTGCTAAGGAACAACCTTTCACGGCAACAAAAGGTTTCCTTTATCCTCTGTGAACAAGCCTGAAAGAATAGCACAGTCTGAAGACACCAACTTGACACATGGAGATGACCGTTTCATCACAGTTGAAACATGCATCACGACGTATAACAGATGGTTATGAATGTAAAGGAAAGTTTATGGAGACTTTGGGTTGGTGAAGGACAACACGTTTGGTCCGGTTGATTGCGTTCTCCAGGAAAGATGATGCTTCTGTATGAGCAAACTCTGAAAAGTTTGAAACTTTTCACTTCCACTTTTTAAAAGCCAAGAGAGTAACTTGTGAATGAAAAGTAAAACCGATTCATCAATGCTTGTTTTATTATGTAAAGATGTTGCTTAAATTAACATCAGCCGATGTGTTCTACAGATTGTGTAGCTGGTTGCAACAGATGATATCACAGGTGGGGTGGTGGGAAAGGTGAAAAACTGGTTTCCGTCTGTGACGGATGACTTTCGGTAACCGTCGTTTGTCTTGCATTCGATGTATTTGGTTTCCTACTTGGGCCGGAACAAATTCGAAGCTTATCTGTCTTAAAACATAATATAAATATGGTAAAAATGTCTCACAGCAATAAAGATCACAATCCCAAGATCAAGAACTTTCATCAATTCCTAAAACTTTAAGATGAACTGCTTTTGTTCTTGCCCAACACATCAAGAGAATGAGAGAACTTGTACATTTTGAGTTCATTCTATATCAGACTTCTTTTAAAACTTTAAAATCGAGCTTTGTGAAGCCACAAATCGGCACCTTTGTGCTACGGATGAAGGGAAGAATATAATTCAATCCAGTTTTCTGTTTTTATTTTTTGTAAACTTAAGTAGAAAAGTGAACACACGACTCACGACATCACAGAAACACGTGATGCTTAGGTCATACGGATTGTGAAACACTTGCCTGGGGTTTTTACCCTGGAAGTTCTGTTCTTTATAACATGAAATGGAGTTAATAAATGTATTTAGAAGAAATCAGGAAGCAGATGTGACGTCTTGTGACTAGAAGACATGAGAAGACAGCCCAACTTCAACCAGATCTGCCTTTTTAATAATTGATGTGTACATTACAGCAGGTCTGGATGGATAGCTCATCATGTCGAATCATTTCTAATGAAAGATGTGTTTATTACAACAAACATGAAAAACAGATTCTACATCATCGCTTGTTTTTCTTAAGAACCAATCTCATAATTTAAGTTTTTACATTGAAGTTTATGGGAGGGAATGTAACTTTCTTTTTTCTCTATTTTTCCACATAGGTTTCATATGACACTTTACAAATACACATAACCAGTGATAGATAGCTTAATAAATTGGGACATGAAAATGATAATTGATGCTTAATGATGTGAGGATGTGTCAGGTGGAAGAGGAGGAAACAGGAATGGGGATGATGGAGTGATATGAAGGGTTATTGGCTCTATCTATTGGTGAAACCAAGAACTGCTTCAAGGGTTTCACAGGATTTCTGAACAAAACACACATTACCTGTTGACAATACTGTATATTAATAAACCGTTTATATATAAATAACTTGATGAAGTCTGCAAATACAATAGAATAAAGAAAACTGATACACAACACAACAATTTTACTTTGTTTGATGATGTAAATGACACTACTCTGTGTATAGGAATGATGCTATAAATAATAGTATTATTGTTTGATTTTTCATTTTTTTCTAATGATGTACTATTTGTAAAACCCATACAGCAAATTAAATTATAACTTTTTTGATTATTCCGTTCAAGTGCAAACCTTTAAATGAATTTCTGCTTTTGTCTGATGTGAGAATTTCTGTACATGCAGATTATTGACATTACCGATAGGACAAGTTGCATTCTATTTTAAATTATAAACTTGCATCTATTAATTCTGAATGTACCCTGCTTTTTGAAATGTACTTAAACATGTTTATGACCAGACATATCTATTTTTTTATTCGTAAATTTATGTTGACAATGTAGTACGGGTACTACCATTCTTCCAAACATCTTCTTTTGCAAAAGAAGTCATAAAGGTTTGGAATGACAAAAACATGATGAAAATCTTTTATTTGTAACAATCCCTTTAAAGAGGTCATTCTTTTAAATCCCCACCTCCTCTTCTGCTTCAACACAATGTACAGTGGGGAAAATGATGACGGCATGGACCAAATTTCCAGCTCATCCATGGACTGCCCTGAAGGGAAAACACACATTACACTTCATTAACACTTATTACAAATTAAGACTCAATATTAACATTAATTAACAATAGTAAACATGTCAACTTATTAAGAATTAAAGTCATAGTTCCAGAAGAATGACATATGACATAGTGAAAGGTGTTTGAAAACAACATAAATCTAATAAAAGGAGTTATTATAAGAACTTTACCAACTATATGTTTTGGGATTTCTCATCAAAACAAAACAAAAGGATAACATATAGATATTGATCTCATCACAGCTCCTATAGATTTATTATAAGTGCCTGAGTTGTGAATGGGCTTGTTAACCCAGTTGTAGAATAGGACACCCAATACACCTGAGCAACGTCAAGAATCAGAATCAATGTAATTTTACACAAACACATTGCCATCGTCTTCAAGAGTCTATCTAGATTCTCATAAACAGAACTACAGAACTAAGGGACCAAGGCGACCCAACTTCTCATTAGGGTCAAATAAAATAACATGACACAACGTGGCAGGTTTTACTTCCCTTTTACAAACTACCAATGCTATCAGAGGAATCTAACTAAATTATGTATCTGCAACTTGTATTTAAGCTGAATGTTTTTACATTAAAGACATATGTGAAAACCTCAGATGTACAATTTTGATATCTTAGATATACAGTAACAAAATTAACACAGCTAATGGAACATATAAGATGCTGTAAACACCCTTTATGTAATTTTTGTTTTAAAAGTTTAATTTTTAAATCTTTTTTATTTGTTTGGTTGTGCAATTTAAATACATTTTAGGAATTTTTAGTTCCCAGGCCATTTTTACATTTAATTTATATATCTTTGTCTCAGCTAAAAAAAGAAGGGACAGATCAATGTTACAATCTGGATTTACACTGTTATACTGTTATTGTATAAGCAACACACATTATATTGTATATTCTACTGTCATTATTTTTGTTAATTGAATTGTTATCATCAAATCCTGATGTCATTCTGCAAACACATTATAATTTATTTGAAACAAATAAACCAAGAAATCGTTCTTCTTTCCTTTCTTAGTTGATGTGTCTGTGGTTGCAGATGCCTTGGTTCAATGTTAGTTCAGAGATAAAGTATTCAAGTGCTCCTAAAGTGGCGATAATTTACAACACTGTTTTATTACAGACAAAGTGATATAGAATGTTTTTTTACCAAATAAGGGCACTGCATTGGCAAAACAAAAGTACTTGATCCACAGGAATCAAACATACTGTACACTGAGAATGAAACAGTACATTTTATATCCATTTTATAATGTACATAATAGACAGATGATCAGTCCAATGCAGATCATCCCCTTTTGTTGTTAACTTTGTTTTGATTTTGAAGAAGCTTATAAGTGTTACAATTCATCCAACATGAGGGTTAAAATGACAATTGACCCCAAAATGAAAATTCATCAAATAATTGTTTTCACTCTTCAAACCTGTATGCATTTCGGTCTTCCACACAACACAATGAAGATATTTTGAAGATTTCATGGAGACAAATGACCACGCAAGTAAATTTGTGCCAGTTACCAACTTTTTTCAAAACATCTATTTATTCCACAGTCACACAACTTTGAAATGACAAGAGGTTGAATAAATAAGGACATTCTTTGGACTTTTAGGTCATCATTTTTAACTAAACTGTATATTTATCTCTTCACACATAATGATGTTGTCATCAAGAATTCAAAAAGGGTCAAAGACATTTAATATGTGTGTCAGGTTGATCTTGAGATCATCTTGACTTTAGACATTCTGCTTCCATGGAGGTGTTTATCTTCAGTGAATGAGGAAGTTATGACCGTATATAAATCAGTATGAAGATCCTGACCAGCACATCTGCCCGGAGCATCTTCAGCAGACCCATCAACTCTTCAAATCATCACAGTGAGTACAAAACCTTAATATCTCTTGACTGTATTCTTGATTTCAATGTCATAAAGCTGAATCTAGAAACAAAATGATTGTGGAAACTGATTTTAAAGATTCAAATCTGATCTGTCATTCAGGCTAAAGTGAGTCCATCTCTTGAACATCATGTCACTCACTTGGCCCTGGGTGACCAATGTTGGACGTATTCCTATGGACAAATCAAACTCGGAGGAGAACAACCCGCCTGAGTTGGAAATTGTTGATGGGAAGATGCCGAGAGGAGCCCCAGGTGAAGGTAAAGTTAAAAAAAGACATGCACAATTCCAACAGGTCTATATTTGATAAAGGTCATGTTTCCAATTGTAGTTTAAGGATTACATGCGACAATTTATCCTTGATTTTCATTTTTAAAAATCTGCTGTTTCTCTGGCAACACAAGCAGCAAGTCTTTCAGTGTTGAGTGTTGACATGCGGGTGACAGAGAACAAGAAAGATCACATCACAGACAAATACAAGAGCTCCAACCTCATTGTGCGTAGAAATAAAGAATTCACCATCATCATCAAACTTGACCGTGCTTTTAATGAAGAGCAAGACAACGTGCAGATGGAATTCCTGATTGGTGAGTGGTTTTATTATTATTACTTCCAAATGATTTAATTTCTTCTGATCTGTACATAATCAACAAACACAATAGAACAATACAAGAGGCTAACATTGTTATACCATCATCTATTTATTATTTCAAGGAAATTGACCTTGTCATGCAACCTGTTATAAATAGAATTATTTTGACAAAAAAAGTGGAGCTGTCAATTTATTGTAGTTGAAAAAATTTTAATTCAATTTGATAATACTAACTGTCAAACGATTAATCACCATTAATTGCATCCAGAGTAAAAGTTTGTGTTAATAATGTGCACCATAATGTAGTGTTAATAAACACAACGACCTGCACACACATGAATGTATATTTAGAAAAATTATATAAATTTATTCAGTGTTGAATCAAAAGTAACACAAAATTATTAATCAAATTTTTTACATGAGTTTTATGCTTGTTTATTTTGATATTTTTCTTAAATACATACATGTATTTCTATGTGTTTATTAATGCAAAATGAATAAGCAAAGTACAGAGAGATGTATATGTTAACACAAATGCTTATTCTGAATGCGAATAATCCCGATTAATTGTTTGACAGCACTATAAATAAATAGATATCTTCTTGATATAATATTTTCATTTCAGCCGTTTAAAACATCACAGGTGGAATATGAGTAGAAATCCCAAAATTGTGTCAAAGACCTCAAAAAATGGCAAACAGTGTCAGAAAATCATGTTGTATGCTGCTAGGCCTCATTTTCATTTCCAAAGGGTTAAAGATATGAATCTTTAAAACCATGCCGTGTATTGTTCTCATTTCACAGGAAGCACACCCGACCAAATTAAGGGCACCTACGACATTCTGAGCATCGGGAAGGAGAAATCAGCTGACGTCAGCTGGAAGTGTCGGTTGGTAAGCACCGAGGGCAATGAGGTGACAGTGGGCATCACACCGGACACCAACTGCATTGTGGGACGGTTCCGCAGTTTTGTGGTTGTTGTGAGTGATTTGGGAAAACTGCGCACCCCTAGGAACCCTGACACTGATGTTTATGTGTTGTTCAATCCTTGGGACCCTGGTGAGTATGGCTGTTGGATAACAGTACTTAAATCCCATACTTCTCATATCTGACATGAAGAACATATAGTTTGAGAAATAGTATCAACACCTTGCTTTATGTGTCTGAACACAGCGGATCAGGTGTACATGGAGAATGATTTAGACAGGCAGGAGTATGTTCTAAATGATGTAGGGATTATCTACAACGGAGAATATAACAATGTTACATCCCGTTCATGGAACTTTGGACAGGTCTGCATAATCCCCCTTGACTTTAGGATGGTTCTTCATATCAAAGACTATCAAGTGTTGTCTCTTCACCTCCGTTTAAGCTCTTGTGTTTTCTTATAGTTTGAACAAGGAGTTCTGGATGCCTGTCTTCTGGTTATGGACTCTGGTAAAGTACCGCTGTTATACCGTGGAAATGCCACTCAAGTTGTCCGGCAGGGATCAGCTCTGGTATGATGAAACAATCTAAATAAAAACATATGAAAAGAAATACATGAAAATACATAAAGAGAGCAAAAACAGAACAAAATTTGATTCGAAATATTTGACGACACATCGAGATCTTCACTTATGTTAACTTTGGTAATACTAAGTATGTGATATTGTTGAGACCTCTGCTAAAATCTCTTCTAAAAATGAAAGACATTGGTAAGATTTCAGGGTCTGTTTGGTAACATTTTACATTAAGGTGCTCTTTAAATTAACAACTATAAATGCATTAACTAATATTAGCAAACAATAAACAATTTTGTTTTTCAACATTAACACATTTTGGGTTATATCAGTTCACGTCAATACAGTTGTCCATGTTAGTTCATGGTGCATTAACTAATATTAATGGGGACAAGATTTTTAAAACGTATAAGAAAATGCTGAAATTGACGTTAACTAACCTCAGTAAACGCTGCATTATAATTGTTTATTGTTAGTTAATTTAAGCTAATGCATTAAGTAATTGTCAACTTATACTATTGAATCACATAAAGAAATCAAGTAAATACATAAATGTAAGTTTCTAAGGTTAATTAAACTTAAAAATAAAGTATAACAGCTTTACTTAACAAGTGTTAAGATGGTCATCTTAGATTTGTTGAGGAAAACACGAAAAAATCTATAAAATTTGACCGATTGTTCAGTTTACTTCATATAAGCCAGTTAATCCAACACAACTGGATAGGAAGGATTTGCAATTAGTTTAATGAACTTAAAATGCATACAATCTCTCTGGTTTGGTTTTGCTTAATAAGTTTCCTTTTGTTTATACGACTTAATTTTATTTTAAGGAACTACTCAATATATTTGTGTTGAACCACTTGATGCTACTTTACGTAAATCCAGCAAATCCATTTTTTTGAGTGACATATGCTTAACAGAGGTGTTACCCATACACAATGCCTGCTGTTTATTTTGACGACCTGAGGATGTATTTTCAGATGAATGCTCAGGATGATGATGGGGTTCTGGTTGGCAACTGGAGTGGAGATTACGCTGCTGGGACATCACCCACTGCCTGGACCGGAAGTCCTGAAATCCTGCTGAAATACGCCAGTGAAGGAGCTTCCCCGGTTTGTTTTGCTCAGTGCTGGGTGTTTGCTGGAGTGCTGAACACTTGTGAGTACAGAAATCTATATTTAAAAGGGAGAGTAACTTACATTTCAATAATTTGGGCATGATGTTTTGCAACTTCTGTTCATCCAGTTGTGCGTTGCCTGGGGATACCAGCAAGGGTGATCACCAACTACTGCTCCGCTCACGACAACACGGGCAATCTGAAGACAGACATTGTGCTAGATGAAGAAGGCCGAGTGAACCGAGAAAAAACAAGAGATTCAGTCTGGTGGGATTCCTTCAACTGGTTATGATCCGACAATAAGACACAAACAATCACACAGATTGCACTCTTAAAAGCATACATTTTGACATGATCAAACACGTCAAATGCAGTCAAAAGCATCTTCCAATGATTGATAGGTTAAGCACAAGAAATGAGCCAAAATATAAAACGAACACCCATGCCAGCGGCAGATTTTTCTTTTGGCTCTAAATCTTTGTCGGTCTGTTTGCCATCTTGTGGCAATATTATATGGCTATTTTATTTCAATAATGACTGTATTTATTAATTACTCTATTACCTTTAATGACACTGATTTTGTGTCTAACAGGAACTATCACTGCTGGAATGAAGTGTTCATGAAGAGACCTGACCTGCCGGAAAAATTTTCTGGCTGGCAGGTGGTTGACTGCACCCCTCAGGAGACCAGTGATGGTACGATCCTATATTTCATTTGCTATGATGAGTAAAAGTTTTTTTATTGTTTAAACTGGTGGTTCACCCAAAATGAAAATCCTTTATTTATTTGAATAATGTTGGCAACCAAACAGTGGCGGTATCCATTTACGTCTATTGTATGAACACAAAACCAATGAAAAGGTATGGCTACCGTAGTAGTTTGGTTACCCACATTCTTCAAAATATCTTCAAAATGGCCTTTCACTGAATCATTTGTCAATATGAGCTTATGTAGAATAATTGCATAAACAGTTACCTCATCTTTGTTTTCAGGGTCCAACAGATATGCTATATTAAAAGTTGTTTTTCTGTTATTATTAGTGAAACAGTTTTCACTCAAAAAAATGAATGACATTTTAAAGCTTAGAAATCAATGAAATATATTGTTGACTAATTGGAAGCAAAAAAGTTATTTTAATATTATTACTTGACTATTGGATTTTTTACATTTGTTTTAACACTAAAAACAACTCAAATGATTTTGAAGTATTTTATTAAGTTAATACATAATTAAGAGTGCATGGTTAAGTATAATACTTATTTAACCACATTAAATATTTTTGTTGTTTATAGCCAGTAAAACTGAATCAAAATTTAAATCTTTAAATGGTTTTAAAGAATAAAGGAATAAAGGTTTTTTGACTCCTTTCATACAGGTCTTTATCGATGTGGCCCAACATCTGTCAATGCTATGAAAGAAGGAGAACTCAGCCACCCGTTTGATTCAAGATTTGTGTATGCCGAGGTAATGAACACAACAGTTCAACCATACACCACTACATTTGTGGCCTTTGTACACGGCTAAAGGGATTTATTTTTGATGTACCTTATCCTACGTAAATTCCTTCTAAACAATGTGAAGAAAATTCGGTGAGAATATAACATTGATTTCTTTAATATTGACCGAATGAGATGAGGTCAAAGACTGATATCATGGTATATTAAAATCGAACATTAAGGCTTAATTTCTCAGAATTACATTTTACGACTTTTGCCTGGTCAGGTAGGGTCAAATTAGCTTCAGGCATCATATTGTACATCATTCTTAAATTTAAATCTTAAAATATGTGCGTGACTTAAATCGAAACACCTCTGTCTTCAGCTGAACAGCGATGTGATCTACCATCAGTCTGATAAGTACGGAAACACGAAGATCATCTTCGTGGACACTGCATATGTAGGAAAACTCATTGTGACCAAAAAGCGTGGCAAAAATGAACACGAGGATATCACTTCTAACTATAAGTATCCAGAGGGTAAGTGGATCTGCATTCACTTAACTTCAAGAATCATGTGATGTCATGTAGAGCACCACTTGATTCCGAACATCGTGTTCCATCTCAGAGCAATACAAATCTATATTTTTCCTTCAACGACTTAAGGAAGTCTGAAGGAGCGAGAGGCCATGCAGATGGCAGAGCGGCGTGGTGTTCCCACCAGAGATTACTTCCCGCTTACTGAATCTGGTGTGGACATCGAGCTCCAGGCTGATGTCATCAATATGGGTGAAGACTTCAAGCTGACCATGAACATTAAGAACCAGACCGCTCAGAAATGCACCGTCCGTACCACCATGACCGGCTGTGTGGTGTTTTATACCGGGGTCACCAGCTCATTCTTCAAGTTTCAAAACAATGATGCAACCGTCGAGCCTATGCAGAGTGAGTCACACTATTGGTCCCAAAGTTTGATGGTTTTCATTGAAGGTCCTTTAATGAACCACTGCAAATCTTAATTCACAGCTGGAGTGGTGCAAATAGACATTCTTGCTAAAGAGTACATGCCCTTCCTGGTGGAACAATCCAATCTTCTGTTTGTTGTGTATGGACACATCGAGGAATCGAACGAGTCTCTTTCCACGATGAGAGTTGTCACCCTTCGTCCTCCTGAACTGACTATACGGGTACATTAAAAAACTTTACACATGTATAAAGAACTGTGCTTATGTACTTGGCAGCAGAAAAGTTAAGCTGTATTTTTTCACCTGCAGGTTAGTGGGTCTGCTCAGGTTGGCAAGGAGTTCATGGTCAATGTGGAATTCAGGAATCCCTATAATTTCATCATGGAAAATGTGCAGCTCCGCCTTGATGGACCCGGTCTGGTAAAGACCAAGATGAAAAAATACAGGTAAATGACATTAATTTATGCCACAGAGCACGTTTAGATCTGCAGGAAATTACAGTAATATGCTGGAGAAAAAATTGCATTATCGTGACAAACATATACAACATGTACAAACACCAAAAAAAGACACACTGTGGGTTGTTTAAATTGCATCGAGTAGATTGGTTCCACATAATTAAATTTACAAAAAAATATTTTTTACATAATTCCTCTTGAAATTTGAAAAAGTTAGGTTTAAACAACTTAATTGTATCATGTGAAACTGATGAGCATGATTAAATCAAGCAACTCCAACAACCCGGGTGTAGTTTTTTTTTTCAAAATTTCATCTAACAATTCAAATAATTTAATACTTCTTTTTTTTAATTAAATGTCATTTATAAGATACATACACTAAAAATAGGTAGTTTGTACATCAGTTACAAATGATAAATTAAATTTTCCAAACATTTGAAAAAAGTTATGTTAAAACAACTGTATATAATCATGTGTAACCAATGCACATGTTAAAATCAAATAATTAAGTAAAAAAATCAAACAACCCATTTATTTTATTGTATGATTTATATTTATGTTTCTTATTGAATATATATGACTGGTTTTCAGTAAAAATATGTATAATATCTGGAAATTGACCTGAGGAGCATCATGAGATGTTTTTCACAAAAACAAGTTTATTCTTAGTTTATTCTTTAATATCTGTCAAAATATTTTTTTTTTTTAAAAATCTCAAGAAGCCTCAAGTCTCAGAAAAGATGTCAAGAATGTTGCCATCATGTTTAGGTTAAAAATCTATAGCGTTAAGACACGAAAAAGATACATTTCTGTTTTTTGCACATATACACGCTCTTTATTGATTTAATTATAGTTTACAAAAGTCTCTCTTTCTAGTATTTTTATTACAGTTCATACTTCTGTGTGTTTGAACTTGCAGGCAGATTTTTCCTGGCGGCTCCATCAAATATAAGGAGTCCATCATCCCTCGAGCTCATGGGAAAAAGACGTTGATAGTGTGTCTGGACTGCAAAACACTGAGACAGGTCACCAATCAGATTGAAATCGACGTACAGAAGGCTACAGACAACTGAATGTCAGGAGACATAAAAAACATGTGATTCCCACCTGTGATTTACAGTTTTACTTTGACTTACATATGTTATACAATATAATCAAATCTAAATTTACATTTCCTTAACGTAAGAAATCTTCCTGACCGCCCAAGAGTAAAGAAGTTATCTGAATATTTTGTGATCTATGAGATCTTCACAAGAGTGTTTTTGGGGTGTCATGTACTCTTTTAACTAACAATGTCATTACAATCAGAAATTATTGTTGATTTTTCTCTGTTGTAATGCGATTGACTATGTTTAACTAATGCAATCTAACAATAAACATCATGTAGACAACATTTGTATATACTAAGTTCATATGCACATATGTATCCAAGAATCAATTATATACACTGACAGCAACCAGGACATCACTTTGAACAAAAAGTGTACGATTATAAACACTATCAAACAACATAACTAAAATAATTTTAATATTTTAGATCAAATGATACACGTGTCTGGGACATCCACTTCGAGAAACACTTTCATTGCTTTTGGTCTTGTTTTTAAGAACATAAGACTTATTTCAGTCTAACACTTCTCTTTTTATTGCAGTTGGATTTTTAAGCCAAACTTACAAATTGATACAGTACAACAAATTGTGTGCTATAAATTGAATTTATGAAATTTCTATGATTTAAAGTGCTATAGTGGAATTATGTTTTTTTTCCTGCATAACAAAAAACGACTTATTTGCTATGCAGTAATGTTTGCAGTAATAATTCGTATAAAAAAGAGAACGCATTGAGCTTCAGGATATTGACACATTAACATTTTATTTAAATCTATTATTTAGTAAAACTCAATTGCAAAGATCTCCTTAAAATATGCCAGTGCATAAATGACAAAGAACAAGAAAATAGTTTTACTATTGTGGTAATTTTGCCCCAGCGAACATTCTTCTGAATATCTTACAATTGGACTTTTTCATTTTTGGATAAACCATTCCTTCAAATCATTACAAATCAGCTGAAAGGACAGGGGGAAAAAAACCTTTTCTATAACATGACACTAAAACATGAATTTATTATAAAGAAACAAGTTACCACATAGTAGGCTTTAACATCTAGAATAGGTTATACAAACTTTAAGGATTATACTGCTGAATTAATATTCATTTGGCTAAACTTTATATAAAACATTGGTTTTGAAGTAGAATCATTATGGGTAACATAAAAATCCAGAGAGCTGTTTTACAAATACGAGTATCCAAAATCAGGCAAGGGTTAAGACAGGTTGCAGAATAATCTTAACACACCTGTCCAACACACTTAAAATAACACAAAGACAATAGAATACACAAAAGAAACATCAGAGTTTATATATAGTAGGGTTAACAAGGTAACAAGACACATCTGGGAAACAATCAACACGAGGACCAATGAAACAAAAGAACTACATAGGACTACAAAACACATGACATGCAGAAACTAAACAGTATTAAACCAAATGACAACACAAACAGGGGATCACAAGCCACACATCATAACACTACCAATATTTCTCTTTAATTCCAAATACAAATATTACATTTAATTTTAACTTATTACAAAAATCCTTTTTTTTACTTTACTTATGAAAATCAAAATTAACTAAATATTTGACAAGACCAAATTTTCATATTAGTTGACTTTATATTTAGATGATACTATAAAAACAGCTATTTTCTTAAAGGACAGTTCGAGTTTTAAAAGTCATCACTTCACTCATTTGTTTGAAGCACTTATAATGTTAGGGCCCTTATAACTTTACATTGGCTCTGATATATTCAGTGCAATGGGCTTGGTTTCTTCACTTCTGCAGTTTTTGGACATTTTATTTTAAATAAATAATCTGATCAATATGTTGATTCTGTAGTTTAAATAAAGATTGCACAATACTTGTTAATTTGTCATAAGAGAGCATTTATTTCTTTATGGAATGGTGATGGCATCATCTCCTGGTAGAAGTCTAGAACACCTGTGGTGCATGTGTTCTAAAGCCTATCATCTCTACAATACCAGTTTAAAGTTAAGGGACTCTTAATCAATGATGCATTCTTGGTTCCACATTTTTTAAATAATAATAAATTCATAAAAATATAAAATAAAACAATGGAGCAATGGTGATTATGTTATATCATGAGATATTAAGATCAGATCACTATATTGCAATAATAAATGTAGAACAAGATGCAGTTTCTTATCAAATTGCTATCTGAACCCGTTTTTAGCCTTAATGCGATACGTCTTATCATTTTTTGCTCAGCTTTCAAAATGAATGCTTTAAACTCTAATAACTGTCTTGATGGCCTGGACGAGCCGGTGAGACCTACACCTGGGGTTAGAAAACGCTGACGGGACATTTTTAATTATTTGAGTAATATTCATTTATATTATGAGTCCCTCATGTAGCATGTTCTCTTGATTCTATTGTTTTCCAAAGACATAACCCAACATTTTTTGAGGGGTCTGTAGTTTTTATTACACAAAATAATAAATGTTACATTTATTCTGAACAATGTTTTTCTTACATTTAACAATCATTGTTTAACATGTTCAGAGTGAGCCAACAGACTAATTTAAGAAAATAAATTGAATAAACGTTTGGGTGTATGTAAAAGATACCATTTTCATGTAAACTAATAAAACGGCTTTAAAGCGTTTTGGGAAAAAAGCTCTTTATTTGATCGTCTCATTGCAATCTCCTTTTGATTAGAATTTGCAGAAATGTTTTCTTGTCATTTAATCAAGCAGTTTTTAAAGGTCTCAGCATTAAGTTCAGTAAATAAATTGTAAAATATAGTTTTTTAATATTTTTAATATCACCCAAGTGTGCCGTAATTTCGACCAGTTGTGTTGTCAAATTTATAAATATTTAAGAAATGTTTGGGCTTAGTATTAATTAACTAATAGTATTATTATTCAACATTATTTTTTGCAATTCATTTACTGACTCTATGACAATGGCATGTGTGTTAGATGTGGACTCCTAGATCTGGTTTAAAGATGTGTGTAATGAAATAGAGGATTACATCAATATAAGTGTAAACTACCTGAGCAACTCAACAATCTTGCTTTCTCATGCAGTTATTTGAGAAATGCTTTACATTTGTCAATATGCAATATAACCTGACAGACACATGATGATCTTTAGACTGCATGTGAGACAAGGCAACACAACCTTTCATAAACACATCAGATCAGGTCAGCAAGTTGGACTTCCCTTTATTAAGAGGCATCTTTGCACTTCTTCATATCAGACAGGTCAACATATCCTCATGTGACACAACTGGGAAAGTTTGTATCCTTTCATGAAAACATCTTACACATCACGGATTCTTTGACACAGGTGTTCATTTTAATGTTAGCAAAATATATGTGTTTTTACCAAAAAGCTTGTGAACTTTGGGTGTACTTTTATATGTTATGATTATAAATGATTTCAGACCTACAAGATTTTGGCCTTTTGCTGTAATAATTGTAAATCTCAATTAAGATTTTAGAAACTCAGTGGCAGTTTTAGTTATTTTGTTATTGTAAACCAAATTAATTCAAAATAAAATGAACTAATCCTACTTTTTTGAAACCCAATATCTTTAATAAATAAACACATAAAAGTTGTGCTACATTATTTTCCCCTGTACCAGACTTTCACATCCTTTATTACTTAAGTTTCATTTGTTAACAACTGTTATTTGCATATTCATTTAAATATATTTTAATGAAGTTTTTAATTTTCTAGGTTACAAATTTAAAATTGCTTGTCACTAGACGCATTATTTTTAACGATTATCTTAAATTTGTTGTTGTAGTTAAGAATAAGACAGTCATCAGATTTGTTGTTGTGTGTCAGATTGACATGATCTTGAGATCATCTTGACTTTAGACGTTCTGCTTCCATGGAGGTGTTTATCTTCAGTGAATAAGGAAGTTATAACCGTATATAAATCAGTGTGTAGATCCTGACCAGCACATCTGCCCGGAGCATCTTCAGCAGACCCATCAACTCATCTTCAAATCATCACAGTGAGTACAAAACTTTAAATCACTTCATAGACTTCCTATTTTTTGAGCTTTTCTTCTAGTTTACTTGAGTTCTTACTGTTTTTAAATATTCTTCTGACTGTCAAGTATTATTTAACAACTGGAATAGATCATCTGAAAATAAAATGTTAAGCAGATATTTATCTATTTATTAGTCATATGTGACCATTCACTTATAAACTAGTTGTGATGACAATCCAGTACTTGTTAAGTGTTTCGCATGATCTTAAATTCTGTCAAGTTCAAGGTGTATACTGAGAAAGATAGTTTACTTAAAATAGAAAATTATTTCATGAATTATATAACGTAAAGTTGTTCCAAATCAGTATACCATAAATGCCTTTGTTCTGCTAAACACAATGGGAGATATTTGGAAGAATGTTAGCTAATGTCTTCTGGTGAACCATTAAATACCATAGTAGAACAATTTAATTCGTAGTCCCCCAGAACGGATCCTTTTTTCATAATTCTTCTAAATATCTTTTGTTTTCAGGACACTGTAACAAAAACCACATAGAATTGTTTTATTCTACTATGGTAGTCAATGATAACCCTACAAATATCAGTTGTAAACATTCTTCCAAATATCTCCATTGTTCAACAGAACAAAATGATTACGGTGTATACTCTTGATAGAATGTTTGAGCAATCCAAGACTGATGTATCTTTTTTAACAAAGTAATTCACACTATGAATGATGAAACAACTTTAGAGTAATTAATGAAAACATTTTTTTTGGGTGGAGTATTAACTTAAATGAATCACTGAAATTGCTTTTGTTGACCAAAATATAGTTAAATATAAACATATAATTTCCTTTAATTACCAAATTTTTAACCAAAACTTATAAAGAAGTATTAATAAAATAAATTTTTTATTCAATAAGAACAATTGATAAGGATAAAGCCGCCAATAGTAATACTGCCTGAACAGATTGTGAACTTTAGATTTTTTTTTGGTTGTTTTGTTATAGTAATAGTCATTTGTAACAATTAACTTTTTCTCTCAAACTAGTTGTACTCTCAAGTTGTTTCATTATAGTATAAATTTCTTTTTTAAAAAGACACCTCAGCCTTGGATTGCTCAAACATTCTATCGAGAGTATGCAACGTAAATATTTTGTTCTGTTAAACAGTTGAAAATATTTGGAAGAATGTTTACAACTGATTTTTTTAGGGGCACCATTAACTACTATAAAAGAAAAAATTAATACTCTGTTGTTTTTGTTATTTTGTCACGAAAAACAAAATATATTTAGAAGAATTATGTAAAAGAATCAGTTCTGGGGGGCCACCAATGTTATTTTTCTACTATGGTATTTAATGGTTTTAATGTTTGACATAATTTCTTCTGTGTTTTATGTTACAGTCATTCTGCCGATTTACATATTTCACATTTTTCAGAAACATTAAACCTGACAACCTGTTTCATTTTGAAATATAAAATCCTGCATGTTTTATGTATGAACAATATTTATAACCTGTATAACCTTACAGACAAATGTTGCTGTTATTGTAATATAAAGCCCCTTGCTACACCAGTAGTAGTGCGTTGCTCAGTTGACAATGATATTTCATCAGTGTGTTATGATTATTACAGATCCAATGAGAGGCTCACATTCCCAAAATAGTGTAACACTGTATTGCATCACAATCTTCCCACACGGAAAAAGGAGAAATAGACAAATTCTTGTAGTTCACTCAAACACCTACCACCAAACACACATGCACACAATTGTCTTTACATCTTTGTATACAATATTCCCATATTTTCTCTCATTTTACAATATGTTCTATCCTTCAGGCTAACGTGAGGATAAGGCTTGACTTCATCATGTCAATCCCAGAGTACTTTGCCCATCCCTGGGGAAACCAGCTTGCCCGTATTTCCATCGAAACATCAAACTCAAAGGAGTCTTACCCACCTGAGTTAGAACCTTACGATGGTTTGACACCAAAAGCACATGGTAAAGTTTTATTTCAATATATTTTTGTGTGTGAAAAAGATCTGTAAGGTGTTCTAGATACTTTTATGTCAGTATATTTAGGGACCATATACCCAGTCAAATAATGATGTATATCATATATGCCCTAGATCAATGACTCAAACATCCCAGAGAGCATTTATTTAGACATAAGAGATTCTTACATTTGGACACCTTTATTCAATATGGGTTTACTGCTAAAAAAGTTTTTCTTACTGAGCATTTTTATCTTATTTTCAAGAAAATATATAGTTTAACTGGAAGATTATAAGACATATTTTTAATATTCATTTACTTAACTCATATATTTTCTCTCCTCAAACCAGACACGATGTCTTTGGTCACAAAATTTAACTTGATTAAATAAGTTTAAGATATTCGTACAAAAAAAAAGACAAAAATGCTTAAAAATAAATACTTTTCTTGGAAAATACATTTATTTTTATTTTAAATAACTTTTATAAAATGTTTATATTTAAAAACAAGGCAAACATCTAACAAAAAAGTGTGAAGTTATTTGTCAAAATGTTCTAATCCTATTTGTCACATACATTTTTCTTAATAAGAGATTTCAGATATATATATATTTACTTGAAAACAAGACAAAAATGCATTAGAAGACATTTGTTTTTCAGTTTTTACATTTAAGGTGATTAATAGGTGGCATTTTTGGGGGGTTAGACTAGACACAGCCCCAAATTCTCTTTCAGAGGATGTTCAGTTCTGAATCGGACATATAAATATCCTCATGTTTTTCCTCTTTTGTTCTAGCCACCCCATCTTTCTCAGTGTTGGGTGTTGACATGAACATAGAAGAGAACAAGAAAGCTCATTACACCAACAGGTACAAGAACTCCAACCTGATTGTGCGCCGCAACAAAGAATTCATCGTGACCATCAAATTAAACCGTCCCTTCAACAAAGTTCAAGACACTGTGGAGTTTGAGTTCTTGATCGGTGAGCTTCATTTTAATTCTCCTTACAGTTTCTAGGTTTGCAAAGATGTTATATATCTGTGTTTAAAATGTCTCAAACACTCAAACAATAGTTTGAATTCCAGCCTCAGGGATGTCACATTTTCTTTACATGCCTATTTATTACCATTGTATTGATTATTTATGTATTTATAACCATTATTTTGAATATTAATGTATTTATTACCATTGTATTGAACCAACTGTTTATATTTTACTAAACCCCTAAAAAATCCTTCTGCTTTATTCACAGGAAGCTCACCTGATGTTAACAGGGGCACCTTCATCATCGTGTCCGTTGGAAAAAACAAAAGTGAAACGGTCTGGAAGTCACGTTTGATAAACGCACAAGGCAATAACATCACAGTGGGCATCACACCGGATGCCAGCTGCATCGTGGGACGGTTCCACTGTTTTGTGGCTGTTGCAAATCAAATGGGAAAACAGCGCACCCCGAAGAGCCCTAAAACTGATTTTTATGTGCTGTTTAATCCTTGGGACCCTGGTGAGTTTATTATATCATTACAGTACTGAATTCACATCTGCTCATATCTGGCATACGATCACGAGTCGGTTGAGGCCTAACGTCAACATATTCCTTTTTGTGTCCAATACAGCCGATCAGGTGTACATACCTGTAGAAAGTGAGAGGCAGGAGTATGTTCTCAATGACGTTGGGGTCATCTACACTGGAGAATTTAACAATGTGACATCCCGTTCATGGAACTACGGACAGGTCGGTACCATCCTCCTTGATTCTGGATGTTTCTTCACATCAAAACCATTTTCAAATATGTTTCCTTGTAGTTTGAACAAGGAGTTCTGGATGCCTGTCTTCTGGTTATGGACGCTGGTAAAGTACCGCTGATATACCGTGGAAATGCCACTCAAGTTGTCCGGCAGGGATCAGCTCTGGTATGATGTGAACTATAAGAGAACATGCTTCCTAACATACTACGCTTTCTAATGTAAATGCATGTGGATTGTGTGCAGATGAACTCTCAGGATGATGATGGGGTTCTGGTTGGTAACTGGAGTGGAGATTACTCCATTGGCACGTCACCCACGGCTTGGACCGGAAGTCCTGAAATCCTGCTGAAATATGCCAGAGAAGGTTGTGTGCCGGTTTGTTTTGCTCAGTGTTGGGTGTTTGCTGGAGTGCTGAACACTTGTGAGTATGGCAAATACAGATAATACACATATATAGTGTATACGTTCTGAATTCAGATGTACACTACTTAAAGTTTCGCATTATTAAAAGAATAGACAGCAGAATAGAGAGAGATGTTATCGAGATGCTTTTAAAGTGACTTTATTCTTTCAAAATCTCTTCAAGGTGAAAGCTTAAGAAGCTGCTTGACCAGAAAACAATGATGGCATTTCTAAAGCTCCATTTGTTTTAATTCAGAAACTTTATACTTTTTCTAGTTTTGCGCTGTCTCGGGATACCAACAAGAATCATCACCAACTACAGCTCCGCTCATGACAACACTGGAAACTTGAAGACAGACATTGTGCTGAATGAAGACGGGACAATGAACAGATCCCGAACGAGAGATTCAGTCTGGTGAGATGATTTAAAAAAAACATATGTTTCTTTTCTTGGGCATCCATTCAAGTCATTGCTTTAGTTGTGGTAAGTTGTTATAATATTTCGTTTCCTTTAATGGTAGTGATAACATGTTTAACAGGAACTATCACTGCTGGAATGAAGTGTTCATGAAGAGACCTGACCTGCCACAGAAGTTCTCGGGTTGGCAGGTGGTTGACTCTACCCCTCAGGAGACCAGCGATGGTATGATCCTACAGTACATGTTTTCGGAAACATCACATTAGATTAACAAAAATTATATAATACAGTATTTTGCTAAAGAGTTTGAATATTTGATTATGTTTCCTCATTTATCAAATATGCATTTTAAATAGATCCAAGTGAACATAATGTTGCTAGGGATGCAATAAATTGCATTAACTAAAGTTCTAAAAGTTAAGTTAACTTAATTTACTGAATTTCAAATATGACTATTAGAGTTAAACATCGATTGTTGATTACACACATTCATTACACTCTCCTGTCCTCTTTTAATTGACCGGATAGATCAACCCTGATCATCTGCTTGTTTTTAAACTATCGGCTGACTGCATATGGTGTGATAAAATGTTATAAAATAACTAATTTCAATAATTGGATATATATAATTTCTATAAAATAAGTGTGTTAATCAGAGACAACTCCTTTTATTTCCTTCATATGTATTTTTGCCAATATTCCATAAAGATACATGACAAAGTAGAACAGCGAAGGTACAAACAATACCAAATACTATAATGCACTCTAACATATAAATGTACTCTAATATATAAATTCTAAAGTATTAAATTATCTCATCAAGTGCATTTGTGCCCTTTAACAGTATTTGTTTTTCCTGTTGCTTGTGTTGATAAGGTCTCTATCGCTGCGGTCCGACATCGGTCAAGGCTATAAAAGACGGAGAGCTCAGCCACCCGTTTGATGCCAGGTTTGTGTTTGCAGAGGTGAGGAGGCCACTTTAAATAATTCTACTTATTAATCTCCTCACAGCTTGTCCAACTAAATTATAAAATACAACTAGTTAGGTTAACTCAAACAGTTTAAGTTAAACATAAAAGTTTTGAAAACAATACATCTGTGTAAAGTAGTGTAACGGACTTAACTGAAGTACTCTTCTCATATTCTTTGTTATGTAGATAGCCTAAATTATTCAGTAATATATATGATAGTTATATATAATATTTATTGCATTTGAAATTGAGATTGTTCAGATTATTAATGATTATGGATTATTAAACTACACATTAATTCAAAAGTAATTTCTTGAACATTTTTTCAAAATATATTAGAAACCCACCTACAGTTCTTTTAAATCTCCTTTGAATACTATTTGTTGTTAGCCATAGACATTAAGTAGATTAAAATTAATTAACTCAGTGAATTCAAAGTAACACGTATATTTTAAATAAGCCATTTTTGGAGTTCACTTCATTTATTCGCTTCATTTATTCACTTCAAATATAAAAGTTATATCAACTTATTTTGTTTAGTGAAAATCACTATTATTGCGTCCTCTTCAGCTGAACAGTGATGTGCTCTTCCATCAAGTTGATAAATATGGAAACATGAAGGTCATCCACGTGGACACTGTGTATGTAGGAAAACTCACTGTGACCAAAAGAGTGAACAGTAATCAATATGAGAATGTCACCCCCAACTATAAGTATCCAGAGGGTAAATGCATTTACATTCACATAACTGTAAGAAGCATGTGATGTCACGGCCCTCTGTCCCTAAAATACCATTGTCTTAACTTCAGGAAGTGAAAAGGACAAGCAGGCCATGAAGACGGCAGAACGCCGGGGTATTCCTTTAAGAGATTACGTCCCGTCAGCAGACCCCGGTGTGGAGATCGAGCTCCTGGCCGATACTGTCAAACTGGGTGAAGACTTTAAGTTGACCATGAACATTAAAAACAAGACCAGTGAACCCTGTACCGTAACCGCCACCATCACTGGCTATGTGGTGTTTTACACCGGGGTCACCGGCAGCAGCATCAAGACTGAAACCAAAACGGCTAAAGTGGAGGCCTGGAAAAGTAAGACCATCCATAATGAAGGTGTTTTAGGATTCCTTGTGGGTTTCATTGTCTATATTCGTCATTTACAGCGGAGACGCTGCTGATAGATGTCCAAGGTCAGGAGTACTTCTCCAAACTGGTGGAACAATCCAATTTGATGTTTCTCGTGAAAGGTCAGATCGAGGAAACAGAAGCTTCCCTCTCCGTGATGAGAACTGTCACTCTCCTCCCTCCCGAGCTAACTATAAGGGTATATTTCCTCATTGCCCGTCCGGATGGGAAGGTATTGATGATCTGATTTTGTATTCAACTTTCCTCATTTCATCTACAGGTGAGCGAAAGTCCACAGGTGGGCAAAGCTTTCAACGTCATTGTGGAGTTCCGGAACCCGTTCAATTCCACCCTGGAAAACGTCGAGTTCCGCCTTGAAGCGCCCGGTCTGATAGAGACCAAAACAAAAACATACAAGTATGCCACTCGATGCCCCTCACATTTATCATGTTGATATCCACATATTTAAGAATAAAGGAATAGATCAAGAAAAAACACAAGTGGGACATCTATAAAATTCATTTGATGATAAAAATACTAAATAATTATGTGTTAATATTGGGTGTAACTGTGAATGTTGGTTCACCCTCATGTCCCTCTAAACAAGATTCTTTCTTCAATGGCACACAAAAAAGGTATTTTGAAAAATGTATACACTAAAAGCCAATGCGGGTTAGTGTTATTTGTTCACCAGCATTCTTCAAAATATCTTCTTTTGGGTTCTTCAGAAGAAAGACAGCCAAATAGGTTTGAGATGACAAAAGGGTAATATAAGGAAACCCCCTGCCTTTAAAAACCTTCAGATAACAATGTCTAAAGAAACAGAAGTCAGTATTACATTTCTGATTTACACCTGTAAATAAACTAAACCTGTTCTTCTCCCTGCAGCCAAATTTTACCAGGTGAAGTACTGCAGTACACAGAGTCCATCACCCCTATGGATCCTGGGATGAGGGTGTTGATAGCGTGTCTGGACTGCACTAAATTGACCCAGGTCACCAATCAACTGGAAATCAACATACTCTAGGCCTGACTGGACGTCTGAAAGCCTGAGAAAGACAGAAAAGCTGTCGTATACTATTCATTATGCTTCGCTTGCTTTACAGTTGCTTGTGTTAAATACAATCCGATTTAAAAGTCTTTTGGAAAAGCCTGTCCTCCCCAGAATGAAAAACCTGAGAGATTGAGTGTGATGTTGGAACATGTGAAAGAAAAACATGTGAATCTATCTTTGGTTGGGTGAGGATCAGGGCGTCTCTTAAAGGGATAGAATGGAATGAAAAGAAATTGTGTCATACTTTGCCCATGTTTAAATTCCTTTCTCCATTTAAACACAAAGAAAGATGTTTAGATGAAGGTTAGCTTTGGAAAAAAAAATTCTGGGGAACCATTGGCCACTATAGCCCTAAATTATTATTAAATTTTTTGGTTAGTTAATAAATATTTTGAAACAAATTTAGCAAATAAACAGTTTGACTACCACTTAATACATGAGGCCCCAGAAGTGTCACTTGCTACAAAATATCTTTTTTTGTGTTCAGCTGACCACAGATGTTTATACAGGTTTTCAGAGTGAGTAATTCATGACAAATATTACATTTTGGGGAAACTGTCTATTTAAACAATTTACTATTCAAAATATTGTTGATTTCTTTTCTATAAATCCTTGAAGCATATCTTGCTAATGCGCTGATGCAATTTAACAATAAACATTTATCAGAAAGCAAATAAATGGATGTCATTATTTCATGATAATAAAAATATAAAAAATATAAAAACTAACAGTAGCTAAACCTTTAAAAATCTGAAAAAAATTATTCTACAGTGTTAAAGATTAAAAAAATTGATTAAAAACCAAGATGTTAATTTTCTTTGAATTCAGTTTATTTAAAATAAAAGTAAGTATATATATGTTACTTTAGTTGACATTTTTAATGTCCCTTAATCCATATATACCATGTATTATATAGATTTATTTATATATATTATATATTACTTCGAATATATATTATATATATACATATATATATATATATACACACACACACACACACACACACACACACACACACACACACACACACACACACACACACACACACACACACACACACACACACACACACACACACACACACACACACACACACACACACACACACACACATTATATTTATGCATTTATATATATATATATATATATATATATATATATATATATATATATATATATATATATATATACAAAAATGTTAGAGTACAATTGGTACATATATGATTTAATGAAATTTACTTAATATCAAATTTAAACAGTGAATTTACTAAATTTCAAAGCTTTTAATTTACTCAATTTGTTCAGTTCAAACTATTTCATGTAAAAACAGATTCAAATTTTTGGGAGTGCAAAACATTAACAATCATAAACACCTTCACAGCACATTCTATATAAGATACAGAGCAATGTATCTGACATTTGATAGTTGACAAAACAAAGTCTGTTCATTCTCTCACTTCTAATCCACGAAGAAACTAATAAAGTGTGACATATTATAAAGGTATCCCTAGCAGCTGATGATGCATTTAGTTTTATTTCTGGACCACCCAACCAATCTTTAGAAGAAGAGAAGCCCTCTTCTGTTGCCTCGGCCGGTCTCATTCCATTCATTTTAATGAGACATGCCATGAGTTTAGACAGCCCACTTACATCAGTGATGCTGGAATACCCCTCTCTCTCTCTCTCTCTCTCTCTCTCTCTCTCCCTCTCTCTCTCTCTCTCTCTCTCTCTCTCTCTCTCTCCCTCTCTCTCTCTCTCTCTCTCTCCCCCCCTCCCTCTCTCTGTCTCTCCCTCCCTCTCTCTCTCTCTCTCTCTCTCTCTCTCTCTCTCTCTCTCTCTCTCTCTCTCTCTCTCTCCCTCTCTCTCTCCCTCTCTCTCTCTCTCTCTCTCCCCCCCTCCCTCTCTCTGTCTCTCCCTCCCTCTCTCTCTCTCTCTCTCTCTCTCTCTCTCCTTCTCTCTCTCTCCTCTCTCTCTCTCCCTCTCTCTCTCTCTCTCTCTCTCTCTCTCTCTCTCTCCCTCTGTCTCTCTCTCTCCCTCTGTCTCTCTCTCTCTCTCTCCCTCTCTCTCTCTCTCTCTCTCTCTCTCTCTATATGTCTCTCTCTCCCCCCCCCCCACCCCCCCCCCTCTCTCTCTGTCTCCCCTCCTTCCCCCAAGCCCTCCCCACACCCACCTGAATGAGTCACCATGGAAAACCTCTCAGCATCTGAGTAATTGCCAGGTCGGATGGGGACAAACACATTAAACAGGGATTCCCTCACTTTATTTTCATGCTTTTTTCTGTCCTCTTGAATAGGTTTTCACAAGCAGACACATCACTTCTTTGTCATCAAGACTGACTGTCTAACATTTTTATTCTGGGTTTATTTTTTCACCTTTGGATGAAATCATCATGCAGTTGAATTGGGTGTGTAGTTGCGCAACTCTGCCAGAAGATGGCGACAATACACACAACAACATATAATTGCTCTTACTTGATACTTTGTATCAAGTTCAAATGTATGTTTCAGAGATTAAAGGATGTGTTTGTAGATCATAATAAGCATCCACGTGTAGTTTACAGAAAACACATGTGTACATTGAGCACCAATCAATGACTTTAAGTCATATTACAACATGATATGCATCCCATAAATTCCAAATCAATCCCAAAGGAATGTGTAGATGAACTGTCGGGGGTCTCATTACTCAGCATGGACGTGAACATGGATTCTCCTTCGGTTAGAAAGCCCCAGGACACTTTTTAGTATTCTCCTCCTCAAGTCAGTCTCCCTGTGCATTCATACTCGATACCCATTGGTTGGCTGCAAATTCGGCTGACGTCAGCAGGGAACTTTTCCCAGCTATTCAGACATCACCTTTCTTTCACTTGCAGTGTAACCCAATCACAACCTGACATTATACCAGGAATTTTTTCAGTTTTCTCATTATAAGGATATTTGCTTTTTTATATTTATATTTTTTGTATTTTTATATTTTTATATTTTTTATATTTTTATATATTTATATATTTATATATTTATATATTTATATATTTATATATTTATATATTTATATATTTGTATATTGTTATATATTTGTATATTTGTATATTTTTTTAATATTGTTTTTTTATATTTTATATTTTTATATTTTGATAATTTTATGTTTTTTAATTTGTATATTTTATATATTTTCTATATATTTATATATGTTTATATTTTTAGATTTTCATATTTGTATCTTTGGATATTTGAATATTTGGATATTTTGATATTTGTACAATTTAAATTTTGTTATTTTGTTATTTTGTTATTTTGATATTTTATGATATTAAATGATATTTTAATTTTTCCACAGCCTATTTTACCGTCCGAATCCTTCAAATAAAAAATTAATTAAACACAATTGGTGGTGGATAAATTTTACATCACATAAAAAATCAAAAGTCCCCAAATGTGCCATACCTCATGCATTACAGCTTTTTAGATTTATATGTACTTACAAAAAATAAATATTTAAAAAAAGGAGTCACCAACACCCAAACAACCGCAACCAAATTCCCCCTCACTACCTCCTGATGGGCACAACTCAGTTTCATCTACATGTACCCAGACACTGGCATCCCACATCCTGACTCCCTGAAGTCTGCATGGGTCACTGCAACACCTGCACACTTCATTCCAAGAGGTCCGACAGGTGAGACCACCAGAGAGAACACGTATGAGGACATCTCCGCAATGCCTAAAATGCCAGCACACTGGCAGAACAGGGGGAAGGGGGGCAGCCCGAGAGAGAAGTGGGGAGTCCGAGGGTGAATCTTACGTCAAGCCTGAGATGTGGGCGTGAAGCAGAGAGAGAGAGAGAGAGAGAGAGAGAGAGAGAGAGAGAGAGAGAGAGAGAGAGAGAGAGAGAGAGAGAGAGAGAGAGAGAGGCATTGCCTTCTTCTATTAACGGGGGGGCACCAATACACTCATATGCGCATCTCCGCAAGGGAAAATCACATCGACTTTCTGAACATCTCCCTTTACTAAACGGCAATGTTCAACCTTCACATTCGGCAAAATTGTCCCCTCCAAACTATCTAAAATTGGCATTTACTCCAATGGTTTTACTGGACGTATGATGGGATTAACTTTGACTGGAAGATATATTTCATTGTTTCTTGCTGTTCAAATAGGTGAGTGTGTTTTTCTTATTTTATAATTATTCCATATTCATATCCTACACAATTCTGCATTCTGTATATAGGACGCATGTTGGTGCAATCGAATGCATATTTTATTCTGGGCATTTCTGTCCATGTAGTCTTTAAAATGCGTGCAGAATATGGACAATAGAATAGAAGGAATTAACTCTACACAATTAAAGGTTCCTTACAGCTACAAATGCGGCAATGGGCTCGTGTGCTCCATTTAAAGGTTCCCAAAAATAAGGGAGTATATCTTTATGGGGCAAGTTGCAAGAAGTGTCAATAAAAGATTCAAACCTCTATTAAAATATAAATAAAATAAAATAAATAAAAATGATAGAATAAGTGATGTGTTTTCGAGTTCTTGGAGGCGAGTTTGACAGATGCATCAAGAGTTTTGTATGGCCATTTAAAATCTGAATTATATATTATATTCTGAAATATAAACTATTATTTCGTTAAAATCCAACATTGAAAATATAGTATGGCTTATTTGTAGAGCATTTTAAACATTATTTGTATTATTCTGCATTAGTGCTGAAAAGCTGTGGTTGTTGTAAGAAAAACGTGTAAGATCCTCATCCATTAAAGCCAGGATTCCCAATCTTTTTAAACTCTATTAATTCCCCACGAATGACTTCATTGATCATGCCAGTTTGACACTGGTAAGGCTGGTGAGGGTAAGGTGGTCGTGACTGGTACAGTAGGTGAGTCCATCTGCTTCATGCTTCTAAAAATACATCATCAGATGGGCATTAGACGAATAAAGATGCCATGATTCACATCTTTATCTTTGAGACACATGAGACCGGATTGTACTTTAATTTGAATACGAAACCAGCATTTGCAGAACACTGGGGTTGCCTTTCCTATCCTCAAATCCGCCATGTTGAGCTCTCAACACAACATTATTCTTTTTACAAGGAACAAAGACTCGAACACAAGGTAACACATCTATGAAACTCATTTTCTCGAGGGAATAATTGCTTAAAATACATGTGGATTGTGTGGATAAAGGTTGAACTGATCGTTTTGGATATGCATATTTCGTTATGTAAGCCTTCATTCTGCATTACACATTTCCTTTGTGCAATGATAAAATATATAAGCACTATGCATAAGGCTGTAACATGTATTATGCATGCATAAATGATACATATAGAGGAGCCTATAGAGTACAGAATTGCAAATAAATAGTTTTTGTTATGTGCATCACATTTCTTCAGCTTTGAAGAATTATTCTATTCCATAAATAAATGTTGCATATTGTGCTTTAAATAATGTAATACAGCAATATAATGTCACACCATACAAATAATGTATTCACATTTATTCAATCATTCCAATATTCCAGAGCTGGACCTGACCTGTTATAATATTCTGATTCTTTGTCCAATTGAGTACCTTAACAAACCCAATCCACCAGGTTTAATGGTTTGTTAAGCAGAGGGAGGACCAATCAAACATTGACCTTCAACATTCCATCAATAATTTGAGAAGAAAAAGCAACCTTGTCCAAATGTTCTCATTGTACCTAATAGATCTGTCACGATGAGAACACACTCTCATAGATGTGTAAAAAAAGGGAGGGGGGATACAAATCACTCAGAATGGAAATCTCACACACACACACACACACACCCCCCCACCCTCACATAAACCATTACATCATCTGTGGTCCATGCTCCTTCCTCCTGTTCAGCTCTCATCATCCTGTTGTTCCTCTATTATGAAGTGCAATCATTCTAACTATTATAATGCAGACAATCCAAAATCTATACATGAACAAATATTGAATATAATGTTTAATTTCTCTTTATCCAGCCTATTTGCTGCAGGCGGTTCGAGCGGCTGGGAAATGTGATACAGTGTTCAAAGGTTTCTCAAACTGCCTGCTTCGACTGGGAGAGAACATGGCCAACTATCCACAGGAGCTGGACGAGAAGGAAAACCTTCAGACCATCTGCACGTAAGTGCAAACACACAACATGATAGATGAGTGCAAGAGAGAGAGAGAGAGAGAGAGAGAGAGAGAGAGAGAGAGAGAGAGAGAGAGAGAGAGAGAGAGAGAGAGAGAGAGAGAGAGCAAAAAGAGGCAGATGGCATGAGGGGGGCACTTGTTTAAATCGACTCCATGGGCATCAATAGACCAGTGCAGCCAGTATGGAGCCCTTCTTCACTATTCACATTTCAGGAGTTAATTACAATCAGATGAACCATCACTACACGCCAAGGTCAAAGGTCAACATGCCTAATTGGATGAGATTGGGTGGCAGCCCCTGGTTATTGTAAGAGATACATCCTCTAGAATAACAGGTTCATTTACAGCCACCAATCCATTTCAATTAATCTGAAAAACGAGTTTTAGTTGGATTTATTTTAATCAAGTTATTCTTGAAAAGCAGATCAATAAATCATACAATTTCGATTTTTTATAAACCTCAGGATCTGTTGTGAATGAATTATTAATGTTGGCTTTTCACATGGTCGTCATGCATTCTGTCTAAATATTCTTTATCCTGATTTAGAATTCTCCTTTTTACTATATTCCCTTTTTCACATTTATCCATTTTTTATTTGCATCAATTTCGTTAAGTCAAGCCAAGTATTCGGATGTGTAGAAGCTTAGATATTTTGCAGAACTTCTGATTCAGAAACATAAAAATGTAAAATAATAAACGTGTTAAATAAATTTACTTTCCAATCAAATCGCATACATTGCAATATTTTAATGCTCAATTCTACCTTTCATTAAATATCGGATTTTTTCATTTTAATTTATTTATAGCCCTTCCTACAAATAGAGCTCGAGCTTATAAATAATAGAAACGCTCAAATGTGTTACAGACGCACAATAGAAATAAAACACATTTATATTTTTGAAATGTTGCATTAATGTATTGATTTCATTCTTAAAGTGATGCTTTAATAATTCTCATTATTTTTATATATATATTCTTTATTATGGACATGCTGCTTGTAGTGTGTGTATAGGGCTTAGTATGTGGGGTGTGTTCCTGAAATAAATGAATAAATAATGGAATTGAGAGTGGGATAGAAAAGGGGGTGGGGCGCAGGAGGGGAGTTGTAAGAGAGAGAGAGAGAGAGAGAGAGAGAGAGAGAGAGAGAGAGAGAGAGAGAGAGAGAGAGAGGTGGGGTGGGCACCAGAACACACGTGATGCTGAGACTTTCCCTTCAGAGCCGCAGTGTCGGGTTTCCCTCTCTCCTCCATACAGGACATACAGTAACCTGGAGCATTTCTCCATCCTAAAATACAAATAAAATACAAAAATAAATTATTGGTTAACGAAAAATAGGTTAACATTTTCGGGTTTGTTTTGTATCATTTATAATTTTGTTTTAAAATATTTAGGACATTTCCGCTCCTATTTAAACGAATTAAACAGTGCGATTGAAATACAATGCTTTAAAATATCATTGCAATTATAATAAAATAATACAAGAACGAAATCAGGATTAAATATTAACATGGTGTTTAAATTGCATGCAAAACGAATTAAAAATGCAATTTAAATGACGAATAAAATAAAAATTTATTCTTGCTTAAAAATCAGTTTCCATTAATGACAAAAACAAAACTGAATTATTAAAAATGACAAAAAACACATTCTTAATTTCCAATTAATCTATAATCTCGAAATGAATAAATGTTTAATATTTGATTTGCAGTTACTGGGATGATTTCCATTCCTGTGCCACCACTGCCCTGGCAGACTGCCAGGAAGGAGCCACAGATCTCTGGGAGAAGCTGAAAAAAGAGTCCAGGAACCTGGACTTCCGTGGCAGCTTGTTTGAACTGTGTGCTGGTGGGAATGGGGCCGGGCGGTCCACGGTTCCGTTCGGCTTAACGCTGATCCTGACTGCACTGTCTGCCCTCATGACGTGGCTTCAGTTTTAACCCATGGGGAAGGAAGAAAACAACACATAAGAAAAAATTCAACAAGAGAAGAGATGAGACAAGGAGAGAAGAGGATGCCCATCAACACCAGAAATCCAATTAAAAAGGTCAAATTCATCTCACACAAATGGATTTCTATATTTCATCTTGAGAAAAGACGATTTTTGCAAGAGACAATGGGGGCCTGGGGTCTTCTGGGAATGCTCAAGCACATTTGCCTGACTCTGGGTCGATTTCATGAAATATTTATCAGATATTGAGTTGAAATGATGGCCTGAATTTGTGAAGGTCCTGGTTAGAATAGCAGCATTTTATAACATTAGTGTCTGTTATGAATGAATTATTACTGTAGGCTTTTCAACATGGAAAGAAATATTCTTTCAACTGATTTAGAGTTCTTACATTCACATTTATCTTTTTCAGTTGCATCAATCCATTTTGTTAAGTCAAGCCAAGTATTAGGATGTAAAGAGGGTTGGATATTTTGCTGACCTTGTGATGTAGAAGCATCACTGATGGAGAAATGTAATGATCATGATGCTTATGATATTAATAACAACAATAATAACCGTAACAATAAGGAAACCTCAGGAATGACTACAGGCATCTATTTAGAAGAATAATAAGAAGAGGACATATAAAGAGAAATGAAATTATGGAGAATTCTAATAACAAACAAAATAAAGTTAAGCATGTCATATGTAGCCAGGGAAAGGTGTGAGATAAGTTGACTGTTGCCATTCTTTTCAAAATTCCAGTATTCAAAAAAAGTCATTTCATTTAAAAAAAAATGTATCTCTTTAAATGTAGGAAATATTAAAGTATAAAGGAAACACTTTACATTGCAGTGTCAGTGTTACGCGTTACATATCACAGCGTGGAACAGCCAGCCGCTTCGGATAAAATGACGTCACAAAGTGTAGTTCTAAATTGTGACGCAGCGCTTACGTAATCACACTGGAATGTAAAGCGTGGCCGGTATTCCACCCGACAATATCGTAGCACGACAATATCAGGACATTACTTGTTGGATGAAGTGAATTTTGCTAGCTTTATTTGATGTTGCCAAGGCATAGACCACGTTTCACGGCCTTCAGAAGATGTGTATTTTGTTTGTTCGTTCGTTTGTTCGTTTCTGGGGATGTTGCATATGAAATACCTGAATATTCCAGACCATAAGTAAATAAGAGATGTATGTGAAATGAAGAAGAGAGATGCTTTACAGTTTTAACACAGATTGATTATACAGGTATATAAAGATAGACTGCTCAAAAGAAGTATTTAAGAAGTATTAAATAAAACAGTTACTGTTTGAAATACATTTGTGTTGTTTTCATTGATGTAATGATCTGATTTAATATATGCATCATTGTATTTTAATTGAAGAATGAGATGTGGCCTTCAGGTTCAGCACATTTTCTCCTCCAGCTCCCCAAGTGTACAGGAGAGGATCTGTCCAGAGAAGATGTATTGTTGTATTATTAATAAGATGGAGAGAGAGAGAGAGAGAGAGAGAGAGAGAGAGAGAGAGAGAGAGAGAGAGAGAGAGAGAGAGTCATTTCATATTGATTCTCACACACTCAGCTCTTTAAAACGCACACTGTATACAGTCTGAACGACAAACACAAGAACTGACAGCGACAAGATTGAAAAATTACACTGTTGAGTATTTACTTCTTTACATTTGTCTATTATGCACCCAGTATGCCAATACATAGACCTTCGAAAATTGTATACATTTTAAATGTGCCATTTTGTCATGTTTATTACGGTTAAATTCCAAAGTAGCCAAAGTAGTACATAAAACTACACCGAAAAATTGGTTGTTGGAATAACTTAATTTAATGAAGTACGTCCACACGGGTAAATTAAGTATTTTTAACGTAACTTTTAAAAATTTCAAGAACAATTATTACATCTGTAACTGATGTAAATCAAAAAATAAAGTAATTAAATAATTTTCGATGTTTGAAAACCATATAAAACCTTAGCATTGTTGCGCAACTGAGGCATTAATATTTTAACAAAAAAAACTGGCCTGCATTATTTAGTAGCCCAGCTTTTGTAAATCGATTTTAGCTTATATAATCCTACATACATTGTACGTATGCCTTTATTGGGCAGTCGCAAAATGAGCACTAGTTTTCCCAATGGAGCTGTGAGGCTGTTTGAATGGAGGCGAGGTCCTGGAAGTGAGGTCCTGGAAGCGAGGCCCTGGAAGCGAGGTTTCTGAGAATGAGATTGGATTCGGTTCCTGCTGTCGCTGGAAGCGGGTGAGGACTACATTTGTAATCTCATTAAAATGCGTGCTATTCTGTTGCTGGCACTGCATATGTTATCCTACCCAGAACTCTGTGTAGTGCATAGAGTTACAGATTTTTAATGTCTTCCTTTTCGTCATACGTCGCGCCACACATTTGGAGAGCATGAAAAGAGGCACTGGGAATTGTGACATTTAATCTTTAACCATGAAAGTGGAGAAAACACACACACACACACACACACACACACACACACACACACACACACACACACACACACACACACACACACACACACACACACACACACACACACACACACACACACACACACACACACACACACACACACACACAGTCACACTGAGATGGCTGGCTCCCCTACCGCTGCTTCACAACGGACTACGCATGGCCATTTTTCAGGCCTGGCAGACTTGATCAATGTGCCCTTGCCGGTGCCAAGCAAACGTGGCATTGCTTGTTTAGCTGTGCCTTTTCTAGCAGTGCTGTGAACACAAAGGGCATTGCCTTCACGCACGGCATCATGGGAGGATGGGTTCTTCCTGAAGAATGTAGTCTATCCATCCATCATTCGAAAGAGAAATCCTCTCCATGCTTCATTCGCAGGAGAGAGTAAGAGCAGGCTTAATCTCGGGTGACCTTGGATGCTAAAGGTCTGGAGTGGTTACTAATGACTTTAAATTTCCTCTTCGGCAAATAAATGAACAATTGAATCTAATTACGTTGACGGAATGCCTTTTAATAGCATGCATACCTCATCGCAGTGTCTCTCATAGAGCAAACAAGCAAGAGTCATAATTATAAGCACAAAGTGAGTTAGTAGCATGCAGCATATGTCCGAGCCGACCATATCTACACAACTGGGAAACAAACACATCATTCTAATCTAATTACATAAGCAGTGCCTATTAATGTCGGCCAATAATGAATGCAATGAATCGCAAATTAGATCCCTTCAACCACAAAAGACTGAACCTGGGCCGGGAAATCATTCATTTGTTTTCTTATAAGAGTCAGTTTTCGAGCCAGTTTTATTCTGGAGTGATTCAGCTCGGACAGGACGCGTTCATTGTTGCCATCTCAACGCATGTGTCAATTTGACGCAGTTTGGCGAAGATGGATTGGTTGACACCCAAGCTCATATGATGGGCTTGTATAATGCACCACATGGATTTCAAGCTTAATGGGACAAAATTGAATCATGTAGGGGTGAGAATTGATTTAGAGACCAGATCAGCTGTAGGGACTACTCTAGGACATTGTTCTCTCTTCTGGATGGTGGTGAAGATTTGCTCGTGGCAGACTGATTAAAAAAGAATTATATTGCTTGAAAGGTTTGTATAGACAGGTTTCTTTATATCCAAATGTTCTTAAAACACAACAACTGTGATGAATTTGTAAACTCCTGTGTCTATGTTTTTTATGAAATCTTATGGAGTTCCCCTTTACCAAATCCTGTTAGCTGATCATTCCAGGTTGCATTCACATTTCCAACATGAATTGTGCCGATGGTGTTGACAGAATCCATAGCCATCAGCAGCTACCGCAGAACAAAATTGGACCAGACTGGACTTCATCTCATTTGTTTTATCCTCTCATCTTCCCTCACATAGACACAAAGCCATAAAAGGTTTAAGACCTCGGGTAGAAAAGATTCATTTAGAAAATGGCATTTCCTCAAGACTATCAATTCCTTGTTAAATCAAAGCACAGATCTTTAAAATGCGCCAATGTTCTGCGAAGAGGAAATCAGTGTTCTGCAGCTGCAACAAAAAATGACATTTGAGGGTATGACGACAATTGAATAAGCTGAAGAAAAACCCTCTAAAGAATGTTGAATAAGGAAATCAAAGATTTCTACGAGTCATGATGGGCATCAGCAGACTGTAAGGTGGATATCGTATTGCAGGAATGAACAAGTAAAGCAGTACACAAGATTTTTGTGTTGTATTAACACAATGTTGATAATAGTATAATAGATAAAGTAATGGTAATCCCTTTTGTGTGGTTAAGGTGACATTGAAGGCTGTCTAAAGAACAGCTCACGCTTATTCTTCGCCGATCTTTCTTCTCTTCAACAAATATTAGGTACATAGCATCTACTTCAGTAAACACTCACATTTGAACTGAATCTCGTCTTTTCACTTTTCTACAATCCTGCTTTTCTGTCCTCATTTGCTGTTTTAGAAACCTATTTCATCTAGGTGACATTCTGTATTTACAACCAGTTTTCCATCAATAGATTTTTGTGTTTTTGTTTCGAAGTAGTTGTGTGAGTCGTGTATATGAAATGTGTTTCTTTATACTTTCAGTGTTTAGATGTCATTTGTTCTCGATGTAAGTTTGAAAGGTGTCATTGAAAAAGGACACCACATAAAATACACACAAAAGTATTATTATTAAAATCAATGATGTGGGCAATGATCACACAAAGAAACCAGACACCGAATAATCCACAACATTCCTTTTGCTGCTTTAAGAGTCACAAGCCTTAAACATTTCAGACGTTTTTCAAAGTTTGCTTGAAAAAAAGTAAACTTCTTGTCTGTGTATGTTTATCAGTCTGGCTATTGCTATACAAATGTAGAATATATGACATATGAATAAATAAAAACGATTTACAGTGTATATGGATTAATGTCACAATGATATATCTATATACATAACGTATACACCAATATATGGTTTTCCATCGTTGTTTTAAATAATAATTTGCTAATTGGGTTTGATTCCCAGAGAACAACATTGAATGCTCTATAAATCACTTGGATAGAAGGCATCTGCCAAAAGCACATTATTGATGAACTGCTTATCCTGAGTACGACATAATTGCAAATATTAAAAATAAAAGCTGTTTTTAACTCTTTAAATAGCGGTGACTTCTAATACACGCATTGACTGGTTCACCTGTCTGCCGCAGTGAAATAAAAGCACAGCTATTCTTGAGTTCTGGACATCTGGGCAACAGCCTGTCTCCTCTTGTAGGTTCAACCGAGCATTATTTGGTATCCTTTCCATGAGCAGCCAATACATCACATCATTTTTGCCCGGTTTCACACAGTAAAGAAAAGCTTAACAGCACTCCTAACACTCCGAGCTGACAACAATGCCCACACAATTCACATCCAGACAAAAACAGGGAAAGCAGCCATTATTTTAACAACAATATAAGGTCGAAGTGGATGGGAGAAAGAGAGACGCTATGGTGAAGGATAGGGGTGACGATAGGGGAGAGACAGAAGACAAGTGAAAGACAGAATCTCAGGGAGAGTGAAAGCAGTTAAACAGAAAAAAGGTGGAAATGAATTACCTTCCAGAGAAAGAGAAAGAGAGAGAGAGAGAGAATGAGCAAAAGAAAGACAGGGAAAGAGTGGAAGTCAGACTAATTGCCTCAGTCTCAGATTTGCACCCGTCAGATGCCGCCTAGTGACATTAAAATTGATTTTCACCTGTGCTGCTGGAGAGAGATCACAGTCAGCCAGACACTGAGATACAGGAGTCGTCCACCGCTTCAGGGGACTTCAGGTCAATTCGGAGACCCTTTAAATCTGTGTGCGTGTGTGTGTGTGTGTGTGTGTGTGTGTGTGTGTGTGTGTGTGTGTGTGTGTGTGTGTGTGTGTGTGTGTGTGTGTGTAAAATGTCTTAGAAATCTTTTTGACACAAAGAGAACTCGCCTTGTGTTGGAGAGAGAGATGGATCTCCCTGTACTCCCTGTAATTCTTTCTGACTATGTATCAACAACACCTCTGTGCTTTTGTTGAATTAGATCGATCAGCAAATAACTTTTTCCAGAGTTGAAATATTTAAAAAAAAAAAATTTTACATTATAATGGCAAGACCTGCTGTTTTCACGTATCCCCTTTTTGCAACTTTCGAACCAAATATGATCTGTGCTCAATTGCTATTATAATCATCTCAACATTTTTATTATTTCATTTTCTGAATGCTTATCATCTGAAGCAACTTAGAGTAGAGTAATTATACAGACAGTCTCGCCGGAGTAACCTGTGCTGAATTGTCTTGCTAGAGGGCAAAGCGCTGCTCAGTAATTCAGTTTACAGATCAGACCCACCTGAGACCAAACCAGCAGCCTTTGTATTACCAGCAAAGAGTCTTAACCACCCTATCACCCCACCCTCTCTCTTTCTCCCCCTCTCCCCTTTTTTCTCTCCCTCCCCCTCTCCCTCTCTCCCCCTCTCCCTCTGTCCCTCTCCCCCTCTCTCTCTATCTCTGATAGATAGATAGACAGATCTATACGATAGATGGATAGACAGTTAGATAGGTAAACAGACGGGCTGATAGATGGACAGACAGCTAGACAGATAGAAGATGGAGGGATAGATAGATAGATAGTTAGAGATACAGACAGACATGCAGACAGACAGACAGACAGACAGACAGACAGATAAATAGTCGGATGAACAAAGACACAGACGAATATATGGATAGACAGATGGACAGATGAATAAATTAGGCAGAAATGAAAAGACAAACCAACAGACAGCTGGACAGACAGATAGATGATATATAGATAGACAGACAGACAGAGAGACAGACAGACAGATGATGTATAGACAGACAGACAGACGGATGGATGGATGGACGAACGGACGGACGGACAGACAGTTACATAAATAGACAGACAGACGGAAAGACAGTTAGATGGTTACATGGACAGATAGATGCATGGATGTTTAGATAGATAGGCCGACAGACAGATAGAAAGACGGGTGGAAAGACAGTTAGGCAGATGGACTGAAAGACAGATGATTAGATTGATCGATAGACAGAAAGACAGATACAAAAATAGATGGACGAACAGACATTGAGATAGAGAGACAGATGGACAGATGATGGACAGACAGTTAGATAGATAGACAGACGGACAGACAGTTAGATGGACAGATAGATGGACAGACAGTTAGATGGACAGATAGATGGATGGATATTTAGACATATAGGCCGACAGACAGATAGATAGACTGGTGGAAATACAGTTAGACAGATGGACAGAAAGACAGATGATTAGATTGATGGATAGACAGAAAGACAGATACAAAAATAGATGGATGAACAGACATTGATATAGAGAGACAGATGAACAGATGATGGACAGACAGTAAGATAGATAGTCAGACAGACAGACGGACGGACAGACAGTTAGATGGACAGATAGATGGATGGATATATAGACATATAGGCCGACAGACAGATAGATAGATGGGTGGAAAGACAGTTAGACAGATGGACAGAAAGACAGATGATTAGACTGATGGATAGATAGAAAGACAGATACATAGATAGACGGATGGACAGACAGTTTGACAGATAGATGCATGGACAGATGGATAGTGTAAAGCATTTTTAAGCTGAACTGAAATCTAGCAATGACATCATCTTTCTCACAGTTTTACACTCACACATCTCTCTCTCTCTCTCTCTCTCTCTCTCTCTCTCTCTCTCTCTCTCTCTCTCTCTCTCTCTCTCTGTTTTACACCATTTTATAGCAATAACTAGATTTTCTCACATTGGTTGTTTCTGATCAAAAATTTTCCGGTCGTACAGAGGAAAATGTCTTCATCAGTTTCTATCAGATGTGAGCGCTGCAGCGAGACTTTTCCCCAATAAGGAGACTGTAGCTGGAGCGCTGCAGCACCTTCTAAAAATACCTGTCCTAAATTTCCAAAACCCAAACGGAGATACACAGAAGCATTGAATACGTTTAAAGCTTTTCTACCAAAAACAGCTCCCACCACTGACTCTGTGCTTCATTCTCACGAAAATATGAATCATGAGACATTGCTTTTAAGCAGGTCCCTTGCAATTTCCAAGAAGTGTTTCTTGAAAACTCACTCGGCTTCTTCAAGTCTATTACCTGCTGTAAGACCAAAACAACAAGATCAATAAGTCAAGCATTTACGAACAGCTTTTTCATTAGATAACCGGAAAGTTGTCTCAAGAGGAAAGAGATATTCATACAGTGTAGTTCTGCCACACAACCAAATTTTGTTGCATTGAGCAAGGTTTTGACCCCCTATTCTCTGCCAGTCTGGTAAATATCTGAATGCATTTGCATGTGTAAGAACCCTTGGGAATCCGCGGTGTGCCTTTGGTTCACTTGCCTCAAGGTGCTGTTGTAGCATTGATTCACGAAACAATAGCGCTTTACCCAACTATGTTTGTCCATGGTGATGTTAAATATCGGTTTGATGATAAGGCAGTTTGTAACCACATAAAAATACGACACTGACAAGCGAACGTGAGATATATTTAATGCAGCAACAGGAAAAACTGCAATTTCACAAGTTATATGCTGAGCCTAAGCAATCGTGATTATGTTACAGTGAAAAAAAACTCAGTATATTAGAGGAAAAACGGATAGGTGGGGTTAGATTTCACACACTTGGAGGCGTATAACATCTGTTCAACGTTTAAATGCGAGCTGGGTTTCTTTGTAGCCAGATTGGACTACATTTCCATGGCAACTACTTTTGTACCACCTCGGTTGCTCAAATCTGGTTGAGTTCCATGCGTGCTGGCATAGATGGCATCTTGTCCTTGCATGCTCCAATCTTCAGCACTTTTTACGCTTTCACTACAAAAGAGCACGTTGCCTCATCCTCCCCTGAGGGCGGCACGATTTGGAATTCAACAACATGACTCTTCTGTTTGAATCATGCCACAATGATTCAAATGCTACATCTTGAATTCAAATCAAGATCAGTGATTTGTATACTTCCCCCATTTGAATCATGCTCAGTGATTTGAATATTAAAGGTGTCCTTCTTCATGATTTCATATTTCAAAGTTTAATTAGTGTATAATGTTGATGTTTAAGTATAAGTTATATCTTTAAAATTATAAAGCTCAAAGTTCAACGCCAAGCGAGATATTTTATTGAACAGAAATCGCCTACAAAAATGGCCGGATTGGACTTCATACTTCTACTTCCTGCCTTAGTGACATCACTATAACAGTTAGCCTCCGCCCACAGAAACACGTAAAGGGGGGCGTGGTCTTGTCGCGCTCCCACAGAGAACGTAAGATTTGCGTTTGTAAAGTGTGTTTGTTAGTCGCCATGTCATCGAAACGCTGTTTTTTTTTCCGGAGTCCAATCATCTTTATTTGGCTTTCCCAGGGATGCTGTACTTACAGATCAATGGTCAAAATTTCACAAGTTATTACAGAAAGGGCAACACTGTTTAGCTTTGTTAACAAGATGATAATGAAACTCATCCAACAAAAAGTAATTTAACCGAACGCCATCGATTGTTTTTATTTTTAATGATCAGTTTAAATTATTTGGTCATTATATTTATGGTTTACCGTTGAAACACACGCTGGTTAAGATCAGGGTAGAGTTAGGCTGCAGACACGTCAAACATTGTTCTATGTTCAGGCGTATGCGAAAGTTGTGCATGGACATGTTGTACTCGATCTTCTTCATCTATGTTCTCCAGGTCTGATTTCGAAACAAATTGATACAATTTTGAAAGACATTTTACAAAAACATTGAGCACATGTATCTCCAGGTTATTATAAGAGGCGTCACATTAACTTTGCTGTTGAATCACAACACAGATACCGCTGGCATATTCAGAACTTATTACGTATTTCTGAAGGAGGGACTTCATCAGAACAAGGAAGTTATTATTTGATTTTATGAGAACAAAAAAGGCGGCATACAGATATGGTAATTATGTGAAAAACACAGGTTATTTTTCCGAGCGAAACATTAACACACGTTATATTGCACACTGTAAACTCAATCAAAGCTTCAGAAACACACAAGGAATGGCACCTTTAAATATAATGCTTAATCTTTATTTAAATACATTTTGTTCCATTTTGCACACAAATTCATCCTGTTACACAATACAAGTTTATCTCTAACAGTTCTGCCTCTGAAATATTCGGTTATCAAAGTGTATTATAAGAAACGACACAAGCAGATGTCATCCAAAGCTCTTAGTTGTGTGACCAATATATGGACTTATAGCAGAATTTACTTACAATGAAAAGGACCTGCCCTTGGAGGTTGGAAAAACATTTTATTTTTCATCCATATTCACAGGCCTCTCCACACTCCAAACGCTAGCTTGGTTTAGATATGCTCTTCTGCCATCCGGATACAACTGGATGACTTATGCACCACGCACATTGACTGATCCATGGAAAACCTGCATAATATAGTACTTGACACTAAAAGAAATTCAAATAATTTAAAGTACATCCATAACAATGTTGCACCAATACCATGCGTGTCATAATTTGCCAGACATCTGCAGTTAAAAATATAAAGTGTATTTTTGTCTGCAATGTGTTTTTTCTGTTTTTAGGTTGTGTTCCTTGAAATCAAACTCAAGTTGTTGCTGTATAAGGCGAAACATTGTTACACAAAAATGCTGTAAATTACCGTAAAAAATAGCAATACGCTGGGACACGTGAACGACGTTAAATAGTATAAACGTATAGCAAAATGTACTGGTTTTTAATGGGACTTCTGACATGTAGATGTGTGAATTATTTAGATAATTCGTAAATTTTTCAGCATTTCAAAATACTTACATTTTTAAAATCTGTAAATCACTTAATATGAAATAATATGAACACAGACAACTGAAAAACTCATAAATGTTATTGTATGGCACATATATATCATTGATATAAAAAACAAGTTGGTCATATTTAGATATGTAGTCGCGAAATGCAACATGTGACTCACTGAATGTATGTGTGTAACTACATACATTAAAAATAAAAAATGTTCCTGTATTAATGTAATGACATGAATAGATTTTTGGTTGTGGCGTAAATGTTCATATATGTGTTGGGGCCCTGTTAGTTCACAGAGCTACTGGAAATGACAACCGTTTTAATCTAACACCCGACAGGTTTGTGGGAAGTGTTCACAAAATTGTTTCTAATTTCATTACACTTCAGATTTGCTGCATTTACCTCTTGTCAGAAGCTCTCAGTATCCTTTTAGCAGCATATCAGGTGTAGGCTGTTTCTGCACAACTGAAAGAGCTGCTGTCCTTAAAGTCCTACAGGCTGTTAAACGCTTCTGCAGTGGTGTGTGACTCTCAAGTCTCTAAGAAACCAGTTCAATAAATCTTCCGTCTCAAAGAGAGACTTTCATTTTCTGGACCCTTCTCCGTTTCTCGACTTCAGCTCTTGTTTTTCAGATGACACAAGCACAAAACAAATAGCCCAGGAGTATGAGAGAATGAAATATAACAAGAGAGCACTCAGAGAGCGCTGAAAAATAACTTTGTGACATACACACAGTGTGACGGGCCAACCCTTGACTGTGTGGAAGATCGGGGCTACAATTCACAAAGGCCCACCTCACACACCCGAAGTGCTATTACGTCTAGATTCATAGAGGCCAACGCAGACAGAACAAGCTCTCCTTCACTGTCTCTGACAAGAGAAATGTTTCCATTTTTGCACAGAAGAGTGAGAAGCGCAAGGGAAGAGATAGATGATGTTTGTCATGTAAAGCACTGAGATTGAGCATAGACTCAATTTGACGACCTTGGATTTGGGGAGGACCATAATGGTTAGGCATGTATACTACACTAAATTATCATAAAATGTTTTCTATAGAAGAATACAGAAAATAATGATTGATTTATGAATATATTTAAAAAATTTAAACGCAACACATGTTGTTTTCGCTCCCATTTTTAATGAGACGAACTCAAAGATCTGAAACATTTTCCCAAATAAAAACTCGAATGTTGTTCACAAATCTTTCTAAATCCGTGATAGTGAGCACTTCAACCTTTGTCCGGATAATCCATACCACTTCATATGTATGTCAGATCAAGATGCTGATTAGACCTTAGGCCAAGTGTTTAGTTGTGTCACACAGCTCAATGCCACCAGAGTCGTCTCCAAAGTTGTTCACCATAAGACATCTCCAAAGTTGTTTCAGTGAATCTGGCGAACCAACGAACTTTAAAAGTTCAAGGTGTTCAAGACCAGGTGTGTCAACAGCAGCCCAGGATCTAGCATGTTCACCTCCAAGGTCATCTGAGGTCAAACACTCGGGTAAGATGCTGAAACAATCAGTTTGCAAAACCAAAGAATATCTTGAGTGAATCGACTCGGTTGGTCAAATTCTCACAAACGATGGCGTCTGGCACATTGCAGAGGTGTTGTCTTCAAGGATGAATCCCAGTTTACACTGTTCAGGGTAGATGGCAGACAGCTTGTTTGGCATCTTGTGAGCGAGGGGTCTTCTGATGTCAATATTGTGGATCAAGTGGCCATTCTAAGGCGTACCTCTGCAATAATCGTACTATGTCTATTCAGCATCTTGATATGACACACACGAGAGGTGGGATGGATTATCTCGACAAAGGAGAAAGTGCTCACTGTTAAACAGATTTGGGAAAATATTAAAGTGCAATGGTTATTTTGAGTATGTGGAAAATGTCTCAGATTTGAGTTCATATCATAAAAAATATAAAAAACAAAAAAGTGTTGCATTTCGATTTTTGTTCAGTGTAATACTGTTCGAAGAACCAATTTTAAAGTTTATTTTTACAATTTGTGTAAAACATCAAAAACAGGAAATAAAAATATGTAAAAACATATTAACATATAATGTAAAATTACAGAAACAGACTGCAAATTTACAAGACACTGGATTAACAAGACTTGACGGTGTCACAGCTGGAAGAAAAGTACAGGCCTTCTACATGTTTTTTACAGTGTCATTTCTGATATATGAAGATCTTTTTTCCCAAACTTGATCAATTCATTTGAAAAGTTTTCTGCAAATGATGTTTTTACCTGGACCCATTCTTTTTTTAAATGTAACACTATCCTGTTAAAATTGTCTGTGGCTCAATCTGAACACGTTGAACAATGATTGTTAAATAAGAAAACAATATTTCCAGATTATAAATTCAACGTTTTTTTCCCAAAACACAACAAATCCAGCACAATTTTTGGTTTAATAATGTTGTTTTTAGTCTTAAAATACAACAAAAGCAAAATAACATAAAATGGATGACATCAGGGACTCTTACTATAAATTAAAATAAATCAAATAAATGCAAATGTCCGGTCTGCCATGTTGTATTGGAATGAACAGTTTATAATTGGATTGAGAGGACATATCGCATTTAGGCTAAAAAACAGGTTGGGGATTTATAGCAATGTGGAAAAAAACTGCATCTTGCAGTACATTTTAAATAAGAAAAGATGATTTGGCATGAAGCATTGATGGAGCACAGAAAAGGTTCCTTACACAATAATATGTAATGACATGACAAATTCATATCGTTTTGGAAATAAGTATAGTAACAGTACTTTAGGGTAATATAATACAAATATCAATGTCAAAAAGTAAATGTATTGTTAACTTATTGTTAATAATAAGCAATAAAATGATAATTTTAACAGTTTGATTATCCAATATGCAGAAGATATCTTGTTTATCCAAGCTGATATTTGGTGTCATATGTCAGTTCCATTTTTCCATTTCAGATGCATAGATTTGTGGCAAGCTGCTATTCCAGTTCCCATCAAATTAAATATTGAAATGAAGCTGATCAGAGTTGTTTGACCACCACTCCAGTAGACTGCAGATTTCTCTCGAGTTTCATTTCTCTAGGGCTTTTCAGGGTGAGAGTGTATCAATGAAGTTTCCAGGAGGGGCGGCAGTAGAGCAGTGTGATTAATATGGGTGTCACCTGGCGCGCAGGCCTGGCAGCGCCATGGCGTCTCATAACAGGATCCGATCTAAATAACCTCACGGCTTAATGTGTCCTCCACATAGCCTGCGGGCAACACTTTAATGCCATTATTAACACTTTTCCAGCTGCATCAGACATTCTTACTGACTCCACGAGACACAAGCTTGATATATGACACAATATTACTCTGTTATTAACCCTTTGTATACTCTCAGCAGGAAACATAAATGGGTGTAGCAGATTGTAAAGCTTCATATAGAGAATCTTTTCTTAATGTCTTCAATGTAATTTGGTTTATGATAATATAAAATTGTACAATGTTTATTAGGCTTTAAGGCTAAATAGTATTTATTTCTTATATTGTACACCATGTTAATAACTCATCATATTGTTGAGCAGGTGTATTTCAAAATATAAGTAAGGCATTTCAATGCTTGATTTGATAGACATTTGATTAAATCTTATTTATAGATAAACTTTGCTTGGAACTTAATAGTGTTACATTGGCCAGATGACACAGAGGACGTCTAAAGGATTTTTGCAATTACTCAATTTAATCATTTACATCAGCTTTACACAATTAAATGGTTTGTACATATTTTTTCTTGACATTCCATGAAATTTGAATAAAAGATACGTTAAACAAAACCTAAATTACATTAACTTTAGTTATTCCAACAATTTTTCAGTATCTAAATAAAACAAACACAAGGCATGTCATTTTAGGATGTTCTAGCACATGTGCACAGAAAGATGGGGATAAGCCAAATAAGAGACATATTGAAATCAATTCTGTCAAACCTAAAAGTAACTTGCATACACAAACTGAGACTAAGTGAATAAGTGTAAGAATAACAATGAGTGACAAGATTTTCGAAAGTCAATGCTACTGGTCAATAAAGAAAATTTACCAGTGTTATAAATGTACATCAGTCCGGTCCAATCAGTGTCAAATATTGACAAACAGTATCATAAAATCCCAGCTGTCAAATGGCAAGTGCCAGAGTTGTAACATTTAGTTAATTTCCAAAACCCCAAATGTATATTGTCTTTGTCCATTTAAAGTCTACAGGCTCCTTAAGTAGTTTTTCGGCTAGACAAGTAAGAAAACAATAAGATCTCAAGGTTGAGCGAATTTCTTTCCACTTGTAGAGAAATGGCTGTAAGAATTCAAGCAGATGCCCAAGCTGAGGGCTTGAGACGTAAAGTCTTTTTTTTGTTACAAGTCGTGATGTTGATCAGAGTAATGGCTTCTTGAATAAGAAAAATATAGAGCGGGACTTGATTTCAATAACATTGAGTGTTGGAAGGCTGGTCATTGGACAGTCAATGGAGTCCTGCCCTTGGGCCAAAACATACATCATGAAGAGAAGACATGTCATTTGTAGGGGGAATATTGGATTTTGATTAAAGAATTTTAAAAAATCAAGACCCACATAAATCTTTCATAATAAACATGAAATATTACAAAAAAAGTATAAAAAAAAATCTGGTCAATTTTGATTTCAAGGTGACATTACAGTTGACACTGGTACTGCACGTATTATGTGTAAATGAAAATGAATGACTATTATGTTCATAAAATCTTACATGTACTGTTGTTGTGATGGATGTTTTACATGTTTACAGTTTACATGTATAGATTTTGTAGATAGCAGGTTGAATTTTATCTGTATTTTTTTCTTTTGGCTCAAAGACCTCAATGCAAAATTTGAACTCTGATCTCTCCGATTTTGCAATTCAGGTCATGGATTAGGTCAAAACGCCGTATGAACGTTAGGATTAAACAAAAGCAAAGCCGAAGTTTTGATCCACTTTTAGAAACGTATTGATCTGAATTGCAAATTCCGATCCAAGTCAAGTGTGAGTGATATTCCTCCACATAAAATAATGTCAAAAAGATGTAACCAACAGCCCAGTGGATATGATGTTCTGACCCATTACTTTTTTCCACAACAAAGAGGGTGCTCGCTTGTATTTTCTTTTCTTTCTTTTTCTAATTCCCCTTGATCTTGTGCTTCTCTATAGTGTTTGCCAGCCTCTGGTGTGAGTATTGATCCGTCTAGAACATCCTAGAAGATGAGAAATCCTCAGACGTTGCTCATTTTCAGAGCATGAGAACATTGAACACATCCCGGGTGACTTTTATATTTACCGCTATAGAGCGGACAGGTGATGGATTTTCATCTCATATCATATTGCTGTAAGTAGATCTTTGTTATGATAAATATCTACGAACATTATTTTTTTCTTTATTACATAATTGAAATTTCATCTATAAAATGCAAAGTACACCATACTATGGGATTTCAGAAGATATTTTGAACATATTGTAAGACTAAGGCGTTTTGTTATCTTATGATAGTTGAAATATGATAAAACACTAAAGCATTATTTGGAATCAAGGTCGGAAAAATAAAGTTTATCTGTTTGTCAGTGCATACGGTTTCAATAAGAACCTTTAACCTCCACAAAAACTTTTTCAAGCACCAATTTTTTAATAAGTATCCAAAAACTACACTTTTTTACTCCAATTTTGGTGAAAGAAATTTCTTTAAAAACAGTTACAGTTTTAAAGCTGTGAAAGCAATAAAGTGTAGTTTTTAAGTTGAGTAAATGTAAGCAAAAAATTAAGCAAAGTAAATCTAAAAGTAAGTGAAATTAAAGTAAGTGAATCTGACTAAATATTTATTTAATTTAACATTATTTATTTATTGTTAATACTGAATTATTTTCAATAAATAAATGTGAAAGTATATTTAAGAGAAATTGACAGTTGTATTATTGTGAATTTTTCCTCTTGTCGTACTCACAAGATTTCACAATTCACAATTTTTTATTTAGGTATTATAGCTTCTAATTTCGTGATATTCAATAAACTAGTTGATTATTTTTAAGAGTTTACGGTTCTAGGGACTACACAAATGCAAGAAAAAAATGCTACTGTTTACTGAAAGGCTCTTTGGGCATCCAAATATAGCTTTGAGAAACCCTCCTGGTACATGTATGTGTTGTATAATGTACATACACAATATTTGCAAAAACACCTGTTAAGAAGCCTTTTACCTTAAAAATGTAATAGTTCATCACCTGCCCCAATCCGGTGTCACTGTAAAAGGTTATTCATACGTAATAAGCATTATTACACTTTTCCTTTAAAAATCCCATTAAAATGATCAAACCCTACCTGCATAAATAGCAGGAAATGCACTGTGCAGTAACCCCACAGGACCGTCTCATGGTTCGAAACGACTGTCCCATTCATTCAGTTTCTGATTGCATGGCATCAAAAATTCATTACTTGGATTGTAATTGAGCTTGCTCCCCAAAGGAAGATCCCTGTATTCTTTAGCCACTCTTCAAAAACCGAAGCGACACACACAGAGCGCTCCATAAGGGCTCATTAAGATGCAAAGGACATTTTGGCCTGTTCCAACAAATGCCATACTGGCCGGGGTCAGTTCTTCCAATCTGTCTCTGTATACATATGAAGAAGGCCGGGGTAATGGGAATGTATTGTTCTTGTTGGATCCAAAAGGGCGATCTAGAGATGAATAATATGTCACGATAAAAAAAAACTAACATGACATCTAACAAACAAAAGAATGAAAAGATATGCCTGATGATAAAAGTAAAAGTTACATTCATTTTAAAAACTTGTTTAAGTAATAAACAGGACTGACCTTTTGAGTGTACTGCTTACAGAGCAACAGCATTTTAATACATGTGAATTCATTTTTTGACAAAAAAGCTATAAATAAATCACATTTTGTAGTCAGTAGATTTATAGACTTAAGTTATTACAAGTGAGGACATATTTAATCTCTTTATAACACAACTACATAATTGATTCTGATTGGTTAGTCATTTATATCTACATTATAATTCAACACTCAAGTACATGGTCTCTCTTCCCAAGGCTGGTTTAAATCTGTTTCATCAGAGGCACTAAAATATAAGATTATTTTTGTTGTTCTTGATTTCTATATAGCTGTGTCCCTGTCAAAGTTTACTCCGTGATAACATCCAGCAAGATGTTTGCTTTTCCCCACAAGATGTGAAGACGCTTAATCAATGGCATCAATGATTTTTGGTCTTACCTAGAAGATATGCAGACGACTGCAAAAAGTCAACTTTTGTCAACTTTGATTAGTGTACTTGCACATTGATTTTGACCTAAAAACAAGACACACACATTTAACACTTTCACACCTCAACAATGTATTGCTTATTTTCCTGGTGAGGAACTATTAGCTTCTCCTATAGGTGTTATTGTCTTGGCAATTCTGTAGCTCATCACATGCTCTCTCACATCTTCTTTAAGTTAAAACAGATGTAGAATTAAGAGTTGTCCGGTACACATGCTTTTAACAGGTATCTGTCTTTGTAAGGGCATTTTAACATTGGTAATAAATGTAACCTACAGCATTCTTACTGACACAATGAGTCAAAGCAACTTTAAATGGTTAAACTGATTAAAGATTTTTTGAGCTTTAACAAGCTGTTACCTAACCTACAGTAAGTCTATAATTGACATGGAGCAAAAAACTTTATTGAGATGTCCGAAGAACAGCATTGTTTGAAGTTGATGTATAACTTTGGTTTCATCCACTTCAAATGTTTACCAGTGTATTTTCAGCACAGGGTTGTGTCAAAATGGATAGATCCAACTGTTGGGTTGAATTAACCCACAAAGTGTTAAAAGTTTTGAACAACCCTTAGCAACAGGGCTTAAACAACTCGGAACAGGTGAATTTATAACCCAACAGTTGGGTTTGTTCCTTTTGACCATGAGTTAACAACCCAACATTTTATTGTGCATACATGAACAAAAATACATTAAATATTGTACCTTTTTGGGTATATTATTGAACGCTAAAGACCAATTGTGTACCTGATAAATATACGAAAATAAATATACGATCAAGGGTACACATATGTCATTGAGGGTACAATAATGTCCCCAAAAAGTACATTGACATTATATTTTGTTTTGTGTACCTGCACTACAACCCAGCAACAACAAAGGGAACAATTACAAACCTTTTTTTTCTGACAATGTAGATGAATGACTGAATTTGCATACATCTGTGACACTATAAGGGTGAGTATATGACAATTTTTTTGGGAGTTCTTTGTCTTTAAGAAAATCCAGACAGCTGTGAAGATGTGAATGCCTAACTTGGTGTAATATTGGAGGGGTTATCATGAACAAGAAGATCAAAATGGTACACATCGTGTTAACATGATACAACATATTTTTTGAGTGAGAAAATATAAAGATAAATCCGGACCGAGTCCCCAATTCAGTTCAATTGTAACCCACTTTACTAATCAGAAGAGAGATGTCACTATATATGTGCAAAGGTGGAGTCTTGAAGATATTTTCAATATCTTCCCATCACTCCGAGTTCTTTTTCAGCCGCCCGCTCAATGGTTTCGTGAATAATCCTCACTTCCTCCTGGGTTAGAGTTCTCTCCATGTGACGGTACACGATGCGGTAACAGTGGCTCACTCTCTTTGTCCTGAAACGAGATGAAAAGACAAACACATGATGATGATGATATAAAAAGTCATTCACCTGCTATCAATGGGATCTGAACTTGACAACCACATCAACCTTAAAATATTGACGACAACCACAACATCAGTTTATTCGTCGGGGATTTATTCTTTAAATCCTAGTTTAGTAGGCGAAGGGCAGAGATATTTCTGCAAGAATAAGTTATATAACAGAATAAAGAAGGTCAACCTAATACGTAGGAAAAAAATCCATTCAGGGAGATCTCTGTACAAACTCTCTCTTTCACTCACGCAGCGCACTTCGTCTCAAGAGAGAAACGTTTTGGATTAACAAAGACAAGAAACTACAAAGTTTTCACTTACACAGAGCTCTCCGGGGAGAGCAGTAAAGTCAGGCGTGATTCCTTCTTCATTGTACGAGCTGCCTGAACGCAACGCTGAAGAATACTGAGGAAGAAAGGAAGCGCTTAGACTCGAACGAATCTTTATGGGGCAACGAAGTGAAACAAAATGGCTGACAGGCAACAGCAGCGAAGCAGCTGCTGGGATTCAAGCCCAAATCAACGGGGAGTTGTGAGGATACATCGGATTCACTTTGCTGATGTTGGATTTGTAGGCAGTAGGGCCCGGCTGAGGCCCATCGGGATACGTGCACCCATTATGAAGTTTAAGAAAAGCACATATTAAGGCAGATATTTTGTAAGAATACACTATATAAGAACTTTAAAGATAAATTAAGAGATAATAATTTAGAGATAAATCTTAGTCTTACGGAACAACACATTGGTGTGGGATTGGGACGGGCTATCTATTATTTTGTACGATGGCATACGGGAAGAATGGATTATTGCATTATGAGGTCCAGGTGAAGAATCTGAAAATGACATTGGTCCTTTTAAAATAAAAAAAGCTGTCTACATTGAACGCTGCACAATTTTGGGCTCTTCTTAAATCTCCAAATCCAGACATATGCTCTTCATAAAACCTCCAAATCTCATACTAAGGTCACTAACTACTATTAAGGGGCATTCACAATATAATGATAACGTTAAAGAATAACGTTCTTAAGTCAGGAGAATAGCGCGGTTCAGATTACTACTATAAAAATATGGAGAATGATATCGGTGAAATAACTTTCAAGATATTTTTTTCTAAACGACAAATCATTATTGTCAAGAAATTTCTTCATATTGTTTGGCTTTTACTGATTGTGACGTGTTTCTTATGTCAGAAATAAAGCTTAAAATTAACAGCGGTAGATTTGACAGAAAGCGGAAAATAGATGTTGTATTTGTTGGTGATGGTTCGATTAAGAATTAACCTCATTCCGTTAACTTCTTTTGTGTAACGTAGTATTTTATTGTATGTTAGGTGGAATGGGTTCACCACAACTTCAATGCTTATGTTCTATTCTATTGTACACTATAAAAAAGATTACATGCGGCAAATAATTAGATAAATAACTTTTTTTCAGTGTAAAATATAAAAAATGAATGTAAAGTCCAACAGTTATTTCCTCGAAAATTTAATTTTTAAATGTATTATGTAATTTTCTGTAATTAAAAAAATTGACTTAATGAGACTAAAATAATTTTTTTCATTTACATGCACAAAAATGTAAACAGTATATATATCTTATTTGAAAGCTTTTACATTTACGTATTGTTTAAAGTAAATTGTTCCCACGTTAAAACTGAGTCAATTTTTATTAGTGTATATCCATTGCATTGGTAGAATGATCATGAACCAAATATAAATATCAATAAACAAAATGCATTGGTTATGACAGGTTCTACGCAACAGAAGTAAACAGTATCAGATAACAAACATCAAAATACACACTGCTTTATGAAATACAGCTACAGGACCAATGTTAGCAATGTAAAAAGACTTTATTTAATAAACACAAAGTCTTTTTCTGTTCTCATAAATATCACTCCACATGTGTAGCTGGGATTTAATTGTATTGAACCTCGGTTGGTCTATTTAAGTCATCAAGACATCAACAATTGTTCTTGGTGTCTTTTATATAGAAATAAACCTTTTATCTTGGGATTCATTCACAATATAAACTTGAATCATAAGTGCTTGGTGCTCTCAGCATTTCTGTGTCAATAAATGTTCTCTCCCTACAGGGAGAACCAGCATCCTCACAGTCAAGCTGCTAAAAATAACCGCCAGATGAGTGTGATCCCCAGGGAAGCTCATCCGTAACTGATCGACACATATGAATAGATCATACCAGGCGGATAGAAGATAAATTTTACACAGTTAGCACAAAGAAAGAAGGAAAAGCAATTAGCGTACACCCCAGAAAAAAAACAGAAACATGAATAATTCTGTAAAAATAGACGGCTATGAATATCTCTGCGAAACGTTACGGCTTTCTAACCACACGGCCTGTGGAAAGCGTTTCTGCAAACTGGTGGAACTGTCGGCTGGCGCTTGGGCTCCGTCTCCCAGCCAGACATCAACCGTGTGAACGCCACGGATCTATCACCGGCTGCCACTGGGACATGCATGTTTTCACGCGTCCCAAACAGCCAATGTAGCTAATTGGATAAAGTGATTTTCATCCAGCCTTAACCTTTCCTTTTTTAAACATTTATTTCTGTCTTTAGGAATTATTTCTGGTTCAGAAGAGTCTCGACTATTCATAGTCACCGTACATCACAAGCCACATCATCTTACACAATTTTGACAGTGCTGAAAAGAAAAAGCGACGCGTGAGTATTTCTGGATGGAGACTTGATGAATCAGTGAACAACTGTGTGAACTGATTCAATGAAATGAATCATCTGAATGAATCTATTCAGCGAAATGAATCAGATTTCAGGCTTCATGATTATTCAGTTTCAAGTGATGCAGTGTTGGTCACACTATCATACTGCTGAATAATGGATTAGAATTAGCACCTTCCCTCTTCCCGCGTAGAAATCAAAGCTTGAAGAATCTTTCAAAATGAACAATAAGCAAAATGTAAATACCCCTTATGTTATATTTGACAATCTTCTTATTTAAATGATCGATAGCTGTAAACACCTATAAATGAATCGATCACGTGTCGAGTAAGCACGTCACTTCCACTGATATTTCTGGTTCATGCACAGCTTCCTCTGTCTCTATCCGGCTCGGTAAAAAGAACAGCTGACATTTTCGGTGAACACACAGGTGTTCAATAATTCAGTGGCCACAGAAGGCGAACAGTGATCCAAACACACACAACAATTCCATTTTATTGGAGCCGACTCTGTTTCATTGCCTGGCAAAATTCGGTGTGGGAGTCGGCGGGTGCAGTTATTCATTCGTTTCGAAAGGAAACGCAGGTTTGAGAAACTGCAATGTGGAGCTTCTTTTTTCCCCAGCAGAACACAAAAGAAGATATTTTGATGAATGTTCATGCGTTCTCGCACTTCTATTGTATGGACACAAAACCTGGTGAATGGCTGCAGATACCGACATTCTACAAAATATCTTCTTCCGTGTTATACGGAAGAAAGAAGGTCATATAGGTCTAGAATGACAAGGGGGTGTGTAAATGATGACAGATTTGTCCATTTTGGGGTCACCTATTTCTTTAATGGTGCACATTTCACCAAAAAGCAAGATTTCTACACGAGCAGCACCAGCCATCTAAACTTGGTTTAATATTGCAATATATTTCAGTTTTTTAAGGCTGTTTTACAAAACCAGACTGTCAACTGCATTTTCCAACCTGCAATTAAGGATGTTAATAAAACCCAGGGAAAACAGCCCATGAAGCCAGTACGATTGCTAAAAAGGCAGTAATGTAATAAATTAAACATGGGCCATCTCTGACATCCGTGGCCCACTGTATTAATGTGCAAATAAAACATGTGAACAGCATTTTCACAGCTATACTATATCATTTAAACCCATTTTCCTTCAGTCTGATTTAAAAACGTGTGCAGAACAGGTGTGATCTGGCAACTTCAGTGGTGTCATTTCAGGTTCACAAAACGTAACCTTTATCTACCGCACTGACAGTGAATATAAAGTCACAACAAGATATACGCTACAGAGATAAAAAGCATGTTTGATGTTCCAGGAGCCCAGCGGCTGCGGTAAAGGCCATAGTGACAGGGAACAGTGTCTCTGTATGTCTCAGACTGTATAGGGTGGGTCAATGTATGGCCTTTACCTCTCTATGTAGTAATTGGGAGCGGTATTCCAAGACTCTACAGTGCAATTTAACAGATATAGACATAACATACATTACCTTTTCTTTATTCCTTTTTCTTTTTTGCTTTGAAAGGCTGTTAGAGTAGACAATCTCTTGGTTCATGTTAAAGTGTGCTTGTCATTGACTAATTAGGAAACCCATTTTTTTTTTGTTCGGAGAGTATTTTTTTTTCTTAGCAATGCCGGCTGCTAATTTATTTTAATGGATTTGCTTTAAGGGCGTCTGTAGTCTCAGACCAACAGTTTGAGATATAATGATTCAGTGCAAGCAGAAAATCTGCATGTATTAGCATTCCCTTTCTTATTTTCTTTTGGCTGTGTTTTCTTTTCACATCTTCCTCTTACATACTTCATAAGTGTATGTAGGAATCTGTTGTAAATTGAGACCGAACCTCTGATTAAATTACCTTTATTCTGAAAAAATTAAATAATTTTATGACACAACTAGCTATGAATTAATTTGATCATTTTCTCGCCTTCTTGACACATCAAAGCTGTGTGAATTTCCTTCTTACATAAAACACGATAGAACATATTGCGAAGAATGTCAATGGCACCCATCATTTCCATTGTAAGCAACATTCTTTCGAATATCTTAATTGGTGTTCTGCATAAGAAACATAATCATACAGCGTTGAAATGGCAAGAGGGTGAGTAAATGATGACAAAGTGTTCATTATTTTAGGTGAACTACCACTTTAATTCAAATATGGCTTTGTGTTGAGCTTGTCAACGTTAAACCAATACATCAATTTAACCCGTGCTGTGAAATAATAAAGTGTTCGGGTCATTTAAGTCTACAGATGCAAATATGATCTGTATATCAACCAGTAGACGGGAATTTAATTTCAAGTAACGGCCAGCCCCATACACAGTTTCATTCACAGTGGCCATTCCTGGGAGGAGCTCTACAGACAAGACAAGCTCCTGGTTTTCAGAATGGAAGACATTATGAAACATGACTCTCTTCTACTGGTTGAAACTCCCAGGAGAGAGAGAAAGGCTGAGAGAAAATTCACTCAATGTGCTGCAAATGGTATGAACCGGGAAGTGCTACTAACATGCTACCACTGGCACTTAAGGCGAGTGCTTTCGTGTCGAAAAAAATATTCGGTCAAATGGGCCATTACTTTTTTATTTACAAATTGATAAACCCCTGATCCAACTTACAACAATTGTAAATAATTATGATGAGCTTACAATTGTGAATCTGGTTTGGAGAGACATTTTTTATGCACAATACCTGTTAAATAGCTGACTTTCTTTCATTAACCCACAAGATTACAAATCGCACCTTTAGGAGTTTAATAATAGTCTCTGGAGGGCTGGTCCGTGTGATTAATATTACATGTTTGAAAAATAGATGAAGAAAATAGCCAAAGGACAATTTTACCCAAATTTGGATCTCAAACGTAGCATAAAATAAAATAAAAATGTCAAAATGACAACATAAAACTACTAAGGTGCATGAATACACCGCTTAAAACACTCATTTATTGATTTCAAAACCTGTATAATCTTCTTTCTGCAGCATAACCTAAAAACAGAAGATTTTTTAAACATTGACACCCATTGAACACAAAAACCACTTTGACATTTCTCAAAATATCTTTTGTGGTCCACACAAGGAGTCACTTGTCATATTTTGAATACATAAACCATGAATAAATAGTTACAGTATTAGTCTTATATGGAGATATGCAAATATATTAAGAAATCACCGAGCCCCACATCTGTAGCAACAATTCAGGTACCACGCATAAGCCCATCCTTAGCAATGCCTTAATAAATGCAATACAATAACATGTTTCCTGGTAAGAGGATTTATGTTTGACTTTGATGAAAAGGCAGAGTGTGAAAGACACAAGAAGACATTCTTTCCATCAAAGGCATGGCAGCCTTTCTCTTCACAAGCATGGATGGAAGAAGCTGAAGAAATCAATTTGCATTCCATTAAGACCTCCAGACTCGGGCATTCTGACTCACGGCCGACAAACCTCTTGTCTGTATTAATTCGACAACTAATTTATTTTCTAATCATACCTGACAAAGAGGAGGGTTACGGAGAGCACCACTTGTTCTACGTGTTGAGAAACTGGACGGGCGGCTGGATAAGGACTATGTCAAGGGTTCTTCAGAGGTCATGTTTGGTTGGATGTTACATAAGCACAGAACGACTTTACATCTCGATGGAAGGCAAATGAACAATACAGACTACTCATTGTTTGGTCGTCTGTGGTGTAGAGGTATATTTTTCCCCATTAAAAATAACAGTTAAAACAGTGTTGAAAGGCTAAATATATTAGAACTGCGATGAATATAAAAACTTGTAAATCATATACTATAAAAGTTAGACTTGGGCAGATATAAGCAGAGAAAATATTTTTAGTTTTTTTGGAAAATATTTCAATAGTGTATAGCAATAGATCACATCATTCTTATATCCAACAACATGAGAAAGTTCTCCTGGTCAATCTCGCTCTTAAGAATTATGCACAAACAGACTTGGTTGTTGGAATGACTAAATTGTATCATGTACATCGGTATCACATTAAATATATTTTTACGTAGTTTTTCTTGAAGAATAGTTTTGTTGAAACAACCTTATTTTAATCAGGTGAAACTATGCAACCAACAACCTATTTTTTAACAGTAAAGAAATCCCATATTATTTATAATAAGGTAAAACATTTAAAACTAAAAATCTATAATTAAAATGTTGAAAATATATATTTTACGGGAGAAAAAAAACTTTGTACATTTTCTGATTTTCTGGTTTTAAATATGTTACATGATATCAATGTGATCAATATGAAAAACAATTACATTTTTTTAATTCTCTCATGTGTTCAATGGCAAAAGGTTTATTTATTGGTGTTAAAAATGTCTCTGGTGTGGCCATGCCTAAGTATACTTTTGCAACTGTATGTCCCCATTTATCTTAAACAAAAAGTGTCTGTCCCTCGACCCAGTGAGTCTTGAACAAAGAAACACACAAACCTGATTCTAAGTTCCAATTCAAGACTCTTTACTAGAATCTACTTCTCCTAACAGAATCTGGGGGGACGAATAAAAAAGAGACGATCTTCATGAGAAAATAACGAAGCTAATTAAAAGAAAAGTGCCTCTGATAATGTGAAGAGGGGCAGAAAAAACTTTAGGGAGATGAAATTAAAATTCCCGCTCAGAGGGACGTCTACCGGCAGGCAGAGAAGGAGTCACTGAATTATTAAGCTCTCTGTCATAAAAGCGGGGAAAGCACCTCTATCAGCAGATGAACACATGGAGGGTTGACAAGGCTTCTTCAATGCACCTGTCGTCGGTCTAAAATAAGCATCCGGGCTGTTGAAATGGCGAATTAGCCACAAATTGTTTCCACAGGCCGACTGTAATGGAAATCAAATGCCACGATTGCTAAAAGTTCACATCCATCTGAGATTAAACATATAGAGCTGAGATTCAAGTCTCTGTACATATTGATTAGCTTGAATGTTAAAAATGTACTTTCAAAAACTAAATACGATATTTTTAAATCAGATTGTCATCACTTCAGTTGAATAAATAATTGAAGGCCACAATGCACCTGAGACCCGGAGGAAAATTATTTCAGCCACCATTTCTCAATGGATATTCAGCGATTTAGAATTCATTATGAGAAAGCCAACAAAGACTTATTATGGCAGGTAAAGTTTTAATCAAAATGATTCTCTCGAATTTTTAAAGAGACTGTGAAACACATGAAGTATTAATGTAATGTAATTCTGCATATTTGCAGTCTCCCGATTCTGAAACACTTCTTTAATAAACCCAGTGTTAAAGAAAAGTGTAGCTGAGTTTTTTTTTTTAATGACACACATGTTAACACACACTTATGTAACTTATATCATCATACAAGTTAGATTTCATGCCAGTTTGTAATAGTCATGACATTAAGAATCTATTGATTCATATCAACTGATATGAATTTTCTCCCCTTGTGTATACATTAGTGTATATCCTGGTTTATTTTACGATGTGGGTTGCCACCCCTTCCCCAACCCCAGACCCTGAAATCAAAGGCAATGTCATATTTTGTGAAATGCAGAAATATATGAATACAAACCCTTCTGTTTAATTAAACCCTGTTTTCGACATCAGCATGCTGCAGTGCAAAAAACCTAAAGACGAAAAAAAACTGCAGCATTGCTTCAAATTTATGTTGTTATGTTACTATCCCATTCTCCAAAAAGTGATTTGTCACCATGCAGCAGAGAAGCAGTGGTAGAAATTCGGCTGAATGATACAGATATGAGTAAAAACTACTATATCATAAATAATTTCGACAGGGAGAACAAAGGAACAGAGGAACAAAAGATTTAGTTGCAAGCTGAAAGAAAACTCAAGGAATGACTGGACTCTTTGTTGGCCTGAGGGAAACATTAACAAGAATGTAAGCACACAGCATGGGCGCCGCTTGGGGCAGTTTAAGCCTATCACACCGCGGGATGGTTTTGGAGTTCCTGTTTTGGTGGGAGTAGTTGCTTTTTAACGTGTTTGAAGAGACGATAACGGAATGATTTCCGGATGTCATTTTAGACCAAACTGCAGGAACATCAGGGACACAATCTGGTCTTATAAACTGGGTGTGAGTGGACATCCAGCATTATTTACACTGAGATGTACCCGACTACACACGGAAACTCTACAGTACCTTTTATTTGTCAATGTAAAACGGTTGCACGCCGTTTATGACAGTCGCCTATTCACCATCTGCTCAACCAGTGAGTTGCTCATGAGTCTTTATAGTTCATCATGTGACTGTAGGCACTGTGTGGTCATCCATATAGTGAGAGTACTATGGGATAGTATTGATAGGGTCACCGTCCATCCCAGCATCACAGCACTTTGTGATATTGTCAGGAATATAACATCTACGAATGTGTATTCAGGAACCCTGAAATCACAACAACAAAGGCTTATTTGGCTAAAATGCAAGTTTTATTCGTTACAGGGGGGTTTACGGGGCCAATTTTTCATATGGTGGTCCGGCCTTTTTATGGTGGGATGTTTACAGTAAGTATTGTGACGTTCCAGCTGTTTTAACTTGAACAGGGTAAAAAGTGTACTTTCTTAACTCAGAGTATTGTAAGGTTTGTGGTTTTATGCACGTATTGTGCACATCTCCATATGATGTTAAAATAACACGAGTACAGACGTTCTCAGATCACTCACACATGTGTGAGCCATGAGCAATAAAACTGCGTTCAATATCTGAGAAACGATCAAAAAATACTCAAATCATTTTACTTAAAGACTGTAGAATGGTCACGAAAGAAAACATACTTAGCTAACCTTTTAAATGATTGTAAGATTTTAGACAAAGAGTCATTCACTATTCATGTAAATCCATATTTTATTGCATTTAAAATTCAAACCACAAACCTTGTTTAAACAAATGTTTCAAAGACACGAAAATTCAGAATTTCCCATTAAATCTGAACTTAATTACTTGAAGGGCTGCAAAAGTCTAAATGGTCTTACACAGCTGATAAAACTGAATAACGACAGTAAATAAAATATGTTTTTTTTTGCTGTGATGGTTTGCCGTTTAAACGGCAAACCATTGACTTGTACGACTTGTCTAAAGTGGTTTTAAAAATCAGTTTCTTGCCTTAACTTTATTTGAAAATCATGAAAAATATTTCAGTCGAATGTTTTAAAACTTGTAGATAAAAAGGTATTTAAGTGTAAGCAAGTGTACGTAGGCAGAGGGATAAGACCTCAAAACAATTTTAATAACCTAAGAACCTCCTCTTAGGTGAAGATGAACATTTGCTCCCATATAATGTAACAGCTGTATAACAGAAGGGCCATGGCACATTTCTTGTTTGCTGTGCAATGAGTTAAACGCCTGCTTGCCTTCCTGTATCGATCCAGTTCATGCAAGAGTAAAACAAATAAGATGCTGTGAAGCTGCGCTCAGGGAGGCAGGATTCTCATGGATTTACCTTTATAGACTCATTGTCCAGCAGGGCTCAAGGAACTGTAAAATAAAATAAAACCACTCTCTCTCTATATAGGTATCAAAATGCAGTGCCATACCCACAGCTTTAGGCAAAAACTAAAAAAAATATTAAATAAGAATAAAATTTTGTGCATCTGTATTTCATCTAATGTAATTCTGTAAAAAGATGTGCACACCGTTACGTCTGGCAGTGGACTCTTTATTAGGCCTGGATGGCATATCTGTAAAACTTGACCAATACAAAAAAGTGCAAAAATAGTATAACCATGGTATTTTTGTTATTTTCTGCAAAGAACAATAAAGCGAAACCAAAAATAAACCCTTGTTCAGTGATAACGTCTCCTTGCAAAGCATAAATTCCTTGGTAATATTTTGAGGATATGTCTCTAGGGTCTCCTCCCAAGAATCTGGATCAAGAGCTTTGATTTGGATATAAAAGTTTCATGAGGAAACATTACTAAAGTATACACAAATTTCTAAATCTAAGGCTAAGGTTAGGATTTTAACGTCTTAAAAGGGCTTTAGTGTCAGGCTTTCATTACATAAAAATGGAATATTTAGTTCAACTAATGTGTTTAACCCCCCCCAAAAAGCATAGATATATCTGTTAGACGTCTTCTATAAATATGGTGAACTGGAAAACATTGGCTGTGTAAAAACATCTGATAAACGTTTTACAAAGGGCACAGACATTCTAAACCAGAGATGCCCAAACTAGGGCCCGCGGGCCAAAGTTGGCCCATGGTAGTGTTCCGTTTGGCCCGCCACACCATCCGAGGGAGGATGCCTTCGACACATATCATCTTTTGTCATTTGACATTACATTTTTGTTAGTTTTATTGTTGAACTACAATGTAAATAAATTTTTAAAAAAATTGTGCATGTGCAATTCAAGGTGCAGCACCGCCTGCTTTGCAACACTCCACGTCAATTAACTTAAACAAATTAATGAACGCAATAATGGAGAAATCAAGGTGGTAGCACACAGACAAGAGTTTTAAAAAAATAACTTCTCTTTACATTGAGAAGGTCCATGAATATCATGCTGTTCTCAGCAACCTAATCCAGGAGTTTAACTGTTGCTTTGAGGACTTCAGACACAACACTGCTGACTTTGAGTTGTTTGCTCAACCCTTTGCCATCAGTGTGGATGCAGTCAGAGGTGATCTTCAGATGGACCTAGTTGATCTTTAGTGTGATTCAGAACTGAACCACAAGTTCACATCTCTTCCTTTGACAGACTTCTACAAATGTTTGCCAGCAAACAGGTACTCAAAGATGTGCAAGCAGGCCCAAGTGCTGCTGTCTCTATTTGGCAGTACCTACCTACGGAGTAGACTTTCAGTCTGATGAACTTGAACTTGAGAAAACTCAGAAGCAAACTAACTGACTCTCACCTACAAAATATGTTGTCTTTGTAAGTTAGATATAGCCCAATCTTAAAAAACTTCTGGAAAATAAGGACCAGTTACATATCTGTCATTAGGTCAAGGACACTGCAACTGAATGGTTTTATTATTGCTTTCAGCTTGACTAGTGTTTCTGTCATTGAACTGTATTGTTAATTGAACATTTGCAGATTGTTTGTTTTTATTGAAATAAGTTCATGTAGATGCAAAACATTAAAAATAAAATTTGCATTAGTTAATTCGATTAAAGTGATTATATTTTAATTTCAAATATTATGAAATAAATAAGGGGAAACCATAACAACTTAAATGTCAGGCAGTTTGATATATGCTGCAAAATTTACTTTTGGCCCTCGGCACCTCACACAAGTTTGATTTTTGGCACTTCATAGGAAAACGTTTGGGCACCACTGTTCTAAACCATAGGCATCTAACAGGAAATGTCTCAAAAGACGTATTAGATTAGATTAGATTAGATTCAAGAACTGAACTGTATTGCAGATAAAACAATAAAAATGTCTTCCAAATGTAATTGCAGATACCAAAAAGATGTCATACATCATGCAAGAAGGTTTTCGCGTGATTCTAGCAAGAAACAAATCATCCTATTTTTTGTTTCAAGATGACATCAAGATGACATGCACACATTTAACATGATGCTGGGATGTATAAACATAGAACCGACTTTTACAGTCTTTAAAGGCAACCTCAGATGATACTAGAATCGGTGATCTAAATTGACTCATGGAACTTGAAATGGGTTCAGTATGACTGTATGTGCATTCTGAATTTCATGCCTTCTTAGGAAACACAACTGTACTTCCATACTTTTGTTCTTGTGTTCTTGAATCCTGAAACCAGACGATTGACGGTTATTGAAGACATATAACGGGAACACAAAGACGGAAGAGCTCAGCTCAGCCAGGTAAGTGAGTAACTCAAATGAAGTGACACACTACTCTCAATTAAAAGCTATTAAGTAATGCATCCAGTTACTTCTTTAGATAGCAACATAATATTGTAATGCATTTCATTTAAAAGAAACTTTTCCCAACAGTGGTTTGGATGCAGATGCATCCGAAGCTAAGCGTGTTTTGCAAAATCGAGTGTCAAATTTATTTGATATTACAAGAACATCAACGCAATAACATCCCATTTTCTGTGCAGTTTAAGCACACATCCTAACCTGTGAACGAACACTCTAGTAAACTCACACTATTAGAAAGGCATCAGTGAATATGCAACAACATACAGCTGTGTGTACGCGCGTGTGTAGGGGTCATGGAAGTCTCTGCTCTTTCGGCAGGAGGTGATTGAATTCTCTCAGTCACGGAGTGAAACGCATTACTGAATGGCTTTGGACGCGAGCAGGGTCACAGCCACCCGCCTGCCTTTAATCCAGCAAGTCTCCCTATGCACTGCCTCCTCATTACCGCAGCAGAGCCGCTGGCAGGTCTAATGGAAACACTCACACACACCATAAGAGCTACAACCACTGCATGCATCTCAGGTTTATCTTTCTTGCATTATATCTAATGTGAGAGCTTATGTAAAGTTTATATAGCCTCATCCCCATTTACTGCAAAAACTTTTTAATATGTGTTTATAATTGTCTAAATCAAATCTGTAAATATCTTAAAAAGGATGTTTACCTCAATTGTGTGCAATTATAAAGCATCAAAAATATGTTTTGAGTCTTTACTCAACCAGCGGCAATATTTTTCTTTTTCTTAAAAAAAACCAATATTAGTCAAAAATATATTCTGGGAAAGTACTGGAATAGTTCTCCGGAAAATGCCTTATTTTTTTTCTCTTGCCATACCAGATGTATATGAATTTAACACATTCCATTTGTTAACACAAACTATCATACGATAAAAACATAATTAAAATAATACATTATTATTTTTATTATTGAATTAAGATCAAATAAATTATTTGATTCCTTTTTTAAGGAATACATTAACTTTTCTTTATTTATAAGAGTATTTATAAGAGTAGTTTTGTAATCAAAAGTGAATTTTCATATTCTCATATGTGGATCAGTTGGGGTCTGGTGGTTAAAGAGTTGTACTTGGTTTGCGGGTTTGAATCCCAGACAATGACTTAAGTGTCCTTGAGCAAGACACCTTACCCCGTTTCTGCAGTGATGATTTGCCACTGCCCGATACTTGTAATTCGCTTTGGATTAAAGCGTCTGCCAAATGAATAAATGTAAATGTCATATTCCTTTAACATCTGATGCTGTTTTGCTTTTCAGGTAAAGATTAACTGATCATGAAAAGATATGCTACCCACAAATCATCATCAAAAAAGCTGTAAAATTTTACTTTTTGTGATATTCATATTGTTATCACACCTATCACTCAGAGTCTAACCAGTGCACGGTAATAATTAGGTCCATCAATCAAAATCAGAACCCACCTTGATTGACGTTCTAAAAATAAGGAAAATGAAAAAGAACTACATGCACTTCCATTTATCATACAGCATTATCCCTTTGAAATAAATTACCCATAAACAAACGTCCAATCCATACACAAATATTGAGATTTTCCAACAAAATTCATTACATTTTCATGAATGTTAAATATTTTAAAGACAATATGTACTGGAGGTCTGGTGTTCAGCTCAGATCCATTGTGATGAGATGTGTAATGCGAGCTAGGCTTTACCATGAGCTGTATAATTAATTGTTGATGCAGGGTGTTCTGAAGAAATCTTTCTCAGAAATCTCTCTCATCTGGGAGGTCTGGGAGATCTCAGAGTCAGTGAAGTACAAGAAGCAACCCACTGGAGTATTCCTCTAAGCTCATTTTTGAACAATATCTGTTTTCTATCAAACACACTGCCCTGTCATTGGCCCTGACATAATACATGTGTCTTACTAATGGCTAGAACACATCGACAAATCCGTCTGCCGTAACTCTATCCACTTCAATTATCCTTTGATAATCTAAACCCGATAGAAAAAAAGCAAATGCAGGTATTTTTAGATGGACCAAACCTCGGATATTTGCACTAATAATGTATAGTTCTCATTTTCAAAAGTAGCAAATCCAATAGCTGTGGTGAACAAATTGATGTTTATAGTATTATGAATCATAAATAAATCATCCTAGACTGAATTATACTGATGTCTTGTTTATGGTGAAACCTTTATTGGTTGCTTTTTCTTTATTAACAAAAATATATTTAAAATCATATAATCAAAAAAATAGATGTTTGGTCTAAAAATATTTGTTGATAAAGTATAATCATATATTATTTTAATCTGATTCTTTCCAGGTTTTGTGCTTTGTCATTTTAAATGTATCTTACATTTGAATTGTATTTAATTTAGCTTTTTTCATTTTAATTTTAATTTAATTTTGTTTAAATTATCGTTTATAAAATTTTCTGCTAATTTCAACTTTAGTTTTATTTTATATGTGGTTCATTTAAATGTTTTACTTTGCTTTACTTTTAGTTTTAGTGCCTTAACATAAACCTACATTTCAAACTATTCTTTCATAATTTTTATAATATTTAATCCTACAATTTTTATGTTTTTAAAAAACATAAATGTTTCAAATTGTATGTTTCAGTCTCAGTTGAGCAAAAACAATGTATGGCCTGTAAGCTCTGCAACAATTATGTACTCGTGTACTCTTTAGTCTTTCAAAAAGACTTTTCTCGTGCCCAAATATTATATATCCACAATGTATATTATATATTCACAATGTATATTATGTATTCACAATGTGTTGTACACAATAAAGGACTATTGACCGGGAAGACACAAACCCAATAGTTATATGAAAACTGTTACACACGCAACCTGTTACGTTTTTATGAAACGCAAGAAAGAACTCAAATAAAAAAGAAAGAGAAAGAGAGCCAACAAGGGAAGATAAGAAAAGACAGAGTGGGATATATGAGGGATGATTGGCTTACAGTTACATTTTCAGCAGGAGAGAGGCTCATGGGAGCTGGAGCTCTCAGTGGGAGCTATCACACACATTAGTGGCAAAGCCTCTCTCAGTAATGAATGGCTCTGAGCACTGGTGATAGAGACAGACAGACACCGGTCCGTGGCAGAGTTTGACATTAGCTGAGCAATCTAGGCCGAGCTTTATTTCATTCCCTTTCCCGTTATTCCCGTTAATTATTGATGCCAATTTATTTTACAGTTGCCCATCGCCAGATGGCATTTCCTCTTAATAGCTTGTTAAATGTTTCACTTGACCTTTTTCAAACGGGATAAAATCTCACTTCCTAAATAATTTCCCTTGTTTTGATTTCGGTGCACTGATGCCGCAGTGATCTTTGACTTCTTGACTTTGATGAATCACAGATCTTCGCCTAAATGTTCGGGATCAGCATCGGGCGACAGGTGTTGTAAGAATTACCCTCCTAAAACTCTCCAGATCGTTTTAGATTTGCATTGACATCAGCAATCGACTCCTTGCGCTGCAAGTCAGCAGGCGCCACCGAACCCCTGAGAAGCAGAAGTGACGGTATTCACAGGTATAAATGTTTAATACTACTGTGCCGTTTGCACCCGATCAATAACGGGCAGCAAGCTGTCGAGTCTCAGCAGTGTCTGTGAGCCGTCTGACGGTGTCAGATACTGTGGGGGGTGAGCTGATTGTTTCTTCTGCCTTGTAAAACCGGCGTTAAGAGTTTGCATCAACAATAAAGATGCACAAGTTTGTGGCGCGTGCTTTAATGTGTGTTTTTCAATTATGGGATGGGTCAATCACGGCTACAGCATGGGACCGATCCGGCTGACAGATGCAAGCAGTCTGTTTTTATTTTCAGGGCGGCATGTACTGCCATAATAAAAAGGGGTCACCTTATCCCATAAAGCAGCACAATGGAGCTTGAATGGCATCTAACGGATTTTCAATCTCTGTGTTTTATTTTTACCAGACTGGAAGTTAAACGTAAGATTTCCCTAACTGAAAACTAGCAACACCACCCATTACCGGCAAACCAACATTGGTTTAGACAACTTTAAACAAGCACAGTGTAATTTGACATTTTAAACATGTGTTTATTTTTTTCAGAATACAAAGAAGATATTTTGAAGATTGTTGGTAACCAAGGAATGATACACAGAATCAATGCAAGTGTATTGGTACCGACAATCATCAAAACATCACCTGTTCTGTAAATTGGAAGAAAGAAAATCATACAGTTTGGAAAAGACGAAAAAAAATTATTTTGGGTGAATAATCTCTGTAGGACAAGCATAAAATCAGGGAAAACACACAAATAATGTTCATACATTTGAATGGTGTACCCTATTTGTAGTACTGCATCTACACTTATGCTTAGTACAGTATCATGGGACTTTCTTTCCAACAGGTTGATGTCAAAAGCTATTTGGATTAAGTCGTTTCCTCACATTAGTAAGTTCTGGTCAGTGCACTTCCGATCTGGCAACTATGAGAGCAGAAAATGGCAGCAAACAGTAGACAGTAAATCAACTTTGGGTCTTTGAAACAAAGCTAATATCCAAGATTAGAAATCTCAAGAACAAACATGCAATGTTGGGCCTTGGAGGAATTATTCAAAATGTCTCGTCTCAAACTGTTTACTTTTGGAAGGTGTGTTGCCGTTGATCAGAAGAACAAACAGAAAATGAAGTGTTTGTGGACTTTTGCAGTAACACTCTATTATGGTTTGTAATAATCAGGTCTAATATTTGCCCAAAGAAAAAGGTCAATTCAGATTGAATGTTTAACAATATATATAAATGATGAAGCTTGTTCAGCGCATAGTAAAACAATCAAATCACGTGTGTAAATAATTGAAGAGGTAAACATGAAGATGTTCTTAATGTAATTGAGACAAATGTTTACATGAAGCAACCGCTTATGCACAACCTGAAAGGTCTGAAACTTGACGTTCAGTTAGTTCTTGATTTGCTGAAAAGAAGGAACATTTGTGCATATACATTTGCTGATAAAATTCTTTTTTGTATTTAAGTCAAAGGTCACATGTGATTGATCCTTTTATCCATTAAAACAAATCTTTGACTTTCAAAATTACATATTCAAACACTTTTTAAAATAGCCTGAAAGTAACTGTATACATTAGCTTCATTATGTGCACTCAAAAAATTTTTATTTTGAGTTTTTTGTTTGAGTGTAAAGTTTTTATGTAAAACAACATACCCTCAAAAAATAAGTACATTTAAAAGTGTTGAAATTCACAAAAAATATTGTTTAAATTTATGTTTATGTGCGTAAGATATATTTCTATAAAAATTCAAAAAAAAAATGTTTATGTTACAAATACATAATTGTTAATTAAATACTTATTTTCTTCATTACAAAAACTTATTAAAAATATTTGTAAACTTTATAGAGATTACAGAAATTGTTGGATATTTAATCAATCATAGACAGCAAACATGCCATGTAATTATTCAAAATCTCTTGTCTCAAACAGTTTACTTTTGGATATTTTTCTATTTAATATACATTTTCAATGAAAATGTCATTTGAACATTTTCCACAGAAAATAGTTTGATTATTTAAAGTTCTTTTTAAGGTAATAGAACTGTTTTTGCAACGTCTACTAAGCCACAATGTATGCGCAAATTAGTTTATATGCACATTAGACCTGCCTCCATTCAATCACATTCAGTTCCAGACATTAATGAAACTTAAAGGGAAACTGAGAGCTGACACAGCAGTCCGGTAACCATTTTAGATTGAATCTATGTGCCAACCATACATATCTATGGCTTGAACTATTTATCCACATGATCAAATGAGTTGTGATTGGTTTCAGGATTATGATGCCAATCATGTTGAGTACCCAGGAGCTTGAATTTTAGACCAATCCCATATGCCGAAAATAGAATGTAATGAACGATTTGAGTATAAAATATGTCATGACAATGAAGATTGGCTGACGGCACCACCACATAAGCCTGTAACTTGAACCCAACAAGGACACTTATAAAATAAAAATAAATTGGTACTTGGCCATTGGTAAATTTTTAAACAGAATTCATGGTACAGATGATGTCAGGCTTAAGATTTGGTTGTTGTTTTATTATGATCCAAACAAGCTCTGCTGAAGATATGAGTCTTCCCCATAGTGGACAGAAGTTTGTACATTTGTCTGAAATAGCAGCCTGGAGGCGTTACAAATATGGCCACCGAGTGGGATGATTTCTCTTAAAGGGACTTTGTTCTGAATCAGAAGCATAGAGAGGTGAAGAGCAAAGTTATATGATAAATAGATAAACCACGGTTAACACCCATCACCAACCTCCTCTCAGCCGACCGACCGGCCGGCCTACCAGAACCATTACTCATGACTGTGGAAAGGCGTCATAGGAGGGTTTTTCTACGGGAAACGGAGATTAATTTTGGACTCTCTAAACTTTTTAACAGCTAGATTTGTTAGTCACCGAATAAAGCACAACCATGCATTTGGCACACACTTTCATTCAAAGAAATATCAAAAACTTTCCATTGAGTCAGGCAGTGAATTCAACATCTATATATTCTAAGTTTTCCTAAAGTGATCCTTCCTACAGTCGCAAGTCAAAAGATGTCTATCACAAAAGGCTAAAAACTCTGAAAATCAGTAGAGACAGCACGGCGCCCATGGCTGTGGGTCAGTTGTTGCCGAAGACCATTAATCCATACATCTCCAAGCTAATTGCCGCCACTCTAATGCTCGTCCATTTCCCGCTTTCATGGGCGTTTAAAAAAAATCTATTCATTCCGCTCACATACTTCTCCTTAGCTTTTACAAGCTGGGATTGTTAAGATCACATCTGCATGATTATCGTAAATATAAAACATGATATAGTACAGCACGGCATTGGGCACCTCTGAAGGTTTCGGCTTGGCAAAGTGGAGCCACATTGATCGGCTCTGGTCTGGTAAGGCTCCAGGTAAGGATCAGAGTGCAGAGATAGGGATTACTGTACACTTTCTGCCAGAGTGCCCTGAAAGAACCTTCTGTAAGGTGACCCAAGCCAGGGAGATGACAGATGCCATGCAGTGTGTATGCGTGTGTGTGCATGTGTTGAATGTGGAAACCTCCTCTGAGGGGCAAATGGATGAGAGTTGGAGATCACCTTTCGAAAGCTATTGAGGTTTACTGGAAACAAACCAGTGAAGGCCATCTGCAACAAGTGATCATTTACCTAAACACGAAAATTGTGTCACCACTAGTTCACCATTTTAAACATGTATGATTTATTTCTTCTTTTGAACTAAACAAAAAGATTTTTTTAGGAACGTTGGCAATAGAACACCATTGGCACCGATTCACTTCCATTGTGTGGACAAGTCCAATGTAAGTCAATGGGTGCCAGTTACCAACATTGTTCATTATCTCCACTGTGTTATGATATACCCACACTTTTAAAATAGACTTTTAAAATAAGTTCAGTCAAATAAATGTTGACTGAACTTTAATTTGGGTAAACTAGCACTAATTGGAACTGCAAACATAATAAATGCTTTTCCACTTGCATTTGCCCCACAATCTCCCAGCAAATAAAAAAAAAGCATTTTCAACTTATTGTCTTTTTAGCTTCTAACAGTGCGAGTCCAATTAACCAAATGCAATAATGAAAATAAGGCAAACCTCTCAGTAAAAGAAGCGACATGTCTATCTTTCTAATGAATGTGTTTCAAATGGTCAATAAAGAGGGTGGAAAGGCTTTGAGACACTTAAAAGGAGCCTTGACAGGATTAGCCCATCAGATTAAACCACAGTAATAAAGGACAAAGCAAATGGGTACTTCCTTAATGACAGAATGGCTGCCTAAGTCCTTAAAAAAATCAACTTGATGATTTAAGATTGGGTGTGGAGGTTAAGGTGATGATAAATTGAGATTTATTAAAGTTGGGTTAGGAATCTGAGGATCCTGTGATACTGAAGGCTGCTCTGTGGGATCTGATCAATATCTCTAATGTTGGGTTAAGTTAATCTAGCTTGTGCATTACAGTACAGTATAAAAATAGATTCACTCGCAGGACACAAGAGAAGACAAGATAACACAATGATGAATTACAGGGCAGGAGCAACACAAGTGATTTTGGGTGACAAGGGCTTGTTCAACTTCATTTTTTTTCAAAAATGTCTAAAAAACTTTTAAAACCTTTAAACCTTTTTTAAGTGGAAGTGTAGTAAAATTTATAAAATATTTTTAATATTTAAATTCTATTAGTAGAATTATTGATTTTACTAAGATTTATTTTACTAAGCTTCATTTAACTTTTTCTTTATGTATAAAAAAATGCAAACATGATGATTTGTTTTCTAGTGCAAACATGGTTAAAAAAAAAAAAAGAAACAAACCTCACATCTCAAACCGCGGATTACATTGACTTTTAAAATTCTAAATGTTATTTTTATTGGTGATATATAACATTTTAATGGAATTTAACAATATATTATGATTCATTTACACTCGATAAGCTTCACTTTTTGCGAAATACCCAAAACTGTGTCTGTTGGATATTTATAGGGCAGTAAACACGAAGCATAAATCCCATAAAGCAAATGCAATTTGCTTCTGTAAACAGATGGTAAATCTGTCTTTCAAATCCACTGCACATTTAGTACAAAACAAATGTTCAATTATTCAAAATCACAGAGCAAAGCAAAGAAATTTGCTAAAACTAAATAGCAAATCTATTAACAAGCACATGGGTTGGTTAAAATACCAAAGAGATAAAGACTGGGAGAAAAACAATAAGAAATACAAGCTAATATTCTAATACCTGGGGTTTGTGACTGGGGAAAGATCTAAGATGCTTTAAACATTTCTTTCAAAAGCAACAGACCTGTTTTCGTGAAAACTCGAAAACAGTTTCAGGACACAATGCCAAACTCCTGGAGATTTCGGAACGATCTAAACCGAACAATATCACAACTATGATTGAACCTGAATCTCATTTTCATAAGCATCTATCTTTTGTTTGCAGCATCCTGTATCTCTTCCTCCATCTTTTGAGAAGAAAATGAATCGAATTCTATAGGGAACGGTTGTGTATTCACATTTAAATTCTTGTTTTCTTGCAAAAAGTTTGCCTGCGTATTGAGACAAAAAACTCATAATGAGTATTGTGTTTGATACGAAAATCAATATGTGTTTTCCAAAAGACAAACTTGGGACTGTCAGGAGTGTTTATCATTCTCCTCTGATTGCACACAAGACAGGCGAAATCCCCTGTAACCTTCCCACATGATTCACTGTAATGAAGCTCATATGTGTTTGTAATAATAGGAGTGAAAAGAAACAGCTGACCCAGTCAATGAAACTAGTGCCACAGAGCGATGAGGTTAGAGATTGACCCATTTAATCTGTATGAATGTCCCACATTTCTCTCTAGGGTGTGTATATACTGATGTGTAGCAGTATTACATGCATTGTGAAGTGTTATTACAGCATCCTTCCTGTATCTGCTCTCCAATCCTCTATATTGTACATATTTATGTTGACCCTTATTCATCACACAGTGATTTCATTTCTTGCTCTTCTCCTCACTGGAGAAAACCACATCACACCGGATTTAGCTAGCTAGATGATTTTTAAACACGGCAGCTCTGAAAACCCGATGTAAAAAAAACTGATCACATACACAATATTGGTAGATTGTAAATGCATAGGCTTAATACATATCACAAAAACATTTATATTAACTTTATTTGTTTAAATTATAACATTTTTCTTTGTAAAAAAATTAAAGAATTGATAAAAAATCCAAAAGCGAGTTTCTCTTAAACTTAAAGTTTATTTAATGAAAACAATAAGTATTTATTTAAGAAATATATATTTGTAAAATACAGCTAATATTTTGCTTAGTTAATCAGATCTACAATTTTTTTACCAACATGTACAGAAAATGGTAAATGTATGTTAAATTAATTTTAAAGCTTTAACCTATTCAATTCTTTTTATGGAAATGGTTTCACGCAAAATCACATTTAATTTTTGTTTGTGCAGTCTGTATAAAATGTAAAATAACGTGAAATTCAGATTACAAAGAATTTAGACACAATGATTAAACGACAAAATATAAAGAATATAAAACAATACAAAAGTAGCTACCATTTTAAAGGAACAGTCATTGAAAAACAGCGGTGTCTAGTGGTGAGGTTTAAAACTGCAACTACCGGCTCACTTCCTCCCTCCTTTTCGAAGCACTGCGGAGGCTGTAAGAGGACAAAGATGTTCTCACTTTTTCGATTCTTTGCTGAAGCAAATATTGTATTGGCGAAACACACTGTTGATTTTGTGATTTTTGCCGATACCATGAATGTTTTGTTGATTTTAATAAGATTCGATTATTAAATCGTAATTTTTATTTTTATGTGCCTAGTTTACACAAGCAGTTACATTTTAATAACTCAAGATTCCAACCAAAATATATCAAATGAATGTTTAAGGTAATAGAATTAATCGAAAGAAGTAACCAAAAATTGTGGAAAAGTTTTGGCGGAAAGATGACATGGACATTGGATGAGGAATCAGGTACATAATAATAATGTACATACTATTGATAAATTAAGCATCATTGGATCATAAATTGCAATTTATTTCTATGTACTCTACACCCCTAAGAAACGTTGTGACGAATTACATGTAAGAACAAAATGCACTGTATGTAGAAAGAAATAACTTATTTTAAAATACTAAAGATATTACAATTCATTATATCTTTATCAAGGTCTTTATATACCTAGTTATGAAGTTATATTTGATAACACACAGTTAAGTTTTTTATATAGCAGTTATGTCAATATATGCTCCAAATAGTTAAATATGTTTATCTAAATATTAATATCAAATATATCAAGCACATTATCAAGTCTAAACATCTGTAAACGGGTTAAGCACTATTACTGCATCTCTCTTTCTCTCCGTTTCAATTTGTCAAATGGAGTCCCTTTCTTTCAAACCCCCAAAACACGCCTGTCACTCAGTCGTTGACCTCGACCTCTGAATGGGCTGACATGGGTCCCAAACACAGCCTGTTTGTTTAGCTACTACCAACAGAGGCTCTGAGGTGATGTCCTAATAAATTGTTTGTGCGTGTCTGGATGTGCACACACAAACACTTTGGATGTTCTCTGGATTATTGTTTCCCGAGTACCATCCCCAAAGCCAATCCTTAACAACGATAAAGATCATTTTGTTTAAAAAAAAAAGGGGGATGATGGATACCGGGCGTACAAACTAATATTTTCGGCCTCTCCTGTGAGGGAACGACACGTAGACGCCTCGACCTTTCCCCTCACCATTTGCCCAGCGACAAGACGGAGACAGCCACCTAACAAATCGCAGAGACACGAACGGCACAAGGGCTCTCGGGGCGACATGTCTGAACAGGCGTGCGCGCACCTTCATAGAGGACATCAGAGTGTTTACGTAGTATTCCTCTGAGGCCTGGACAAGCTCCTTCAATGCCGCCGTCTTCAGTGACTCTGCTCTAATTACTCTATTGATTCAATCAAAGTGAATACTGGGCTCTAACTCACCGGCACCACTTTACTGAAACATTTTGAGAGAATTATGACTCATGTTAGCGAACAGGTGGTACAAAATGAGAGTGAAGGGTTATTCTGATAAAACAACAATTATAAACGAATACAACTAAGCAATTAGGGTACTGCACATTTTGTAACTACAGAAATGCTCTTTGCCATAAATCCATAGTACCAACAAATCTACCATGGTACCAAAGATCCTGCTTACTTTTCTTTAACAAATCTTGGTTGCTTTTCCTAGAGCTTCCGTTATCAAGAACGGACACACGTTATTTGGTTTTCCTCGGAAAAGAAATGCTTTGATTACGTAAAACCACTGGCAGTACCATAGTACAGATTGTTATACCATGGTACTCTACATTATGTATTGTTAAGGTACAATGGTAAGTTTATTTTCCATCTGATAAAAAAACTTTTACCAACAAAAAAAGTTATATTTTACTAACCATATTTTTCTATAATTGTCTATAATTTCAAAAAAGCTGATTAGAAATAAAAAAATGTGGGCAGTACAGTAATGGTTATTAACATTTACATTTACATTTAGTCATTTAGCAGATAAATTTTTTTTTTGATAGAGTGAGTAGGTTAGAAATGTAGTGAGTTAGTGAGTTAGATGTAGCCGGAAAAGATGAGTTTTTAGGTGTTTTTTGAAGATAGAGACCGAGTCTGACAAGCGTGAAGCTAGAGGTTATACTAGGGTACTTATTAGAGACCTGAACATTATTCATGTTAAAACTAATTTTATGGTTAATAATGTGGTTGAGCGAATTTGTTAATGGTTTACTCTAATTTTAGCAAAACAATTTTGATTTTAAAAATTGTCCTAACACAAATGTAACTTTAAAAAGAAATTAAATGTTTATTTTGCTGTATTTGTGCTCTGTTAGGATTATGTAGATTAGCATCAAGACAGAGCGGAAGACATAAAAGCGCTCCAGATATTTGAATGTTAATTTATAATTGAAAATATAAAATTCGAAAAATTAAAACATTTTGAGAAAATATATGATTATTGCTTATTATACAATGTTTGGATCATTTCTACCTCGCGTGATTAAGCTTTTATTTTTTGGGACCGAAGCATGTGTCTGAAACATCTTGTTGTGCAAATGATAATTAGACATTTAATATCTGTTAGATCCTGGATTTAGCCATAAAGCATATTATATCGTGTCAGAATGGAACAATATAGATTTATTGCCTAGATATTCATAAATATATTACTCTACCACTCGAATGCTCGTAAAATGGTTTACTGTATTTTTTAAAATTCACTGTAATCGAAAAGTACTTTATGGTGGAGGGAAAAGTTCTTGAACATATTAATAAAATATTAAAATGACTCTCTAGCAATTTAGTCCAAAATCGAATAGATAATTAGCAAAGGAACACCTAAATGTGTTATGACTGCATTAAAGACCATTATGCCGTATTGTTAAGTGCTCTCTATCGCTTCCTCTAAGATGCATTCAGTTCTGTAATCAGCATAGGCTCATTACAGCGAAAAGAAAACAAGAATCAATACTCAGCTCAGCATTTAGGATTGAAAGACTTGCCTCCTGCCCAGGTAAAAGTCTTTAGCCACAGTGCACATCATTGATCCGACCTCAACCGCTTTCATCACATTTCCCACTTCACTTCTTTCCCTGGCCGTTTGGCAGATCACCATAACACCTGACGCCGGATTCGCATACAGCCTGTTCCAGATTGGTTTTCAATCAAATGGATATGTTCACCCAGTAAAGAGTTTATATTTAGAACACAAACCAATGTATTGTGGAGTTTGGGTTCATGCAACCCAGTCTATGTTCATTGGGTTGGGTTGGTCCATCTTCTGAATCCAACGATACACTGGCACATGTGTGTCCCTGAATGTTAATACATTTCCAATTTTGTGACAATATCACAAACTACCATAAGATTGGGTTGTCCACAATTGTAAAATTGTATAGAGGTATAGTTTTTTATCTTTTATCTATTTACTTAGTGTTATGTGTACGCACCGGGGGACTGAGAGTAACGAAATTTCGATTCTCTGTATGTATGCACTGTACATGTGGAAGAATTGACAATAAAGCAGACTTGAATCTCAACCGATCTGACACTTTTAACTTCTGCATCTGTTTGATAAACAATGCCAGACCGGAGAAGTGTTCAGGAGGTTAAATCGTTTCTAGATTTGACTAGTTTCCTCCTATAATCCTCAAGCCAAATCCAGACGTGTGAGGCCTTGCTGTTACCATGGCGATCACAACAATCAGCAATCCAAATAAAGCTATAACATAAAACATTATGATTTTATCTGAACCCTGAAGCTTTGCTAGGCAGCAACTCGATAGTTTTAGTTTTTTAGATAATTAGTTTTTTAGATAGATAATTTAGTTTTTTACTTTCTTAAATTACCGAATGATCCTGTCACTTGTGGAGAAAACGAATATGAAGATTGCCAAGACTACTATAAAAAGTGGGCACCATTGAAGTCTATTTATAAATCTAGACAGATAATATGGCTGCAATACATGAAAGTCACCCAAAAGCTTGTTGAATTTGTCCTAGAAATCATCTGACTCAAGAAAATCTGTGAATCTGCTTTTTTCTCTCTTCTACCCACGCAATCCTTGAATCACGCGTCTTCAAAACAGCAGCCGTACCAGAATATTTACAGCTCATCAGCACCGCTTCGCTCTACTGATGGTAATGTGTGGTTATGACAAGTGGACTCTCTCTCTCTTTGCCTGACAGTATGGAGACTGTTGCCGACTGGCTGTCTGGGAGATCTCGCACCTGTTTCATCCATGGGAGTTTTGCGTCTCAGGTAGCCTGACAGCAGCACACCTGCAACACGGCCAGTTTCAATACCACTGCGTGCTCAGGAGGCCGGAGTTGACGTCAGGCAAATACGATGGTAATTGTAAAAAGTATCATTTATTTCTTGTGGGAATTTTTGGGCTATGTTGAAATGCCGTTGGTGTGCAACCTCTCAATATAAAACCCAGAAACAAAATATTACACGCTTGAAGGCTTATAATGGATTCACGCAAAGCCGACCAAAGACGCTCAATAACGGACATGACAGCACGCTGGTGTAAGCGCAACGGGGGCAACATTTTAAATTCATCCGGATTCCTGTGACGCAATAAATGGAGTGAACACATTTCTCCATCCCGGATTCGTGAAATTGTTTGCCTATTTTATGTTTTTTTTTAATTGACTTAAATCCCATGTGCTTACCCAACTACTTCTACAAAACATCACATCTCCAAGTTTGCAAGATTTGCGTTCAGTGCTTAAATCTGGGATTAATTCTTACAAGCACACATCATTTGAGACATCCAAATGTTTGTTTTTTTGCATTGATAAATGCCTTTCCAGCATGTGCAGTGATATAGACTGAAAAAAGTACAGTTTTTTAAAGAAATTGAATAATTTTCATACATTTTAAAGGTTTAAATTGTGGTAATACGTAAGTAAAAAATAAGCAAATCTGATTATTTTTTCATCACATACACAAAAATTTTACATTTTAAAGAAATATTCTGAAGGATTTTTAATCAATCAATTTAATATTTTTAACTAAATATCTGTTTATTGTTTTTAAAAAATTGTATTAAGTTACTGATCATTTTTGTGATTTTTACCAAGCCACGTGGGTATACAGGGTATACCCCTAGTAGTGTTAAGTACAAAAGGATTAGAACTGAACACCAGTAAAGAGGTCCTTTTTTACGATGACATACATCATACGTCCATAAACCTGAAAACATTTTGATGGTATAACTGTACTGTGAAAAGAACAGCATTACAAATACTGTATCGCTGTACTTACAGACACGCTCGGCCCTGTGGGAATCGTGGGGCAGGGCCGCTCACCTCTGGTGACCCCTACTCTCAATTACACAGAAATTACCCAGCAGCCCCGGTCCGGCTTGTCAGCCCCTATAAATTTAGTGGCGGCACAATTACGCTCGCTCCTGCCTGCTAACGCCATTAAACACTGCCTACTCCTATACACACGGGAGGGAGTCGCGAGTTAATATAGACGTCGACAGGCGTGGAGAGACAGAGAGGGAGATACAGATGGAGCTTTGCTCACACTGCTGCTCAAGAAAGACCAATTTGCTTTCCAACAGCTGACAAATATCATCATCTCTCTTAAAGTAAAACACCTCTGGGTGAACGTCTCGCTGTTGGCTAATTGATATATTGCTATTAGTGTTTATGTGTCAGAACATTTCAGCTAAAAGAGGGTTATTTGTGATTCATGTTGTTTATTCCCTGTAACCTTCTGTCAAACTTTGGAACATAAAAGGAGACAAATTGATTATTTCTTGAGGGTTGGGATTAGTGCATTCATTCTCAGCTTTTTCCGTTGCCAAACAGAACCAGCATTTTTGTTTAATTTACACAAAATTCCTGCTTCATTTTATTTGATTATCATTTGCTGTTCTTGGGTAGGTTTCCTCTAAAATAAAATGTTTTGTACATGAAGGTGCGGTAAATTGAGAAATGAATTTGAAGTCACTGTATTTGACGAACATTCTGTAAGTGTAAGATATGCAATAACAGAAATGATTGCTTTTTTGACACCAGGCTAAGCGAATGCAAGGTCCTGGAATGTACTAAACTACGCCGCCTTTGAAGAATATCAACGACAATTCTTCTGTAGCTTCGCCCTTTGTCAACGCATGAAAGTAGTGAAACAAGTGGAGCAAAACGCAGCTGAAGGTCGTGCGGTTCTTTACTTAACCTTTCTAGGAGTGTGTGGTTGTAGGTTATGTTAAGACATTTCATCTTGTGTGGGTTAACCATTAAGAGTTTGTTCCCCTGGCTTTATCGTGGAATTCAAGGAGCAGGTCGACGTTGGATTTGAGTAACGCATATGCATGAGTTGTGATATTGTGCCATGGGACACAAGAAAATGGTTGTATATACTTTTTTCTTTGTTTGTTTGTGCACATCATGTTTCCTTGTCACTTTAGTGTTAATGCTCACCAACAACAGTCCCATTAACCATTTTACAATATCTAAACTCACTTTCAGTGCTTTAACATTTGGCTAGTTGCGTTAAGTCGGAAAGCTCAAAGAACTCCATAAAAATATATATTTTTCTGAACCTTCATTCATTCATTGCTGAATTTTATTTCCTTTAACTAGTGATGTAGTTTGATGCAGCTCATGTGGATCACCAAATTTTAGTAAAGAGCATTTCGATTTCAAAAGCAATAATTTATAAATGTTTAATATTTTTCTTGTATTGCATGTTTTGTTATTTAAAATAATCAAATATATTTTCTTTAATCCACTGTGATAATTATTTTTATAAATGATCAATAATCTATTAACATATTGTAAAAGAAAGCTAGTTGTACAATATTAGACTTACAAACACATTAAAAGATTGCAAAATATCTGGAAATCATCTGAAATCATCTAAAAACAGAGATTTTTTTGCCTGTTTCGCACACCCCTACTTCATTATTATTTTTTAAACGCTAACAGTAATTCTGAATAATCAATGTGACGGTTTTGCCAAATATTGACAATGCAAAGTGACTTTAGACAATCGTGGGTTACCTGAAGGAGCATGCAAAGTGATAAATACAGTTTTAGGCCGTTTCAACTCTGTTTCAAGAGGCTCGGGGCTTACAATAATGTTTTATGTTATAGCTTTATTTGGATTGCTGATTGCTGTGATACAAGATTTTAAGTGTTTAGCTGACCAGATCCACAAATCTATTGTATAAGTCCGCTTACACAAGTTGCCATGATGTGGCACTTCGCACCGTAATTGTATAGTAACATCCTCTGCTACAACGCCATGGAACATTGTATTTCAGGGACTCTTTCTACACAAACATGTTTGCTGTGTAGCGTTGTCTCATTGACCTCACAGCTGACATCTGGACCTTTGAAAATCCTTATCTCTGAACGACCGCTGGGTAAAAGCAAACAAACCGGCAGTCAAAGTGAAGTGAGTCAGCCTCCTATCTTTGAAGGTGTAGAACGCTGAAGATTCATTCATCCCTTTACTGACTTGCCGGCTGCGCGTCAGCATTCGTAATGAGAACACCCAGGCTTTGACTTCACCAGAATTGCCTTTGTGTAGAGGCTGAAGAGAATGAGTCAGGCCTTCTGAGAACAAAAACTGAACGCGGGGAGATATTAAATTTGTATATGAGAGGTTAATGACTCTCATTGGAGGAAATGTCAGGACATTTACTGCTCAGCTGTCTGCTCTAATTGAAAACACACTTGCGCTGTAAATGTATTATTTGCTCAGCAATGTGACAGTTTAAAGGAATTGTCTAACCGTAGCTGAAAGCTCTGTTAATTTAGTCTCACGGTTCCAAAACAGCACAGCATATTGGTTGACAAGAACAAAAAGGTGAATGGAAGCGACCATGGTGTGTTTGGGGTACTTCAGGGTACATGCTGACCTCATCTGACCTCACATTGTTTTCCTAAAAAATCACCTTTCTAAAGCTCCTAGATCTATGTAAGGACTTTGTTGACGTCTGGAGAACTTCTACCATGTCAAAATCTTGCTGGCCGGTTCGTCACTGCTGTTCTGGTTCACTTACTCAAGTTGGTAGGATGGTCTGATATTGGATGTCTTGGGATGTATTATGTTTTGGTCCTTTTTAAAAACTGCAATTCACGGGATTGACAGGAAGGTTCAGATCCTTTGTTCTTTTAATAACGTTATCTTGAAGTTAGACCTTCAACTTCTTCAGCTTTTTATCTGCACGACTGATTCGGTTTAATTGAGCGACCTCATAAATCCAGTCATATTCATGCTGCACAAAATGCTTGTTCACTGTGTTCTGTTTCTTTGCAAGAGTTGATGTGTCACATCTTTAAGCTGAATGTTAACTCAGAATAAGGTCATATAAGTTTACAAAATTATATGTTTTAAAGCGTTTTTATTTAAATGAAATAAAATATTAGTTCGAAAAAATAAACTTGATTTAAACTTTAACTAAAAAGTTTGAAACGCTAAAATTATAATTAAAAACTAAATATCTCATATTGTAATATGCAAAAAAGTAAAAATAATATGATTAAGAAAATAACAAAAATGCTTAAATTGTAAATAAAATTAACATGAATTTAAAAAATAAAATACAAGTATAAACAACAGATAATAAAAACAATAAATAAATAGATAAATATAAATGAAAACAAAATAAAATTGTCAATAGAATTGCTGCTGAGTTTGTAAAATGATTATTTGAATGATATAAAATTGGATTATTCTGTAAAAAGTGAGATTTTGTTATATTATAAATTAATATTCGGAGTATTATTTTAGTTTATTTCTCACCATGGCATCTTTATTGTGTTAAAATTTTGTATTTGCCAAATTTTACAAAAGAATATTTGTTTACATAAGCAAAGATTAGAAATGATTTTGTATTGTCCTTTTTGTTATTTGAAATAATAAAGAAGTCGAATGAATTCAGTAAAAACATTAAAAAATCATTTTTATTTGGTTTATAATTTATTTTCATACATGCTTTTATTAATAGTTCAAATATGCGTTAACCTCTAATCTACAGCAGACTAAGAAATTATTCATAAAATTTATAATTATGTAAAATACATCTGAGTAAAACTTTGTGCTATCCAGGAGAAAATTTACTTATGTATATAATAATATATAATATAAAAAAACTTGAAGATATGCGTATAACAAGTGATGTATTGACCAGTTTTGCATTGTCAACATCACCCCATTATTCACAAGCCAATGCTTGACATTCTCTGAGCCATGGGCCATTAAATCTCTCTCTCTCTCTCTCTCTCTCTCTCTCTCTCTCTCTCTCTCTCTCTCTCTCTCTCTCTCTCTCTCTCTCTCTCTCTCACAGCAGACATTAGCCTGCTGGCTTGGAGAGGCTTCCGGAAGAATCCCCCTGGGCTTCCGACAAAGAGGGCAGATTTTTAACAAGTCTAGCTCCTCCAGCAGCCTGCTGATGAGGACAGCCATTTGCTAGCAGAACATCCCCTTTCTGTCTTCCAAAGCTGACTGCCTGTGCTTAAATGCAACTATAGTCATTTAAATTCACACGTTCTGACAACCAGCTTCTTCTCTCCATCACACTGTGTCATTCACCCTGCAAATTTCTCACCTTCCTTTCAAACAATTGGATCCAACTATATATATCATGTGAGTAGTTTAACAGAAGTTCTATAGGAACTGTTAATCTCTAAGAAGAAGAAACTGATTACTTTTACGAAAAGTGAAATCTAGCTTTATCAATGCGTTTTATGCCGGAAAAGGCTTTTGTTTTGAGATCATGGAACATGAGAAGTCCTGATCTTGTCAAGTCACGACAATAAAAAATTGTTCAATGAAGTTTATTGCCACAAATAACCAAAAAATGTACCTGGTCTTACATCTTGATCTTGCATCTTGTTCACACCAACAGCAAACGCTGATCACAGCATGACATAAATCCTGATAATGCAGCTTTTGATTTGACGCGTCCAACACATACGAATACATAAACCATGAGGGCTTGGGGCGAAAACGCTTAGTCTTGTCATCCCATGCCATGCTGACACTCCCAAATACGAAATATAAGATTACAGCAGACGGCGACACACATCCCATAATCAAACTTCACAATAACGCACAGGCCAACAAAACAACACACTGAATTATGCCGCAGAGCGTGTAAATCATCTTAGTGCTTTGACTAGCTCGCTGGAGTTCTCTGTCGAGCTTCACGTCCACACCTGTCAGGTTTATTGACAGCTCTGTCAACTTTCCAAATTAATTCCGCCCGATTACACCTGACAGCGTTACGGGCTGATAAATGCAGATTTGTGTCGGATTATAGTGCCCATCAAGTAAGATTTGTTATTGGTGTCAAACACCTGGAGAAAGATAGAGGGAAGGAGAGAGAAGCAAAGAAAGAGAGTGAGATTCCTCCTAACTACTGTGTTGTCCTTTACTTTGATTTCATATCACTTTCTTTCTTTAAAACACACAAAAGATATTTCGAGAGATGTGCCAGTAGCTTTGTGTTCATACAATGGAAGTAATGGGGGTCAATGTTGTTTGATTACTGACATTCTTCAAAATATATTTTGTGTTACGCAGATGCAAGAAAGTAACAGTATACTGTATTGATGTTGATTGCACCGTGAGTGTTAATAAATGATGAGAGAATTTTCACTTTTGGGTGAAGTATCAATTTAAACAAGCAATGACTGTAAAAAAGAGCCAATCAGAATTCATGTATTTTCTGGGGCAGGGGCTCTGAACACTTTTACCAAATCAATCTAATAAATTGTTTAAAGTACAATTTTATTACACAACAGATATAGATGGGGAAACTGGTTTGACGTGAAGACAGCAAGTGGGTTTTAGAAAGACTGTAGAATGGGTGATAACGTATGAGGGGCGGAGCCATGCCGAAAGTGTTTTGTCTTTGATAGTTTTTAATTATAGCACACAAGAGAAATGTTGTTTGACAGTCATGTAGATAAGACTTGATCTGCTGCTACTGAAATAGCTTCTGAGAGGTGTTAAAGTGGTAGTTCACCTAAAAATGAAAAGTGTGACCTCTTTTTTTCACCCTCTTGACATTTCAAACCCGTCTGACTTTCTTTCATCTGCAGAAGATATTTTGAAGAAAGTTGATGACTGTGCAATGGTGGCACCTATTCACATCTACAAAACCCATGGATGTGATTGGGTTTCCAAATATTTCTAAATATTTATTTTGAGTTTTGTGAAAAACTTGTCATGCTTGAAAAAAGTATTTATTAAAAATATATTGAAAAAAAAGAAGGCGAGGAAATGATGGCATAATTTTGATTTTAGTGTGAAATATCACTTTAACTTAACTACACTTAATTTAACTCAACAGTTCTTCCTCCATGTCTCAGTTTAGATCTACTAGACATTACAGTTATACATTGCTGAGTGGTTCTGTCCAGGAGACAGCAAGAGATGCTTTGAATGTCAGGTGCTACAAATCATCATAAATGTTTACAGTAGGAGAGCTTACCTGTAATGCCTTGACATTTGTGAGAGATACAGAGATCTATCATACAATGGCTGAAAAAACCCAGAGTTTGTTTCGACATTTAGCCCTTTTTAACATTCAGACACATTTTTCCCCAAACGAAAATCGCAACTGCAGATATTCTTCAAAAAATGCATTTCACCTGCTCTAACTGTCTGAGAAGGAACTGTTAAGACGGAGTTTGTCTACAGGGCCGACTTACTCTGGAGAAACTTCTGCAAACAATTTTTCTTCAACATTTTCAGAAAAGAAATAAATGACAGGCATGCCAGAATCTTTCAAGCTGTCTCAAGTACAGGATAAGAGTGTCACAAATATCCCTAAAATATACCGGCACACCTTGTGTACTATAAATGACTCTTTAGCTTTTGGTGTAACATTTGGGTTTCTACTAGATTGTTAAATACAGAAATTCAGGAACTATTGTTAGGAAACATATGTCTATCAGGCAATACCTTTACTGCCAGCGGATATGGCCTAGGCCCGAGCTGGGGAAGTTGATTGAATTACAGTACAAATATCTGACGTGCTGATAAATGCATAGTGTGGTTCGATAGTGTATGGATTTATGCAATGTTTTTTATGCTCTTGGTTTGATACTTTGTCTTAGCTTACACTGCAAATATCGAATATAGAGAAAACAAATTGTTGGCTTATCCTGCAAACATCACTCTTTCTAGGTCTCATACTGAGGCGTTGGATTTTCTGCTAATCTCTATTCCTTAGTATTGAACTTCAAGAGGCTTTTGACTTGAAGCAGGTATGTACCCACCTAGCAACCACCCAGAACACCCTTACAAACACTTACAGTTCGAACATTTCAACAATGCACTCAACTACGATAAATCGCATAGCTACGTCCTGGAGACAACTTATAAAACCCTAACACCCACTTATAAATATCTTCCATGCAGTCATCTAACAATGTCCTTGAGCACTCTGAATCTAAGCAACCACATAACACCACCCTAGCAACCCCCTAGAACACCCTTACAACCATCGGAATAACACACTAACAAGCACTTGCAAACATATTAACAGTGATTTTGCAAATCCTAGCAGGTATCTAAATAATGCACTCAACCATTCTACACGTTGGCAACCACATTTCAACATTATTGAAAGAAATGATGGAAAACCCTAGCAACATCCTTCTCAACATATAAGCAACCCCATAGAGCAGCCTAGAAACTATCTAATAATGCATTTGATCCCTTTGAATCTAACCACCGCAAAGCAAAGTAATGGCAACCACTCAAAATACCCTAACAACCACTGGTTAACACCTTAGCAACCCCCCAAAAAGTCCTACCAGCTACTAACAAGGCACTAAAACCATTCTGCAACAACATAGTAATGACCTAACAAAATTACACCCTAGCAACCACCCAGAACAACTCAAACACATCTCAGCAACCATCCTTAACACTCCATACTATCCATAAATGCGCAAAAAAACTGTGAACACCCTGGCAACCACCTGTTAACACCTTAACAACCATTTACTATTTTTATCTTAGCAACCATGTAGCATGTCCTAACAGGTGTTCCACAATCTGCTCAACTGTCCCATAGCAACCCCATATTACTACCCTAGCAATAACATTACAACCTTGCAACCCCTTGTCAACATCTCTGAAACCGCCCTGGACATCCTAGAAACTATTAAACAATGTCTTCCCCCACTATGAGTCCTGGCAGCAATACAACAATATCCTGGCAACTACTTATCAACATCTTAGCCCTCTTGCACTTTCTACAAATGGAGTAGAAAAGAGAAAGAATTGCGGTCATGTCTCGAGCTTAAACAGTAAGCAGTAAGGAGGGCTTCCTGTGCGATGGCTTTTTGTGCGATGTCTACTTCCCAAATGTTCCCTACTCTCAGAAGAGCATTACTGCCAATCTCCTCATATTGCCAGCTCTCGAAACCTGCCCGAGTCAGCAGGACAACCGAGAAAAGGAAAGAAAATGATAAGGACAATATTATGAATGTGACATTCCTGACCGGCGGAGACGGTTGGAGGCTGTATGAGCTGTGATTGGCTGTCCTTTTGCTGTAATTAGTATTTTGAAGTTGGAGAAGAGGTTGAAAGTAAGTATCGACGTCTCTCTCTCTCTCTCTCTCTCTCTTTCTCTCTCTCTCCCTCCCTCTCTCTCTCTCTTTCTCTCTCTCCCTCTCTCTCCCTCTCTCTCCCCCTCTCTCTCTCTCTCTCTCTCTCTCTCTCTCTCTCTCCCTCCCTCTCTCTCCCTCTCTCTCCCTCTCTCTCCCTCTCTCTCCCTCTCTCTCCCTCTCTCTCCCTCTCTCTCTCTCTCTCTCTCTCTCTCTCTCTCTCTCTCTCTCTCTCTCTCTCTCTCTCTCTCTCTCTGGTTGTATAAAGCTATGAAGCGAAGCTCGCAGGCATCGATGCGACTGCAGCAAAATGATCATAAAGAGGAATTTAGCTGCAGGACACACACACGTACACACACTGGGATACACAGATACATCACGGCGACTTAAAAAAGTAGTTTTGCATCAGCAATACACTTATAGCGTGACATATTGCACATTATTCGGGGGAAGTGTGCCGCCAAGTTATTTGTTTTCGGATAAACGTGCACGCAAACGCAGGTCTAGGCCTAATCGAATTAAAAAGAGAGGAAAAAATCTCTATTTCCAGCTTTCATAGAGGCTGTTATGCACTTGCAGCACCTCATGATGTCATCTTATTTATGGATGTCATTAGGGGCAGGGGAGGGAAAAGGTTGCTATTTAAAAAAGATTAAGAGCGGGGACAGAGATGAATGTTTGCGGCTCTTTTTACGCACTGCAGGTTCTTACTCTATCATTTAACACACACAGACACACACGCGTACACGGACGGCTCCAGTAGAGGGTGCCTGGGACAGTGCCGGCAGGTGAACTCTGTCTCTTTTCAAAGATAAAGGATCAGTCGGTTGATGACACGGGGTGTGGAAACAAGAAAAGGGCATTCCGAGTGCAGCCAGGCCTTTGAATTACATTCATGGATTTGTGTGTTTTTTGTGAGAGTGCTTGTGTTTGTGAATGAACAGTGGAGGAAAGACCTAATGTGTTTGAAGAGCATCACAAACACTTTACGATGCGAAATGGAGTCTAATGCACGTAAGCTTAAAACAAAGCCATTAGGCATCGTTGACCTCTACTTACTCCGTCAATAGACAAACACCACTCTGCCAAACTGCCTGGCACAATGGCATTAACATGATCTCCAGCCAACAATATAAGCCTTGATAAAGATGACAGAGTCACAGAGAAACAATTCAGAATTGCACTGATAGAAAGAGAAAATGTAATGAAAATGTTTCTTAAAGCAGGTTTACATTCAATTGAAAATCTTAGATTGTTTCGTGGTTTTTATGTAGTTTTGTTTGTTGATTTGTGTTTGTAGATGACCTGTAAAGAGTTTCGCTCTTATGATTATTTCAACATACTGCTCACAGATATTTCAAGATTACACTGCCAATTTTTTTTCTCATTTCTTAGATATTGCTTGAACATCTAAAAAGTTAAAATGAAAAAAAGAGAACTGTGTCATTATTTTATAACCATTAAACCTAAATTTCTTGATCAGAACACAAAAGGAGACATTTTGAAGAAAGTTGGTAACTGAACAGGAGTGGCCACATTATATATTGTATATATTGTATGGACACGAAACCAAGTGCCAAAAGTGCCGGTTCCCAACATTTATCCAATGTTCTTTTTTCAAATGTCAGAAATGTTTTTTTATTAATTTATTAATTATTAATTTTTTATTAAATTTTAAACAAACAAAAATGATTTATTTTCTTCAATCAGAACCCCTAAATATCTTTTTTTGAATAGTTCATTCTAAAACAAGTCAAGTACTGATGAATCAGTTTTTGGGGATAAGCGTTTTCTTTTTTGGATTTGACATTTTGGATTTCTTACTTTGGATGTGTAAAAGTTGTCCACAAGTGTGACCTTCTCCACTAGGTCTCCTCCGATACTGCGCACCAGGTCGTAAAAGTCGTTTTCCGTGTAACCGTCGGACGGCAGCCAGAATGAGATGTCATTGAATAGCGGAGGATACTTACTGAGAGCCTGTGAAAGTGGAAAGAATTAATTTGTGTTAAGTGTGTGTGACATCACAATGACAAAAAAGACACGACCGTTTACACTCTTATCTGTAGTAAAACCTTGTGGTGGCAGCTATAAAATAAAAAAACTGATAAAACAATATTATAACATTTCCAAAGTCATGTAGCTTTTTGTCCTGTAATAATACAGTTGAAAAATAATTGCCTTAACTCTCAAATCTTGTTTCCTTAAATGCATTTCCAAATGTGGCACATTGTTAATTTCTGGTAAATATAACGTTTACCAAAACAGGAAAACAAAAAAGTAAAGCTAGCCCAGACAAAAAAATTGGTTAATTTGTTTGCAACTGTTTGTTAAATATTAATTTATACTGTTTCCCATCCAAAATATCCTGTGATTATTTACTCACCATTCTTTCTTCACAAAAGTAATTTTGAAGAATGTTGGAAAAAAACAGCATCACAACCCATTCATTTCTATTGTATGGACCGAATGCAAAGGGATGTCAGTTACCCAACCAATGCAAGCAAATGGGTATCAATTCCCAACATTCTTCAAACTATCTTATGTATTGTGCAGAAGAAGTCATGATAGTATAGTAATCATTTTTAATCAGTTTTTTAAGTGTCTTAACATATTTTGGGTTCCCTGTAAAATAAAAAGTATTTTATGGCTATCAAACTCTACTGTGCAACTATGTTTTATGAAATGACATTAAATGCTAGTAACGTGAATAACAACTATTACACACGAGTGGCCACAAAGCTTTGCTTTCTATTTATTTCATGAAAGCATATAAAATACTTAAAAATAACCCCAAGAATGTGTTTCTAGAATGTGATGAAAGCACGGCCAGACTTCAAAGTTACCTCATTTAGCTTTTTCCAGCCGCTACAGGCCAACGGGTGCTAGTGTCAGACAGACATCTAAGCCTGAGGTTAAATCTACAGGTCATACCCCGAGGCCTGTATCTTTACAACAGCAGACCTCGAGTCCAGTGAAACATTCAAACACTTCTAAAAACACCAGCATATTCTACTACAGCTGGAGGATGTGCTGGTCTTCCACACCCGATCGATAGGCTGAGATAAAATAGATTAAATAAAAGCTGTTTGGAGATGTGTGTGTGTGGAGGGCGCTGGTATGGGATGACATGCGTTTTGACAGGGAGTGAGAGTCAGCACATGTTGATACGCCCCTTTGAGTGTAATTTGTGTGTCATTTTTGGAGGATCTTTTGAAAGAATCGCAATATAATAGACATAAGTATGTCTTCAGAGGCATATATAAATCTCATTTAGTGAACTTTTATGATTTGTTACTTAGAATGAGCTATTACAGAGCAGGTCCTCTTACATGGAAATGACAGCCATGTTTCTGCAGTAGCCCTAAATGGACATACTGCTCTACAGAATATCTTTCGTATATGTCATCTTCTTTGGAAAAATATGAAAGTTGTTTTGTGTCAGCCACTGTAGTGTTTCAAGTGAGGGTTGAACGGTGGACTGAGCGTTGTGCAATTTGCAAACACTAGATGGTGCTGTGTTTGGCACACTGCCCCTTTAAATCCCGTTTGTTTGCATTTGGAAAACCCTTTAATGCCGTGTTGTTGGTTTGTTAAATGCATAAATTTGAATGTTATATACTGTTAAAATAGCTGTTTAAATACAGAGAAATTTGAACTTTGTGATGCCCGTTTTACGTATCTACAGATTAATACTAGTAAACGAATCTGGTGAGCAAATTAATAACGCAGAGCGATGCCGTTGCATGATGGCTTATTCAACTTTATCGAGGAAAGTTTTGACGGATCACTTTAACAGTGATAGAGTTTATTGTTATGTTTTAACATTAAATACGTTTCTTTTATTGTAAAAGAAGAAGGAATTGAATCTGGTAGACGGTTTACTCGGACTGTCACCGTGCTCATTCCGAGATGGACAACAGGGGTTCAGACAGTTAGTGCAAACTTATCAAGTGCAAACTTATCAAATTCATTGTTAAGTCTTGTTAAGAAAAGATTATCAATAATAACAATAGTATTTATTTGCTTTATATAGCTACTGGACCGGAGGGGGAAATCAAATACTATAGAAGTAATAATAACTAGCAACTTTAGGTAAAAGTTGGCTTGTCAGTGGTTTACCCCTTTCAATTTATATATATTTCAATTCAATCCGATGAAATTTTATTAATGCCGAACTGTTTACAATGCATTTTGTTGCAAAAAGTATCTCTACGGGTAGGAAAACAGCTTTTAAATGTGTTTTCCATGAATACACAAGAACTTTCTTTTCAGCTTAAAAATGTCATGATTATGGTCATAAATATGGAACGAACAGAATTATACTTGGCAGTGTAAGTGATAATTTAAAATGCAATGCTTTTTAATGTGCAATTAATTTTTAAACAACCTTACTGTACATTGTGCAGACACTGCAATGGTGTGAACCCTAAGAGGTATCAAAATCGTCTGGGTGAAAGTCTTAGAGAAGGCAGAAGCTTGTAAAGAAGAAAGAAGCAAATGTGAAACCTCATGAGAAGACCTTGACAAAAAACATAATTGACTTTGAGTGGGGTTTTATTAAGGTGAATTCACAGCCATGTTTTCTACAAACCTAATTGTGTTCTGAAACATACATTTATGTGATGTTACGTGATGTCACAGTGTTGTATTCTACATTTAGATGTTGGTCACGGCGCTGTGAGATACAGCAAAATGTTATGGATGTCATAGTATTTTCTACTGCAAACTGACGTTTATATGCAGTCAACAAATTCTACTTTGTGACAGGGAGTGACATTAAGATCATTTTGGGAGAGATGCTTTTGTAAAGATTTTTTTACAGATAAAATGCGTCCCTGCATCTGAAGTCATTGTGATTTACATTTTGTACATAAAATAATTCTACACATTAAAAAGTACAGTCCGTGGAATATTAAATTGTTTTCTTTAATATTGCCTGAGTTAGTAAATGTTGATGATTGAAATTATGATGAAATGAATAGGCAGAATGCTCGATTTCTCAGAATTTGATATTCCAACTTTTGTCTGGTTTTCACAGGCAGGATGACATATTTATTAAAACAGACATACTGTCCTTTTTCATTTAATATTTTTTTGTTTTCTTGATAAAGCCTTAGTGAAAAGAAGTTTTAATTGTTTTTTTTTCATTATAAGTTCTACAGTCTACACTAAGTACTATACTACTTGTAGTAATAAAGAGTTAACTTTAATGACAATATAAGAGCAACTAAAATCCATTAATACAATGTGCAGCTTTAACGGCACATTACTGTAGTGGTTTTAACAGTAATAAACTGCTCTTCACTGTAAAAAAGAATTTCTATAAAAAAACTGAAAAATACTGGCAGCACGTTTTCTGATTATTTTACAGGCATTACTGTTAATGATTAAATTAAATGTTATTCATTACAAAGAGTAAAATACAGGTAAAATAACCCTATATAATAAATACAGAATATTCCTTTACATTAATTCAGTACATTGTGCCCTATTTTTACAGATTTTTTACAGTGTTAATTTCAGTGCGTCTATTATTTTAGTTGAACAGCAGACATGTGTGAGAAAGCATTGCTTGGTAACCCAAACATATGAAAACATAATATAATATAATATTCTGTTCTATTGTAATAAACTACCTGGTGAAGGAATTAACTATTAAGGAAATGATTCAAGATAAAATATAAATGCAATTGTTTATTAAACATTTATGAACATAGTACGTATTTGCTAATGCAGATTAAAGAAATTTTCTGTTTGGAAATCAGAGCTTATTTTTTAAGCATTGTAATTTATATAAATATTTTGTTTGCATTGTTTAAAAAAAATAAGTCCAATTTACAAGAAGATTCACCGAAAAAATGTAAGGTGTATATTAAGAATATATATTTGTTAAATAAGCATATTATTATGTCATTTCATAAACTTCAAATGTTTATACATTTTAGAGAAGTTAACTTTTTGTCAGTTCCTATTAATATGTTTCACAGAATTTTTTATGTTTCAAAGAATTTTTTATGTTTCAAAGAATTTTTTTATGTTTAATGTTAAAATTAAATTTATATACATATGCTTACAGTGAGGTCAATAAGTATTTGGTCACCCTGTGATTTTGCAAGTCAGTGCATTTCCACTGTGAGAGACAGAATCTAAAAAGAAAAATCTGGAAATCATACAATGTGTAAAATAAGTATTTAATATACTTGATAAATGTTGTAATATTGAATCATATAATATATAATACTGTGAGATTTACAAAGCCACATTACCATTAGCTCTACCAATGGAACACAGAAAATAATCTTTTTTATCCGGTTTCTATACACAAAGCATAAAGTCTGGCACTAAACTCAAACAAATGTTGTATTGCAATTTTGCTGTGTGGATATTCCTACATAAAGAACATATTTGTATATCGCTCAAAGAGACAGTATTTACATTTAATCAATAAATCACTCCTAGAGGATGAAATACTTAAATGTTTAATACTTAAACATGAATGCTTTATTAACCAACCATTTCTGGTTATGACCGGATGCTGTTTTTTATACGAGCAGGCTGTTGGTGTAGTAAACTACAATATTTCTAAAGTATATTACGGAAAGTGTTATCTTGTTCCTGTCCATAGGTGTGTGTGTCTTAAAAGAATAGTATGAGTGTGATACAGTATGCCTTGTTGTGTGTAGTGATTTATAGTGTGTATGTGGTAGTGTGCGACACTCTCAAAGGACACAGCAAAACACACAAGGGCGGAGAAGAGCAGTGACCCTACGGTCATACCTCATTACCTGCAGAGAGAGAGAGAGAGAGAGACTCCGCTGAAACTATCATATATAACAGCAGTGGTGCATCAGGCGAGTTGACAGTCTCTTTCTCTCTCTCTCTCTCTCTCTCTCTCTCTCTCTCTCTCTCTCTCTCTCTCTCTCTCTCTCTCTCTCTCTCTCTCTCTCTCTCTCTCTCTCTCTCTCTCTCTCTCTCTCTCTCTCTCTCTCTCTCTCTCTCTCTCCTCTCTCTCTCTCTCTCTCTCTCTCTCTCTCTCTCTCTCTCTCTCTCTGTAATGGACAGTGGGCAGCGAGGGAGATGGGCTAAGAAATGATCTGCAGCCAGAGAGAACAGGTAATCATTCTTACACACACATGCACGCATACCCGCACACACACTCGCTTTAAGACCATTTCTAACCTGGCACTATGGTACACACTCAAACACATTGTTCTATAGGGGAACCAGGACCAGGACCTTCAATGTTCATAGGTCATCAAACAATATAGGCCATATACTGTGTCAAATATAGAGAAGAACAGGTGTGGATGTCTGTGCTCAAAACATCTCGCTTGTACACGTGTCATATGTCATGACCTATGGTTCTCTGACTATATGTTTTGTTTTCTATGAACAATCTTTCACCCGAAAAGACACCGAAAGGTTGCAGAAAGGTTGCACTGATAAACTGTTCATGTGGCTTAATAAATATCACAATATAAACAATTATATAAACTTAAATAAAAATGTGTGCGACATATCAAGAGTATTGATTAAACATCAATCCCATAATTTCTCAAAAATGTACAAAAATTATAAAGGCCTTTGTAATGAAGAAGAGAAGAGCTTATTTAACAAATACATATTCATAATATACACCTAATGTTTTTGATTAATTCTAATATAAATATTTCTGTTTATCAGGTTTACTTTTTTTTTCGTTACACTTACACAAAGCATTTTCTCAATTGTTGGCAAAAGTGCACAAACATGTTCATCTCATCATTTATTTACTCTTAAGTCATTCAAAATATTTCAAAGGTTTTCGTCTCACAACATTCTTTATAATATCTTCCTGTGCATTCTGCGTCCATCCCGCTATGCTTTAAAGTCATGAATATTATGCTGCTATTGTTTAAATTCACTGTTATCAACTGTTGAGTTTTCGACCTGCGCTGCAATAAAGTTGCTTGTGTGAACAGTCTCTCTCATTCTGAATTCACTATATGTGACAATGATTTCAGTGAAACCAGCTGTTGAGAGTCAGCTTGCGATGTCATGCCTGTCACGGTCCATGAGCACTGGCAGCTGCGGATACGACTAACTATTACGGGATAGTGTACTGCAAGTTGCTTCGAACCTCTGTTATGAACGAGAAAAAACACAACAGACTTGCAGCCTATGAGAAACAGATCATATAGTCCAGCTCTGCAGGCATTACTGAACTCACCAATATGCTTGTAAAGTAAACAACGAGAGGCTGAAAGAACTGTTGAACTGGGAAAACTGTTGAACTGAAGAGCTGAGAGTGTAACGTGATTCAATGTACAGTACGCTCTAATGAATCATGAAACATAAAGAATCTCTTTCAAGTCACTTATACTAGACTAAGTTTTTATTTTGTCTGACCCACAATTACAGCGGTTAAGACTGCAGACTGAAGACTTTTATAAAAACTTTTAAGAATGTTCTAGATGTAGAAAAGACAATTGTCGTCAATGTGAACATTTCGACTATGTGTCCCCAAAAAGACGAATTGGTCTACAGAATATCATCATAACAGAGCTATTGTTCTGTTCGATAAATACAAAAATAAGAATCAACATTATCTTGGCCACTTTAACAGGTGAAAATAATGTAGTGAGATTGAAAAATCTGTGTTTATCATTTACTTGCATTATTCTATTTACTTGCGTAATTCTATTGACAAATACTTGACTAATAATGCTGTACATGTAGACATTCTATTAAGAAAGCTAAAACTTACATTTTCTGCTTAAATGTTCAGATTTGAGGGTTTGTTCAAGAGCACTGTATTTGTACAATAACAAAAACTTTCCAAAAAATGCAGCTTGAATAATAGTTGTGCACACAGTGTATACATGTATATACATACATAAACTATATGGCCAAAAGCATTCGCTCACCTGCATTTTTTCAAATATAAACTTAAGTGACACCCTATTCCTAATCCACAGACGTCAGTCCACCCTGTGCAGCTACACCAGCTTCAACTCTTCTCTTAAGGTGTCCACAAGGTTTAGGAGTGTGCTTTGGGAATTGTTGACCATTCTTCCAGATGCACATTTGTGAGGTCACACACTGATGTTGGACGAGTAGGCCTCACTCTCAGTCTCAGCACCAATTCATCCCAAAGGTGTTCTATTAGGTTGAGGTCAGAACTCTGTGCAGGCCAGTCAAGTTCATCCACACCAGACTCTGTTCTCCATGTCTTTATGGAACTTGCTTTGTGCAATGGTGCAGTCATGTTGAAACAGAAAGCGGTCAGCTCCAAACTGTTCCCACAAAGTTGGGAGCATGGAATTGTCCAAAATCTTGGTATACTAAAAGCGTTCAGACTGAGAGTGATTGAAGCACCCAATTATCATTATTTGGATGGGTGAGAGAATACTTTTGGCAATACAGTTTATATATATGATAATAGAAGGAAAATAAGAAACAAAAACAATGTGACAACTTCTCCTTTGCGTGTGTCAAATGTTTGTCTTTGTGGCCAAGACTTGTTGGTAGAACACAATTTTTTGAATCTTTTTGGAAACCCAAGAGTACTTGAACATGAAGGATGACGATTTTAAAAATGTATGAATGTCACTGCATTTTCTCTGAAGTAACTTCAATTTAAAATGACTTTACAAATGCACACGAGGTCATTTATAGTTGCAGTATAAAGACACGCAATAAAGCAAACAGTTAATCACAATAACTACAGATATATATTAATACAACCACAAAGCAATTCGTTATTTAGTTCTATTGAAATAGAACTATGAAATAAGTGCTATTTGTTTTACGTTAGCTACTATTTCAAGATTCAAAATTTCACATAAAATAAAAAAATATATTGGTAAAAATTTAACTTTAAATAAACATAAATAATAAAATATATTGTATATACATGTTAAGCAAACATTGAAAACAAAGGGTTAAAATGTAAATAATCTTCAACCTTATTGACAGGTGAAAACAAGAAATCCTGATACCTTCAAGGCCTGCACTTTCCCAACCGTGAAGTCTATTATTACACCGCTTTAGTGAGAAACTTCATGCTTCTTACCTGAAAGGTGACAGACTGATAGATGTCAGGGTGGCGGAACTGCCTCAGGAAGCGTTCGTCCTCGCTCCAAAATAATCGGATATCCGGGATGCCGAACAGAACCATGGCGAGCCTTTCCAGTCCTAATCCGAAAGCCCAGCCAATTTTATTAGATGCACCAGCTGTAAAAGAAAATATAATTTAAATCAGAAAACACTTTATCAATTATTTCACTACATTAAAAACCCTGTTATTTACATGCATTTAGAGATGAAACATGAATGCCGGTAACTAGTGTTTTTGTAAAGTAGAGCTGTCAAAATATCAGATTTTCCAGTATGGTGGGAAAAATAATTAATGGCAACTTATTCTTTTTTTAAGAAAATGTAACAACAATAATAATAATAATAATAATTAATATGAAATTTGTATTGTACATGTATTAGTGTAAAAAAGTATGTTTTACAATTAATAATTTGTAAATAATAAAACTAAATAAACCACATGATCAATTTAATAGTACATTGTTCATAGAGAAATACGTCATCATATATTCATAATTAAAAAATTTTTTTATAAAAACATAAGCTTCCGTTGTTAAATATTTATAGTGGATATGAAAGGTGTAAATTAATGCATGTTTTAGATGTTATAATTATTGTAAAATGCCAAACACTTAATAAACAACATGATTACTTTAATAACATATTGATCATATAGTAATAATAATAATAATAATAATACTTAAAACTAAAATGGACATGAGTCAAATTTAAATTATAAATATCCTAGTTGTGCATCGGTCGCTGTGCCATAGTAATGAAAACCACTTCTAAGAAGTTTAGGTTTTGAACACATGGCGGGTACTTGTAGGTTGGACTACTTTTTGATTGACATAGGCCCCGCCCCACAGTTTTTCCCTAGAATGAAATCCTATTTCTCTATGAAATTCAACACATTAGAAAATCTCAATTGCTTCTGAACAGTGTTTTACTTAGACATCATATTAAAATTTTAGTGCGGTTGAATTGATCCACAGTCAATCAGCGACACATTGGGTTTGATTGGCAGGCAGCGGTGTGGTTGTATCACACATGAGCGGTCAGCAGAACCGCTATCACAGATGTGATTACAGTCATTACCAATTTTTATTTGCTCTGCAACCCCTGGCTGACCCACAGTGAATGGAAGAGTGAACAAACAGAACATTTCCTATCTTTTCTTGCTTTTTACTCTCTCAATCATTCCCTCTCCATTTCTGTTTAACCCAGCGAGACATTCCTTGAGATGTGAGAGAAATGTGCTTTATATGTTAATGAAGGGAATGCTCAGGGGTCAAAGCGTTCAGCAAGACGGGACAGAAATCGGAATAAATCTTAACTTCCGATGTACAAATCAATCAACTCTATCTTTCTCTCCCACGTGTACGCATTAGCCATTCTGCCTTCAGGATGACAGAATTAATTTTTTGTGTTAAATAATTTTTATAATTGACAGCAAACTGAATAAACATGATTTGAAAGGTAGCTTAAAGGAATAGTTAAACCAAAAGTAAAAGAAAGTTTCATCATTTACTCAACCTAAATGGAAAAATATTTCATGTGGCTTGGTGAATATCACTAAAAGAAACAGTAAAGTTAACTAATCTTTCAAAAACATTTGATAGATTTTTCAGTGGAAATTTAATAAAAATCAAATAGTTAATTTCCAATTACATGATTTTTTATTTAACAAACATATATTTTTATATATACCTAAAATGTTTGGTGGCTTCATATAGAAATATTAAGTTAATTTGATTACTTTCATATATACACACAATTTAAACAGTATATTTAAGTAGTTTGAAAGTTGTTCACCGAAAAATACCGATATTTCATAAAAAAAAAATTGTAAAAAAACAGCAGTGACACCCATTTGCTTCTTTCGTATTTATACAAATCTAATGCATGTAAACCAATGCATCAACATTCTTCAAAATATCTTCGATTGTGTTCTGCAGAAAAAAGAGGAACAAGTTTAAATGACAAAAGGGAAATGAGAACATGATTTTCATTTTTGAGGAATCAAATATTAGAGGACACTAACTTTAAATCTCATTTGTGATAATTGACTTGATATTTTAACTTTTGTTGCACATGTGTACCCAAAACACATCAGAATGACAAAGACACAAAGCTATCTAAAAAAAATAATATTGTGTTGAAATGTATGTTGTATGGTAGTTTTATAGTTTTATAATTGTTTGTTTGTTAATTGTTAAGCTCTTTTTATGTCTGACAGATCAAGTCCCCATCCACATTCAATACACACAGATGTGCATCCTGCCAACCCTCAACGATACAGTTTTATGAAAAGAGAAAAGTCATAAAGTTTTCGACACGATGGTGAGTAAATGATAACATAATTTTCATTTTCTGTGAACTTTCCCTTTAAAAACTCCTCTTGAATTCATGATGAGGTACTTGCAACACTCCACTACAGTTGCTTAGGCACCGAGCTGTGGATTGATGGGAAGGCTGATTGCTATCACTCGCTTGTCAGTGAAAATCACGACCACATCTAGGAAGATAAAAGAGCGACGTAAAGCGGTGTGACACAGTTAAGAAGTGGAATACTGAATGCTTGCCGCCAACACATACACACACAGTGAATGCCAAAGACCTCAGCCAAAAGCTGGCACGAATCTCAGCCGTCACCGATGACCTCAGATGAACGCCACAGCCGAATGACATTGCAACCAACCAGCATGCTTCCACTTCCCTCCCTCCTGAAGTGTGTGACGCCCATCTCTATTTCAGCCAATTGGAATGAAGGAGGGTAGACTACGCGGGGGTTGCGTTTGACGGCATTCACCTTGTGACGACGTCGGCGGGGCTAACAGTCCTTGGCAGCTCAGACTTTCACAGCTTGCCGCCTCTTTGCCATCTCCTTCAATCTTTCATTCTTTTCCTCCACATCTCTCCTTCCCTTGCCTCTCTATTACTCACCCTCTCTCGCCCTTTCATCACCCGTCCCAACAGCTTCCACATTCTCTCTCCCGTTTGATTTCGGCTCTTGATTCTTTGGTGTTTTAACACCTCCTCGTCTTATTCTCCTCGGGTGGTGATCCAGGTTTGTACGAGTGTTCAGTCGCTGCTTCAAACACACCAGCTTGTATCAGCGTTAATAAACCTGTTTGATAGTTTTCTTGATTGAACGTTTATCCAAAGGGCTATAAATAGAATTTGAGAATTCACATATTTTATCAGAATTTGGAGAATTCACATATTTTTAGAATAGGAATCACAAATTTCAGCGCTGCACGATTTACCAATACTAACTTTACTTAAAAAAATGTTACTCTGTTTTATATGAAACAATTTACTCATTTAAAATGAGCAAATGTTAAAGCTTTGCAATTAAGTAAACATATAGGTTATTTTTACAACTTAAAGTAAAAAATTAAGTAAATCTTATAACTTTCATTTATATTCAATTGTGTGTGTGTGTGTGTGTGTGTGTGTGTGTGTGTGTGTGTGTGTGTGTGTGTGTGTGTGTGTGTGTGTGTGTGTATGAAGGATATATGTATATATATATATATATATATATATATATATATATATATATATATATATATATATATATATATATATGAAAAACTATTTTCATTTTCATGTCAATTTTAGAGAAATTAAATATTCCACTTTATTTTTTAGCCATGTAAAATATTATTATATATTTCAATTTTGCTATTTTTTGCAATTGCATGCAGCACTACACAATACTTGCTTGTTATTCTGCATTACATTAGGTTAACTGAACATGAATTGGATTAATTTTACATTTTAAGACAAGGCAAGTTATAATAAAAATACCTTAATGTGACAATCTTTAATGATGACAATGTTAACCCATATTTGATTTATAACTTCAGACAAACTAAAAAAGCTTATGTTGACATGAGAGCATTACAAACGCATGCATATATCATTATAACGCATTATATCAATATGTCTTTAAGTCGGACAGAATTCCAACTTTGTCATGTATTTTTTGTTGTTGTGCAGTGTACAAAAAGAAGATTTGAATAATCTCTCCAAACCGGCATTTGAACAGTTGGAGGTTGTTTGGAGTTGTTTGAACACATACATTATGAGATGTGGTTTTAAATCGATCAAAGTTCGACAAAAAAGCAACACAAATGTAACTAGAAGTTTGTTTTACCATTAGGAATGCAAAATGGGCCTTAATGACCTATCTTAAAGTAGACTTAACTTACTTTCTTGCTATTTCTTTTTGAGAAAATGGACAAAAAACTGATAAATGATCTTCAATGCACTCTTAAAATGTGTTGCCAAATCTATAGTGAGAATGTTCCTTCTTTACTTCCAATATGTCTCAAACAAGCAGCAAATAACAATTCATGATTGTGATGAAAGAATCAGGCAATAATCTATATTAACATTTACACACAAACTCTTTGGCACTGTAAAATATCTTCCCAGGCGGAATCTGTGACACATCCTTGCATATCTACGACTCAAAATGTTGATTCACATATGACTTGACGTGATTGGTAACATGATTATGATGTCTTTAACCAGAGTAGTTAAAAACTATTTAGTTTTATGAAATAATATTTGGCAATGGTTTTATTTTTCTACTTAAAACATATTTAAAAACACATTAACATAAAATGTAAACTTTTCAAACTATTTAAAATATGCAAAATTTGAAGGGTGTAAAATATCATGAAAACGTACACTTGAAAAAATCTGTGTTTTACATTTAATAATTTACATAATTTACATAGAAATGAGGTAAATATACAGTTTAAAATTCTTCCATGTTGAGTAAAAAAATTTGCAAATCTGATTAAACCATGTTTTATGGAAATTAATCAAAACCATTGATGTACATCACACATATACATTTATTAAACAAATAATTATTTGTTCATTAAAAAAACTTAAATAAAATTTTCATATTTTAGAGAAATTAACTGTTTGACATTTCCTCAATTATTGTAATATTTCCTGCTGGAAAAAATTATTTCATGTTTTGATTAAAAAAAATTATTTTACTGTTTATTTTTGTTGGTGTCTACTAACCTACATTTAACATCTTTACAAGGTCCTTTAGGGAACAAAAACGTTTTTCTTTTCTTTATTTGGAAATCCAGCTGTTAGACAATTACGGCTTTTATGGCATTTTTCACAGCATGTCCCATCCCTACACCCCCATTTTAGGGGAAATGATTTAACATGGTAAATAAAACTGGTCAGCCATTAAATTACATAACAACAGAAGTCTGTGACCAAACAGTTTGCAGTCCAGATAACTAAAGTCATGCTTTATAAACCCTTTCCAAACTCTATCTGGCTGGGATTTAGGCATCTCCTTATGAGGGTAGGATTTATTTACGTGTCGGTGGCTGAAATGTCAAACAATGGTTCTGGACAGCATTTTTAAGACTTTTTATACACCTGCTATAAAATATATACTTGACATTTTACCTGCACACTGTGTTCTAAGAAGGTAAAGTTCATTCCAAGGGACTGACTTATTTGGTTATAATCCTCTCTTGTAGTTTTTCTCACATCTCTTTGTTCATCTCTATACCACTTCAATGATCACAAAGCAAACATTTTTAATTGTTAACAGGGCTAACAAGCCACACAATTTATTCTCTGCTGCGAGCCAGCCAGACCAAATAGATGGATAGGGCACTTTAAAAGATAAAAACTCTCTACTGATAACAAAGGAGTGGAATTTAAGGGAAGCTGCATTGAAAAGCTCTAAAAATAAAAAAGGTCTTAAAATCGTTCGCCACCCTACACTAATTGGCAAATTCTATGAGGATGAATCTCACATCACAATGAATCATAACGTGTAAACAAGCTACATGTGTAAAGTTGTCAGCGTGCGTGCATGAATTTTTAGAGCTGTTATTTTAAGGAATTAAAAAGCAGATTACAAAACTTCATCAACGGGGTATATTGCTCAAGATTCGATTAAAGAAAAGCGCAGACACCTGGAGTCCACGTTAACAACGGAGAGCTTCATTTTTCACCTGTGAACACCAAATTCATTTGCATAGGGAAATTAATATGGATTTTGTAGAGGGAGTATTGGCTCACGCAGCTTCTACCATCATCATCATATATTAACACTATAGGCTATTAAGTAACGCTGTTTGAACAGTAATGAAGTGCTTTTGTTACATCGTCTTTACCAATACTGAGACTTCAACATTAGTTGAGGGTGAAAGATTTCGAAGCGGAAATGAGGCCGGGATGAGTTTCAGGGAATGAGAAAGTACAGACAGTATAATACATCAAACAAAAGTCCAACAAGAACCATGAAAGCGGTCGAAATAAGACACAAGGCCGAACAAGACCAGGGGAAAAGCACACACTCTGTGTCCAAAACTATATCCATCCTATAAGTGAAATGAAGTTTGAGTGTTTTAAAGCGATGGACAGATCCAGATGAGTACAATGTAAGTGTCGTGGTGTATGTTATCAATATCCACGCACCAAAATAATTCAGAACTAAAATTTAAATTTTTGGCTTTTCACTGTTAGATTCAGCACTATAGAATAGTAATATTTGTAACAAAAAATCCAGAATTCATTTAGACCAGTAAGAATCACCTAAAAACATCTGCAGGTCTCTGGTACTCCAGATCTCTGCGCTCTGCAGATGAGCAACGTCTTGTAGTGCCATCTCAAAAGGGTAAGAAATCGCTCTCTCGCACCTTCCCTGCATCAGTTTTTCGATGGTGAAACAATCTGCCTCTTGCTTTACGCTTGGCAGACTCGATCTCTATCTTTAAACAAACGTCTTAAAAACTGATCTTTTCCGTCTACACCTAACCCACTAGGAGAACCTTCTTTCCAAACCTTTTCACTCTAAATATATATTTAAAAAAAAATTTAAACCTTAACCTTTTTCCTCCCCTACAGGTTATTGTACAACCTTAAAACACCAATTGTTGTCTCTGCTATTTACCGCTTCATTGTCTCCTTGATTCTTTATAAGTTGCTTTGGATAAAAGCGTCTGCTAAATGCCTAAATGTGAATGTAAATGTACACAAAGGCTCAGAGTCATACATTTCTAAAACAGACAAAACAAAAAGGCCTTTTTGTGTGTTTAACGCACAAATATAAAAATTTTAATTTTAATTTGCTTATAGTATTATAAAATGGTTATGCTCATAACCTGTCGATAAGTTATGTTTTGGATAATTTATTAAGTATATTAAGGATATACTTAATGATTAATAAGCTAGGTATGTATTCAAAAATAATTTATTTTAAAAAAAGTACTCCTTTTAAAATATTTTTAAAAAATTATAAGCTGTCAGCCAAAGACATTAACTAGATTAAATGAATTATTATAACTTAGATCATTGGACTTACAGTAACTCATAAATTATTTATATGCAATTAGTAATTTATTTAGATTGGTGCTTAAAATAATACGTTACTAAGTTCACTGAACTTTATTTTTGTAAGTTAAGTTGATAAGTTAATTAGATTAACTTATTTTATTTAGTGGATATCACTATAAGGTTTTATAGTAATACATTGTAATAAATGAGCTGTATCACAGGTCTGAATAAATCAACCCCGAGCATCGCCCACCAGAAACAGAGATGAAGGAAAGGGTGCCGCATCCATGCATTATTGAAGGCTCTAACAATATGATTAAGGGCAAATCACTTTTGTATCACTTGTTTTATTCATACAAATGATGAGAGGCAGTCGCCCCTTCCCTGTGACTTCGAGTGTCACAGCTTTGCTACGGACACGTGGTCAAAGGAAAAGCCCAGAGGAGGTTGAGGGCAGCGTTGGACAAAGCATAAGGATTTCCCCTGGTCTTAGGGTCAGCCGGCTTGCAATGAGAGCACATGAGACGCGCGCCACTGAATACAAAACTGACCGACAGGCGGACAGAATGTAAAGCAGGCCTGTTGTGTGCAATGGCATCCGTTTGGTGACAGGGATACAGTACTCAACCTGTTGATCATTGGTATAGAAAATATCTAACAATGAACTACAGAATAATGTATTTTTATAGTGTAGTTAAGACACATTTGTATGTTTTTATGCTAACTACAAAAAATGTGTGAAACACATCCTTCAATTGTGATTGAGAGGATCCAAAAGTTAACCTCCTAAAAGAATGCCAAGCGAAGCTGACCTGCATCCCGTGACCTCCACACACTGACCCGGACTAAATTCTTGGCTGATGAACTCCTCATTTATCTCCATTCTCTGGAGTGTTTTTTTTTTGTTGTTTTGCCAGGCTCATTTTGTCCTCCGCGCAGAGGACGATGACAACCAGGTTCCTTTTATAAACCGCAGCAGCAAGTACAGCTAATTATTCATGAGAGGTTGACAATGTGGCTTAACCTCCTCTAAACGCTGGATAAAAACTAAGCTGTGTCGAGTTCCACTTTAGCGAAAACTTCCTCCGTAAGGCTCACGCTGCCATTTGCTTTTAATCCTCTCTAAATTAAAGGTTGTTTTAGGCATTGTGTGTGCGACTGTCACTCCGGCACTCACAAATAACCTATCGGAGATTTACCCCGACAAGAAGTTGCATTAAAACAAAAACGATCTCTCACGTGGAGTGTTCTGTGATTTAATATAGTTAATGAACAGTAACGTATAGCAAGAAAGAGTTCACACAAAAGTGAAAAGGATGTCATCATTCCCTTCTGGTGCATTACCAGATCCAAATAACTCTTGGATCCCATATTTACGATGTGGATTCAGAACTGTATATAAGCAGGCCAGGTTCATTTACAAATGTATTACATCTCAATTAGTTTGTTTTGGCTATGCTGGAACGATTGCTCTGTCTGGCTGCAGTCTGGTCCCATTGCACCAGCTGCCTGGGGACATGAAACCCCTATACTCACATTGACATATTCATTCTGTTTGTCGTGTGGAGCTACTCGCAATTATTTCTTGAACTCCGAGAGGGACAAAAGCGGTGAACCATTGTAATTCAGACTGGGTCAGGTTCTGGGTCATGACCTGTTCGACTAGTTCACTGCAAATGCAACATGACATTGCATGAGATGAGAAGTCTTTTTTGGACTATGTAAGAGACAAGCTACAGTAAGTGGGTTTTACCACAAAGGAACGTTTTTATCAAATACATGAATACAAGATTGTCAAGTGATACAGGAATAACACAAAAGTAGTTGTTTTTCCCACGACATACAAACCTCCGGAGTGTTTTAAATTTGCGTATTTATCAACATTGGCTAATGTCATAATCCCTACAAAACAAAGAAGAATTATTTTTGGTTCCACCTTGTTTCCTCCACAAAAACCTCGACAGAGACAGAAAGATTCTTCAGACGTTTATGGTTCCTTATGAAAATCAACTACTGAACTAAATGACACTTTTCTTAAAAATACAACACAGGTAAGCACATTTTGCAAACTCAAGATTGCAAAATTGGAGTATAAAGTTATCAGATTTTATATATAGGGTCTCATCGGATGTATTCGCGTGTCACAAAGTTATCTTTCGATCAGTGTCATTTTGTTATTTATATTAGTATTTATTTATAATCATATTAGGTAGTAAAATGGCAGTATTGAATAAATTTGCAGAGTGGTATATGTTACTGTCGCATTTAAGTCAAGTAATGGTTCTTCTGGTTACCCAAAATAACAATGATAAGTCATACTTTTATCTAGTTAAAGAATGTCATTTTCTTTTTTTGCTTATTATCAGAAATAATCTTTAAGATTTTTTAAGACCATATACTGTGAGTGTTTACGGGAAGTAAAATCTGGGTCACAAAAGCATGCATGTGTTGTGACGTTTGCTGTTGCTTTGAATATCTAAAAACGAACCATTTTGAAAGTTACACGACTGTTAAATCCCAGCCAACAGCTACATGTTTAAATGAATATCCATCAAGAATTGTAAGAGATCTGTGAAATGAGACTAAAGATTAAAATATAATCTAAAAAGTGTTATTCTTAACCCTGTATGGGGTCAAAAAGAGATAAAACCTACAGTGGATTGTACATTAATCTACTGTATGTTGGGTTGTTTCAACCCATAATGCTGTGTTCATCTCTTTATGACTTTACGCTGGGTTAAACAATTTTTGTTCATTTGATTAAGACATGAATATGAAAATCAATTTTTTCCTGATTTTCACAAAAATTGTACATACTTTCTATTTGACTTTTGAGCATATGCAATAAAGTGTAAAGAAAAGGAAGCAATCTTTCTCAATTATTATTTTTAGCCTCAGAGTTTTTCATTGCTGCACTTTAATGAAAGTCAGATGGGGGCATAAGGGTGATAAAAGACCCCAATTACAAAACCGCTGATCAAGTTAAGTTCTTATGTTAATTAATTAAATCTCCAGGCTTGTACAATCAAAAATGTATGCTCATAATCCACTTGATGTGGCATCTCTGCATTCCATTTGCATCTATTTCCAAGAACTACAATTAATTCGTAATTATGTTGTGATGCGTTTCTCTCTCGATGTTGCATTCTTTTTAAATGATGCATAACAGATATTGTGTTGCGTGGGTAGGGAAGGCTCCTGCCACAAAGACATTTCCGAACCTTGACCGTGAATTTGCAGTCGAATGAAAATCACGGGCAGTCAACGGTAGATTGCACATTTGAATTTTATCATCTCTGTTGCTACTGAATATTCATTTTTAGGTGAAATAAATGTTGACATAAACATGCTGTAATGTTAAAGTCACGGACAGCGTCGTCTATCAACTTCGGTTTCATACCGTAAACAGTAAATATGCAAAGCTGCCACCTGGTCTCATAAATATCAGATGGAGCTGTTTTGTGTGCAGGTTCGAAATTGATTTGAAGGGAATTAACATGTCGACTCTTCTTTCTAAAAACGGTCGACTGAATGCCTGTCACCTTTCACACTTGCACCTTTCCCTAAGTGTTAAAAACCGAGTTTCCACTATCTGCTCTCATCGATAGGCGGTCCAAAAACTGGAAAAGAAATCTAAGCGATGCTTGTACTCGAGCTGTTGCTATGATACCAAAACTTGCTTTTTGCTGTACTAATCGAAGATATTGCAGTGAGATGGAAAAGATTGATTTGTTCAGCCGTCTGTTTGTTCAAACCCTCCCGGCTCATAAATATTCAAGAGCCAAACAACTGAATCAATCGCTGTTATAATTAAAAAAGAAGAGGAAAATGATATTAGGCAAACATTCAAACACTGAGTGCGATTGATACAGTAAATCATAAAATATCCCATGCTTACATACACCCATATCTATGCAAATCATGAATTATTTAATTATGACTCTCTTACTCAATGTCTGCCCACCATACAATAAAATAAAACTAGTTGCAACAGACAATCAACAGGTCAACACTGTCAAATATGGTAGTGGATAAAGTATTATAATGGTTAAAGAACATGCTACTTAAGAACAGATTTTATGATTTGGTATTCCCTAATATATTTGTTGGAGTCTACAACAAGTTGTTGTAGGTGCAAGATTGAAAAACCTTCAGTTTGCTAGTAATATCCAGTTATAATCACCTTACTATTTTTCTGATTCTCCATCGATTTGTTTGGCAATTCCTTTTTCCTCTACTGTTCTTTGATTGGTCAGATAGTCCAGTCGGCTGTGATTGGTCAATCGAGTAAAGCATGTTCTGGTTTTTCTTAACACAATCATGTGAACTTTCGACAACTGAGTGGTAGCATATTTTTGAAGAACACAAACGGTGTACACAGGTATAAAGTGTCAACCTTAAATAAAAATCTATTTGATGTAAGAGCCCTGAAAGAGTCAAGGAACATAAGTTCAGATCCAAACTGTAGCTGAGACAAGCAAATACAGTGTATGAATTACAATTATTCATTTGGCCGATGCTTTTATCCAAAGCGACTTACAGCAGTTTGCAGAAGTCAATTTTCACTCCAGAGCAAACAGGTGTTTTGCTTTGCCCTGGGATTTGAACCCGCAACCTTCTGCTTACAAGTCCAACTCTCTACCACTTGACCACGACTGACCCCCGTTTTGACATTAGTTTAGAAGATTGTGTTTGAATGCCTATATTGGAGGAATTTGGGATCATCCTAAGTGAGGTTTCTCTAACATCCAGATAGTTTAATTCCTTTTAGTGACTAAAATAAATAAGCGTTTATAAGTTGAAATAGATGAGGACATTTGGAGTCTTGGGGCAACAGGTCTGCATTGCTGAGCACCATAAATTTGTTGACTCAGCAGTTGACACCAGACACTAAACACATTATTTAACCCCTCGAGACTTTGAAAGTGTTTATCAGTACAAAGTTGGCTACTTGGCATCCTTTAACAAATCCTTTATACAAGTCCCTCGAGTTTATTTAAAAGCAACTTTGACATTTTGCTTTCTCTCTGAAAGGTGCTTTCCTCCCCAAGCGTGCGGTTGTTTAGCCATCAGGTTAAAGATGGCTTCAGGTGGGCATCGTGCCAGTGGATAACACACCTGTTTGTCATTCCGGCAGCGTCGGCTTCATTGATTGCTGAGTCGGGCAGTTCAGAAAAATCCCTGCGTTAACATGTGCACTCTCTCACACACACCCACTCAAAGACGTTTCATAACCTATGGTAACGAATGCCACTCGAAAGACGCAAGAAATGATGCTAAGTGATGTTGAGTAGCTTTACATCAGCTCTGTTACAGACTACCATGCGTATGAGTGACAGAATAAGACTAAAATGACATAGGAACAGAAAATCTCAGGAACTTCTACTCGAAGTGGCAGAGGTGTGTCTGTCAAATGTGAAGCAAGTGTGAATTTATTCCGAATCATCTATAAATATCATGCACAAAGAAAGTATGAGTTAGATTATATGAATGATTCCAAACTGTCGTATTACAAAAATGCAAATTGTGGAAAAGTTTTCTTCATTTGTAGTGGAATATTAAATTCTGCCAATTTAAAGCAATTATGGAGGATATCTGTTTTAAATTATCGATTAAACTAAAATCCAACAAAAAAGTTTTTAACCGACTGCTTTTTTTTTTTTTATTAAAAAATTAAATGTGAACATTCTATTTAACATTTTACCTATCCAAAAGAGCTATTCGCTTAAAATAACTATATTAGATAAAATAAACTATGCTAATATGTTATAGAGTATTTGAGTATTGAGATAAGGGAATTCCCATTACAAACGTAAGGAAGGTCATGCTTAAAGTCAATAGCAATAGTGTAGAACCAACAATGTTTCAACAGGTTTGACTGGTATACATTTTACACTACATTTATATTTATTCATTTGGCAGACGCTTTTATTCACAGCGACTTACAGCATTATGCATTTGCCAATTATCACTGCCGATCAAATAGGGATAAGGTGTCTTGCTCAACGATACTAGTCTTGTCTTCTGGCAGTGGGATTTAAACCCACAACCTTCTGATTACAAGCCAAACTCTCTAACCGGACCACGACTGACCCCTTTAAAGCGACAGTACCCTCGAAAATAAAGGTTCTTACAACATTTACTCACCATTTTGTAATTTCATTATATTTCTTAGGCCAAGGATGATATTTTGAAGAATGCTGGTAAGCTAACAACAGGCAAATATTAGCTAAACACTCTAAAGTGCAATATCTAACAGTAGCATAACCCCTTCATAAATATACCATAGTGATTAACATATTTTTAATACAGCTGATCTTACTTCTGAACACCCACAGCACACATTATATAACAAATGTGCAAAACAGAGCAAAGTCAAATGAACTAGATTATCTCAGCTGAAATGAACATGGTATATACAAATAGAAGCTGTTGGGGCTCGTATAAATGGGATGTAATTTTCTCTTCATTACACAAAGCAAGCCCCAGGCACTACGACAAAGCCTTCGTATCAGCAAGCAGGCCAGCGAAAAGCTGAACATGATGAAAGGAAACCTTCTCCTTGCCTTCTTTCCGTCATAAAACAGAAAGGTCCAGTACTGTTTGCCCCTTTGGTATTCTGTTGTGGAGAGAGGTCTGAAACGGAACAGCGCACAAACAAATGTTTGCTCTAACAGTGCAAACCCGAGAGACAAGACGAGCTGTAGGAAACTGTGACTGAGTGTGAATGTTTGCCTTTTTAAGAAAAAAAGGTGTGTGTGAAAGAGAGAGAGATGCAAGAACGGATGGATAGACTAGTTGGGGAAAAAACGTGCTTTGGAAAATGCCAAATTGCTACAAAACATGTCTCATAATAGCCTTTACATCTTCTCATTTTACATCTGTTGATCTTCATCTGTTTGGTAGTGCAAAACTACATTATTTATCCAACCAATAAAGCACCAATACAAAACTGTGAGACAAAGGATATATAGAGAGAGAGAGGAGCGAAAGCTGACTGATTAAAAAACCGCCAGCTCGTCAAAAAAAACATCCCGACAGAAACGCTGTAATGAGGCCAAAGACACATGTGTGTGTGAGCGAGCAAACGCCAGAACAGGAGCCGTCACAACTGCCACATGATTTATTCAGCGTGGGAGGGCGGGGGGTATTAAGGATTAAGACTAAGATTGAAAGTGCCACCTGAACCAGAAAGGGAGCTCAGCTGGTGCCTCCCCACATACCAGCCGCTCCCCGCACCCCTACAGTCCCAAAGGCCCCTGGACGCGTGACTTGACGGGCAGTTAATTGTCACCAAACACGGCTTTAATCACATTCCCCCGGCCCCCCGCCCTCTGGGGCGTGACTGAACCTTAGTCACGGCGCTGACGCGTGCCGTTATTAACACGGGTCCCATATGCCGCGGACAGCCCCTGCAAGGTCCCACAGGGCTCTGTTCTGGGCCCGCTTTGGAATCGATGCGTCCAGGGATTACACGCCGCGCTCTAATGAATAACTAAGTGGATCTGCCGCCAAACCACGGTGCAGCACCAGTTCCCCTCCTCCCCTTTCATTAGTCGAGCTCCGCCCCAAGACCAAACACACCACCTCTGGCACACTTACGCCACGCTTAGCATATGGCGGTCACGCTCGGAGGCGAATAAATAACCTTTCAACTTCCCAGGATGGCTGGTTCTCTTTCTTTTCTCTCTCGTCCTTGCATCCCGTACCCCCGCCATGCGCTTAATGCTGCCTTGCTGGCAGCTTTTTATTGTCTCTCTGTTCTGAAGGGAAAAGAGGGAATGTGTGAGTGTGGATGGGTGTGGAAAGGGAGGGGGTGCGAGAGGACTGAATGGGAAGTTGCCATAGCAACGCAGACACACTGTTCTGCCGCAGTGTAGAAAGGCACAGGGAGAGTTTGGAAGAGTGAAAATGAGAATGGGGGGTGAAGGAGAATAGCGGATTGACAGCATCCCCGCAGTCCGGAGAGGAAACAAGGAGGAGAGGGCTGGGACATCAAAGAGGAGATTGAGTGCGCACAAGTTTGCGTTTGCTCAAGTGTGACGACAGCCGATGCAGAGGACGGTCAGTTCGTCAGCAGTTGTGAAAAAACTCCAATTCACTATAGCACGAAAAAGAAGTGTAAAATGAATCAGATGCAACATAATCAATGACATCACGTCTGCCAAACGCAATGTGTTAAGGGTTGTGATCAACAAGACATCAGAATAAAGCAACATACTCTTTTAATTCACTGGAAATTGTCAAAGAGGATTTACATTCCATTGAGAAAGCTGTACTAAAAGCTGTTCGCAGACACTAATATCACTGATACTGTTTTTATGTTAAAAAAAATGGCTGATATGTAAAATCAATCTGTGACCTCTCACTGAATACCCAACGCTATTTCACGTCAATTTATAAATACTTTACGCTGTGGTCAAATCCTACGAAATCAATGCATTCTATAATCTCATTCATATGAATTAGGAGAATTCGCACCCATGATGTTTGGTTATGGAAATGGTTACGCTTTTCTAAAAATCTTATATAATTGCACAATTTACATGAGATCTCATGCCATCTCGTAAAATAGCTCAGCCTGAAACATCCATTTTGATATATTGACATGTATAACTGCTTCTATTACATTTCTACAGATGTCACAGAAACGTTCAAAGATGCAACTCTATGCAAAATGATTCACCATGGCTGTGCTTTGATATACCACTTCAGGAAAACTATATAAATATATTTCCATAAAGGTATGTAAAAGTGCAGGGGTTTTTCCCACCCCAAAGCCCCTAACATTTTCAACCAAGTTTGACGCCCCCCTCACACTCACAATATAATTTTTTAGATCTTGATATTAACTAGAAATATGTTATAGATATATAATATACAGGAATATCTAACATATAATGAACATATTTAAATGTGCGTTTTTGTCTTAGTTTGGAATTTTGGTCATCATGAGGTCATCTTGGAAGTCCGCTTGGGCCACTCTTGAGTCACCTAACCTGACCTGACCAAGTCTACACAGTAGAGAGTTGGACTTGCATGCAGAAGGTTGCGGGTTCGAGTATCAGCAGACAATGACTGAAGTCTCCTTGAGCAAGGCGTCTTTTCCCTGTTTGCACTGCAGTAATAATTGACCACTGCATAATACTGTAAGCCGCTTTGAATAAAAGTGTCTGTCAAATGAATAAATGTAAATGTAATCCGTTAAACGCTAACACATCAAAAATAAAAACTAAATCATTTCACGGCAACGTACTACTTTCACCATTTCTTAACAAATTATTTCAAATGGTATCGGCTCATTTAAGCATCCTCTGACATATATTCGGTTAATAAGACTTGTGATATGACATAAATTGTGTGGGTTTGTCAACATTCATTATAATCTCATTCCGACGCAAACCCTGATTAAATATGCCCTGTAACCTAGACAGGAAGGAACTGCTCGGTCGCTGCCAAAAAGACACCGTGAGCGAATTCTTTGGAGCAGCGAAACCTTGAGGAGGGAGAAAGGCCTGTTGACAGCTGTCTGAAGACATGAGGGCTTTGTTTACCCAGTTGTGAATATGCATTGCCACTCGAGTGGGTGTACACGGGGATAAAGCAGTGATTGAGTACATTCGCAGAGAACAGGAAGTGAGTCGCAGACTCTGTAATCTGTACTCTTGTCAGGCACGACACCCAGAAAGACATCAACTTCTCTCGAGGTCCAATCAAATCAGGATTACAGGTATCCTTGCGGCGACGCAAAGTTTCGCCAAACGTTTGAAAACGCATACGCTCCACAAACCACGGAATTCACAGAAAACGGCTCACAAATATGGAGGCCGACCCTACTCTATGAGATATAAACTGTTAGACGTGATGTCTATAAATAGAAAGCTATTTTCGAGAAACTGTACGTGTTGCCAATATAACGCTGGGGACTGAGAGTGTTCCAGCAAAACGGAAGGCACGTGCTTGATCGTGTGTGGTCTGATAAAGAGAGATGGAAAGAGTGGAATGAAGAATAAGAAAAAAATGTGAGAGGGACGGATGCCTCTTAAGACTAGCCTTTAGATAGAAAAGCTTTCAATTATTGAGTGCCTCAAAATGCCGGTACGGAGAGTACCTGAGGAAAGGACGGAGAAAAAAAATTTGGTCTTATGTGAAGAGGATGCTTGGATAGTAAACACTTATATCAACAAACATATAGGATTGTTTTGAAATGTATGGCATACTACAGAAAAATTATCGAGTGTTACGAAATAATGGGGGTGAAAATTCAAGAGAACAGAACAAAAAAACGCATATTCTACATTTGTTCATTTATCGTAGTCTGTGTGTTTGGCTTGATTCAGAACAACTGAATTGTTAAATAACAAAACGGACCAAAATAAATGATATTTGACAATAATCTTAAATGGTAAATTTATCCAGAATACATAACAAAAATATATCCAAAAGAATACACCAAATGATGTAAATGATCACAAGAGTAATGTTTATATTCGGTTTTCTACATGCTGACCAGTGCATACACACAGGAGAAGCTTGAAATCATTCTAAATCTGATTCTGTCACCTCCAACTAAATCCAAATATCATCCACGAAGGTAACAGACCGGTTTGGGGAAAGAAATAGAGATCACTTCACATTTGAGTGCCTCTGTCAATAATTGGCCGTAACATGTACAGCGTGTCTGGTGTGCAGACGGCGAGAGGATGCTGTGCTGTTTAACACTGACTGGATCGATGGAGAGTGCAGATGAGATTGAAGAATTAAGTGGCAGTGAGAAGTGGACCAGTGGAGTGGGAGGGGCGGTCATCCTGGGCCCGTCCCCGGGGAGGAAAAGCATGTCTCTGCAGTCACGCGTGTCCGTCCCCTCCCCCTTTATTGGATTGCCGGGCTCTTCCCGGTGGGACTGTCCCATTGACTTCATCAGGGCTTGTTGCCTTACACTGCACTGCACAACAATGCCATCTACTGGCAGAGGCAGAACGTCATTTCAAGGTGTGGCCAAAGAGGTTTAACATCATCTCTTCTGGATTTACCATCTCTTCCCGCTATAATTCTGAAGATACTGTAAGGACATAGGGATGACTAAACCTTTTAATTGTCAATGAAGATTCAGATCGCATTTTTTCCTGAACTCTAGTGCAATGCCCATTTATGCATATGCATGTACGCTGCCATCTTCATGAACACTTACTGGAGCCATGATACCAACATCAGCGCATACACTACAACTAAATGTCTTTTCAGATGATGGGCAGCTTAAAGGCCCAAAAAACGGACTATCCACTACATATTTGTGCGTAACATCTTTAAACATCATATGCTTTTACCTTTAATTGCCAATGCAAAATACCTATTTGGATTATAATGTAACTGCAGTATGTACTTCTCATCTAGAATACATTTTAAAAAAAAGAGATGTTTTATTTATTAGTAAATTATTGGACATAAAATATAGATTTTATGAATGTAGTTGCTCAGTTGTATTTAAGACAAATCTAAATTCTTGTGGACTTTAGAGGAATAAAATAACTTGTTAAATATTTGGTAAAACATTATACTTCATAGTTTCATAAATGCATATATCTGTATTTTAGATGTGAAAGCACGATCAGAAACATAAAAACTTTGATTACAAAAAAAGTTTACACTGTGTGTAACTCCCACAACTCCATTTGTGTATAGAGGGAGGGTGTAGCCTAAGGAGATCAAGACCCTATATCAAGGTGTACAGAAATATTAGACAATTTGTTCAACAAGAGATTTTGCTGACTCTGAGGAGTCAAAAATTGTAAAAAGTCTTGAATACATGAATGCAGCACCATCGGTGATCGCAGAACCATCATACGTTTTGTAGCAAAAAGTCAACAAGGTTGCAAGAAACGTGTCAGGAAGAAAAGAGGCATATTAACTGCCAAAAATTTGAGAAGAATCATACATGAAGCTACCAGGAACACAATTATCCTCTAGTGCCGCCATATTCCACAACAGAAACTACCTGGACTGTCAAGAAGGTGTTCAGTTCTCAAAGAAATGGACAAAGTAACAAATGTAGAAACTCGACCATCTCTGAACAAGACGCATAAGTCAGAATGTAAAGAATGGACCAAGAAATATCTGAAGACAGATTTTTGACTCATGAGATGAGATTAAATCTTGACGACCGATCGAAGGGCCTGTGGTTGGATCAGTAACACACAGAGAGCTCCACTTTGACTCAGACGTCAGTAAGGTAGAGATGGGTATTGGTATGGGCATGTTTATTAAAGACGAGCAAGTTGGACCTTTTAAGGTGGAAAATGGGCTAAAATGAACTCTTAAACATCTCAATTTTTAGAGGACACTCGCTTTAAGCAGTGGTACAGGAAAAAGTCTGCATCTCCAAGACAACTTCCATTATTTGTTTATTTTTCTCACTTTAACAGGTGAAAATAAAGAATTGAGATGAGAAAATCTTTATTTTTCATTTAGTTGCATAATTATTCTGCACACTAATAGTTGCCTAATAATGGTGTGCATGTAGACGTTTTCTCTTAAGAAAGCCAAAACTTCACTTTTACTGCTTAAATGTTCATTTTGAGTTGGAACCTTTTTATCCACCTTTTTTTGTACAATAGCAACGTTAACTGTGCACACAGGGAATAATCATTTTGTAACTTTTTTAAATACATGTACAAATATTGTAAGTACTGCCTAAAAGTGTGTTGCTAAAAACTTTATTTCTCTTTTATTTTGATCTGTTTTTCCAGTTCTCATCGCCTACCAATAAATTTGAATTGGTTTTAAGACTTATGTTTCAAATTCAGAGAAAATACTGTTAAAAGTTCACAGAAAAAACTAAATAAAATTTTACCCAGATACATACCTATATTTATGCTCGTCTAAATAGACTCTTAATAATGTCTGCAGCATATTTCACTGATGTGTAATATTGGGAAAAGAATTTGGTCAATAAGAATCTCATGAAAGAATAATTATTTCAAAGATGGCTGTATAAAGGCATCTTAAGAACTGTACACAAAAACTATAGCTATATTTGATATTAAAGTCAAATCTAAGACTAGTTTTAAAATTATTCTTGGTGAGAATGGGCCTTATTTCCAGATGTAAAGGATTTTCTTATCAAAATTGGCTTCAGTTTTGCTTCACTATCTGACCTGCCAAAGGTAGCCAAACCATCATATTTTAATCTAAATGACTTCCCTTTTGCTTGCTGCACACTACAGTTTGCAATGGAGTTTAATTTCGAGTTTGTGTGTTCTCTAACCTGAGTTGACCAGTTTCTGCTCCATAACCCCACAGCCCAGCACCTCCAGCCAGTCTCCTTGGAAGCGCACCTCCATCTCAAAGGACGGATGTGTGAAAGGAAAGTAGCAATCCACCCATCGGATTTCCAGATCTGACAAAAACAAACAGATGGTGGAGAGCTGGACCAAAGTTGTGAATATGCAAAGTGTGTACAGCAACGGAAGCCCTACCTTCACCGAAAAGGTGTCGCATGAGACGTGTGAGTGTCTGTTTCAGATCAAACTCCACAAGCTTGACGGCCTCCAGCGTGTGCGTTTCCTGTTGCTGAGGTGTACGCTGACCAGCACGCTCAAACAACGACAGGTCTTCACCATTCTCAACTTTGGCGAAAAGCTATGCAAAAGGGACAAACACAAATGTATCAGAGTTTAACTAAAATGTTTAACATTTGTGGAGCTGACCAAATTCCAACAAAACCATTTTGTGCATTTTTTCTTTTTGAAATGGTCTCAAACTTTCACTGCATTCCCTGAAAGATTGCATTATGATTTCATCATGATATCTGCGAGAGCACATCTTGAAATGCCTTTCTTTAAAACATCCCATTCATTGCTATAAATAAACATTCCAAAGCCACACAAATAGGGCAGATTAAGATCCAACCTCATGGTTTGAGAACAGTCGCACTCCTTCCATCTGGTGGAAAACAGGATAGTGACTGCAATCAATCTCATCTCGCCTGTACACATCTCCAGCCAGAAGAAAGCAGTCGAGCCCCGAGAGCACCAGCTCTTTTTGATGGGCGGAGGTGTGGGCCCGCAGCATGTGAGTGTGGTTCAGGTAGTAATTGTCTCCTTTTTTTCGACTGGGATGGTCTGGTGGAATGAGCAGGCTGTCGAAGTTTTGCTGCACCGTCACTACCGGGCTGAGGTTGTCATGTACAGAAAAAATCGGGTTTCCCGTGCGGCCCACGAAGGAGCGGTAGAAATGGTCTTTAATGCGCTCTTTAATAAGCCACAAGGGATGGTGTGGACGGTTGTGAAGTTGGCAGCCAACTTTGGACAAGATTTTTGCTGTCACATTGGTCATGTCATCTCGCTGGTAGACACGGTCCAGAACTTCGACAGAATTTTCGTTCATTTGTGGCTGAGGTGCAGACCCATCTGTGGACAGCCCCCTGAAGGGTTGGAGTCTGAGGGACACAGCAAGGACATTGGTGTGTCCGGAGTTAGATGGCCAATGACGAGTAATGTGTTTAAGTAGCGGGAGGAGAGGGGAAGATCTACAATATGACCCCATTGTCTTTGGTCCAAGAGTCTGAAAGAAAAAAAAGAGAATGAGTTTTTGGGAAATTGAAATCCCAAGTATTGACACCTGACTTATCACCAATGTAAATAAAATGAAAATCCTTATCAATTGACCTTTTTCTTTAGCAGAAGGTCAAAATATATTTCAAAGAATGTTTAGCAACTTGGCACATTTATTGATATTGTTTCCATACAATAGATGTGAATGAGTGCAACAGCTGTTCGGTTTTCAACTTTCTTTAAAAAGTCTTCTCTAGTGTTTTGCAGAAAGAAAGTCATAGAAGAGGGTGAGTAAATGATGACATTGTTTTCATTCTTGGGTGAACTGTCACTTTTACTTAAGTGTTTTAGTGATTTATAGGGAGTTACGCACATGCTCCCTTTCCAAAACACACGTCTACTAACGCAATAAAAATAATCAGTTCGATGGTGTTTCTTATTGACTTAAAAACGTATTCACTGTGTTTTATCAAGCATAGCAACTATAACTTTTAAAGTGCCACTTTTGTAATCAATTCGGCACCTTCAACAACACATTTCAAGACAATTACTGTCCAGGTTCATAACATCTGCCTTAAGCAATGTTCCCTTTGTTATTGCATAATCATTTTTGTTCGCAGGACTGTTATACTTGAAATAAAAGTGTACAGTGATTTAAACTGATTCATTTGTGGAGTATCCGTCAGTTGCCTTTATTCAAGAGTTGCACTTATTAAACTAAACCAAACGTGTCTGATCACTGTCGGATGAACATAAATCATTTACAATACCTACATGTAATGTCAAATAATAGAAATACATAAACCGATGTCTACTTACCCAACTCAATCTATTTCTACAGTCGGCCTACATTTTCCTCTCATTAAATAGGACAGTCGAGTGCAAACAGTGCTTCATGTTGACTTTTTAGACTATTTGAACAGACTAGTGGATCTTAAAATGTGTAGTTTAGCACAATCTCGATACAAATTTCCAGCTAATGTACATACTGTTCTGTAAAGTGGCATGTTAAGAGCATCTGCCTGAACTTTCATGTCTTTTACTGGCAGCAGCTGTAAAAGGCTTTCGGCTCTCCCCAGATCGCTCAGCCAGCAGATGCTGATGTATTTAACAATGGATGTTCCCGGGAAAGCCGGGTCTTTGTGGAGCGGTGCGAGATTTAGATTACATTACGTGGATGTCAGACGAGTTCACGCACAAGAGACTCAACCTCAGACAGCCTTTGCGAGAAGCACCGTGCCAGTTCCAACATGTGACCCAGGAGGAGAGACAGCTGATGGAAATAACAGGTGAGAGCTCACGTATTCACAAACAGAGACATAAAGGCACAGCTTGCTATTTTTTGGTGTCGAATGCATATTTTAGCGAGATCACTGTCACACGCTTAAACCGTGATGTCACTGAACATATAGGGAAATTGTATGCCCCCTTTGTTTTTTTTTATTGCTTTCAGCAATAAACGACAATTTGCATATATGTTTAAAGAGAATCCCATGATTTTTTTTATTGCTTAGACAACCTAATGTAATTTCAAAATTAGATTAGTTTCTTTCCTCTGCAGAACACAGAAGAAGATATTTTGAAGAATGTTTCAAATTGAATAAAAAAATCTATTTCTCTGTCTTCTTCGTATTTAAACACAATTATTATTGCATTTACCATGATACCATGGCAACATTATACTATGAACAATGTTAACCTGTCTCGTATTTAGCAGACTGAAGGTTGACCCAAGATGAGAGCTGTATTAATCTCACACTAACAGTTCTTTCTCTCAGCCTAGCGCAAATATTTGCCTCGTCCAAGGAATATATCATGAGGGTGAGAAAAAGCAGTGACTTTTTCTTCAGTCATCACTCTTTCTCCCTCTCTTTGGTGAGAGGCACAAAACAGAAGAATTGTCATGCAGCAAGACTTATGCTCTTACGAGTACACATGCAGCATGTCAGGGGTATAAGCGTTGTGTTGAGTCACAAGTATAAAAGTTGTGTTGCACTGCAGAGCTGGTGCAGTATGACAGTGTTAAAGACGCTGCTTCCGGTTGACTTTTTCTGCCACTGAACTAAAGACGTGTGTCATTGAGACGTAGATTGGGGTGAGATAAGAAAACAGTGAGTATGTTTACTGTACATGTGCACCAGTAATGTGATTATTTTAAAAATCACAGCACAGGGTATTTCACACTGATCCAACAAACGCAAATGACGACAAATCCAATGTAACACTCACTAACAACGTCAACACCACCAAACACCAAACATTTACATACAAACAAACAAACAAAAATACAAACAAAAAAACTAAACAAAAGACAAAAAAAAATCCAAAACCAACAAACACCAGCAAACGTAAACGCCAACAATCACAAACTCTAGTGGCCACTCCAAAAAAAGCTAAACACAAAGACTCACAACCCAACACCAATAAAATCTCGCACCAACAAACACCAACGGACGTCAACACCAACAAATGCCAATAAACACAAACTCCAACTGCAACTCCAACAAACTCCAACACCTCAGAGAGCAGCAAACGTCAACACCAACAAATGCCAACAAACAGAAATTACAATGGTAAATTCAACAAAATGCTGGGCTATCAAACGTCAGCAAACATCAACAAACTCAAGCACAAACAAACACCAACAACTGACAACAAACTCCAACACCAAAAAGTCTTACTTCAGCAGCAACGCACTCAAACAAACTCCATCACAAAGAAACACCAACAACATAATTCAAATAAAATACAAAGTCCAGCCTTAAAATACTACATTTGCGCAACAAGCACAATCTCTAGCACAAACAAACCCCAACACCCACAAATACTCATAAAACAACTCCAGCAGAAAAAACACGAATCAACACCAGCATCAACAAAGGTCAACACCAAGAAATGCTGACTACTAATGCGACTTTAAGACCCCATTTACACTTACACCAAGTACCAATTTGTTGTCGTTATCTGATTTTTAAAACTGTCTGTTAACACATTTTTTTAAGATTTGCCTTATTATAGGTCTGTGATGTATGTGGAGTTCACCCCTGGATTCAGGAACGTCTGTAACCCCTTTTTGCAATTGCAACCAAAATATTTTCGAAAACAGATTTCTGTCCTCTGAACCTCTAATTTGACCTGTTATCCCCACAGGGTTGGAACATATATTATCTCTGCTGTAGGCCACCGCCCAACACTTTCCTCCTCCATGTTAATTTTCATTCGACTTCGAGTGTAAGGATTACATCATTTACACAGGGCGAAATATCTTACAGACGCAGTCAAAATTTCTGCTAGTTTACATTACAGTAGCATTGGCCCATATCTGATTTATTTGCCCATATGAATGAGGCCTCCGATCTCGAAATATCACGAACTGTCACGAATTAAACTGACAGTGTAAACTTGGCCCAACAAACTCTGGCACAAACAAACATGAGAAAAAACATCAACAACTAACAACAACCTACACAACCAAAAATGACCAATAAACACAATCACGGACATAAAAAAACAAATACAAATTTCAGCACCAACAAACTTCAGCGCGACAAACAGCAACTCCAACTAGGGATACTCTGATTACTCGGCCATAGATCTTTATCGGACGAGAATCACATACTATGACTCGATCGTTACTTGCTAAACTTGGCCGATCTCATGAACCGATCTCAATTGATGTTATACATGATGAGTGGGGACCAACAAATTCAAACTCCAGTAGCAACAAACTACAATGGCAGACAACTGCAGAGAGCAACACACACCAATGAACTCCAGCCTCAAGAAACACCAAGATTGTAAATTCTCATTGACAATAAATCAAGAAAATGCCAAACATAATACATTGGTTGGGTCAGGTGTGCATCTGAATTGAAAATATCCTTTTTCTGTTAATGCTCATGCGCACTTCTTCCACTGGAACAGCCATTCATTTTAGTCACATGTGTGTCAAAACCGATTATCATTATTAACAAACCCACTTTTTTAATTTATAACAAAAATGTCAATCAAAAGGTAAATCCTTTTTTACTTCAAAATGTGAAAGCATTTTACCTTCACTTTGGCAAACATTTCAACTTATATAGGCTAACATTTTGCCCACCAAATCCATATTAATTGATCTATAATATAACTTTTAAATTATTCATACACCTCTAATAAGAACAGCATTTTAAAGCAATCAAAGCAGGTTGGGACGAGCCCACTTCAGGGCTTTTTTGGTTTGAGGCGTTATAGGGAAACCTGACTCCAAATCAGACGGTAAGGCCAACATCACAACTGAACTATTACACCAACAGTCTGCGTGGCATAGAGACTTTCTAGAGCGGAGAATGATCTTTATTAATTAGACCTGTCGAGCTCGCTCGGAGGTTAATGAAGTCACTCTCATGTTCCTCCACCTGATCACATCTGCTTCTCAGTGCGTGGCGCCATGTCAAAGGTCATCTATCCACCTGTGAGAGCCCAGCATGAATGCAGCCAGGTGTACTATTTTTACCCCAATGCCAATGACTTTTCTCAAAAGTTTTAACCTCGCTGTAAGTGAAAACTGGGGAAGCTTGTCATAAACTGGTTTGACTGGTGCATATCGTGCAGAGAGCTGAAATTGATGTGAAAACTAGGTGTATTGGAGTCGGGTTCTGAACGTTGGAGTGTAGTTTTCTGAAGCACACTGAATATTAAGAGACAGCAATACTTCTGTCAAACATACTGTACCTGAGATGATGTCAATACTATGGTAAAAAGTGTAAAGGAGATTACACACAAAAACAAATGGAGTGCAATGGAGCAGAACCGCATGTTGAACACAGATGCGTTTTTAACGCTCAGGTTTATTCCTAGCCACAAGAGATTTCTGATGACAGGCACTTGTGGAAAAAAGTATATTTGACAAATAATTCTGTGTAAACATACACCAGCAAAACAAGTGCAAATATATGGTGGTATTACAGTCCATTGCCAATACTTAAAGACCCCCTTTTTTAAACCCCCTAGATTTTGATGCGTTTTATATGGAGTTCATAAGCTTAAACACAACCATCTTATTTTTACAAAAAACTGTTTCAAATGCTGTTTGAAACAGCCCCGGATAATGACGTCATGGTTCTGTAACCAATCAAATCAACTAATTTGACCCCCTGGATCAACATAAACATGTAAGGATGGCACATAGATTCAGGCTGATATGACCTCTGCACCTCTCAGTTTCACTTTCAGTTTCATCTGGAATTCCTGATTGTGATTAAGTGGAGGCGGGGCTAATTTGCATATTTATGTGTCTCCATACTCATGTGTCTCCAAATTATTAATAAGTTGTGGTTGGTAGTTAAAAGCTATCAAAAGGCAGGAAAATATTTTTACAAGACAAAACTTTTAAATATATATTTTGATGTTCAGAGATGAGTTTTGATAGGAAAAATATTGAGCACATGGAGATTTTTATAAAATCGCATCACACACTGACCACGACTTTTGATTGGCTCGTTATTTTAACGGACATTAATACGCTTTAATTTTTATTTAACTTGATAAAATAACAACAGTCATGCGGAAGACATCAGACTGATGCATATGTACGTAGACATTTAAAATTAGTTCAGATGCAACATTACAACATGATGTGCACACCCCCCGGGGTAGTTGAGAGTCTGAAAACAAGATTGAATGTCAGATAAAGTTAATTACTTCTTTCATACACATCTTTCCTTGTTAAAATGTGCCTAAGTTGGTGTTTTGTGTTGCTCATTTTTAAGCGAATAAAATATAACAGTGCACCGTTTCTGAGACCCACAGCACTGCACGTTTTGTAAAACATTATCTGACACATTCAGTTCAGTTTACGGATCTCTTGGGTGTCGGATGCGAAAAAAAGGGAAGTATACACCGTAAAATTGGAAAATTATTTTTATTGTGTATGCAGATTTCAACAGAAGCAAATTGAATGAAATCTCAAAACTGTCTGCCATACTCAGTGGTTCTCAAAGTGTTGGGGGGGAACAGGCACTGCAGGGTGGGATGTAACAATAGGGATGTAACGATTCACTGAAATACGTGATGATTTAAACAGGCTGAATGTTTTGAGCCGCAGGGGTCACTGCGCTTACTGCAAACCCGCTTTACAGGCGCAAAAGCGGCGAACAGCATTCAGTTTGGTGACGAGTGTGGATGATAATATTGATGAGGTTCACACACAGGAAGAAGACGTTTACGCACACTAACAGCACAAAGAACATGATGCAGCACATCAACCGTCACAACGGTAAAAAGCTGTTTGCAATCCAAATCACACTGCCTGGAACATTTCCAGCATCACTCGCTGCTGAGATATGTGATATTCATATAAATGAATTTAAATTGTTGCATTGATGTGTGCAGCATGCATAGATATGGAAAGCTTCTGATTGTGGGACGAAACACGGCTGTATAGCTGTACAGTCAAGTGCATCAGACCTGACTACATCAGCGGGTCTTCAACAGACCAAGTTCTTAAACTTTCTGCTGCGATTTCTGTGGATGCTGTTCATCAAATAACAAAAAAGCAGGTCATTAAAAGCTATTGCGGCTCAATGCTGAAAATATGCATTTTATAAGGGATGCAGGTATTTTTGCACGTTGCTCAATTAAAAATAATAATTTTTCATTAGGTATTTTGTGAAATGATTTGGTAGACTGATGTGAGGTTGGGATCGAACAGCTTTGTTGGGGGGGCACAAGATTCTATTGAAGGTTAAAAGGGGGGCGCGTTCAAACAAGTTTAAGAAACACTGACGTTCCTTACAATTCAAAACTTAAAATCAGCAATAAAATAAGAAATAAACTGCATCATAAACTTAGTTTCCAACAAGCAAATAAGACATTTTTTCTAACAGCAACAATAGTCCAAACAAAAGATTTGCAGGATGGCTTTTACTTTTCTTTAATTAGAACCCTCTCACGCAGAAGTCACTAAAGAGCTTCTGGAACAGTGATGTTCATATGGATCGGTTCAATGATGATGGAGCGACCTACCCCTTAAAACATGCTTGACAGACTCTTAAATAAAGGCCTAAAACCCCATCTTTTCTGTGTACACCTAACCCATTAAAACCTCTCTCATTACCAACTCACTCTTCTATAAAGTTTTTTTTCTATCCAAACAGGTTTAATCTTGCCTTGTGTAACTTGGCTTCATTATCTCATCAATTCCTTCTAAGTCGCTTTGGAAAAGTGTCAGCTTATTGACTTAATGTAAATGTAATACAAAAAATTTTAAATCTGTAAATATAAGGTGAATTTTGTTTTTCATACTCCAAGGGCAATAAAACCAAAGTGGAATTTGAATCCTTTTTGAGGATCATAATTAATGTATGAAAAAGTGTATGAATGAGAATACCATAAAGAACGATGCATCTCCCAAGTCAGTCTATAGTAGGAATAGACCATCAAAATAGTCAAATATTTGAGAAAACTGAGAATATTAATATCAACTCTGAGGACTTGACCTAAAAAGTGTCATTATATTTAATAAATATCTATTAAATTGTATTTGTTTAACGTGTAAAGAAATCAAGTTCACCAACATGAAAAAAGAGTGCAAAAAGTTTTACATCCAAAACATACACGTTTGACCCAAAGTTTACTTCTGGTTTGTGTTTTTTGATTAGCATAGCTATATTTAGATATTTTGTCATTTATATTAAAAAAATTATTATAGTTTAAGTGTGTATTGATTTGTATTGTATAAGCCAATTGTTACATTTTGTTGTACATTCATTTTAATAAATAAACTGTATTTTTTTAGAATTTAAAGAAAAAGTATGGCCATGTAGCAATTGGCCTTGGTTTCGCAGGCTTCATTCAAATATTGGAGAGGCAAGTTTAGCCAAATAATCTTCTAAGTTTCATTTGCTTGAAATCATAAACAATCTATAGGCACTCTGTTGTTTGTGGATGTGTCTAAGAGGTTACGATTGGGCTTTTGTTTATGTTGTCACTCTGAAACCATTTATACTTCATCCACTTTTTAGTTTCAAGATATATACCTTAGTCGTTAAATTTTGGTTGACTGTTACTGTGAAACTTACCACATTTACTTTTACAGGATGACAAAGACATCTAATTTTTCGCACACCAAAAGCCAGAATGTCATTGAGAGCTTAAAGATTACAGGAACATGATACCAGGATCTTTCGGGGATCAACAGAGATGAGTAAATCATGTGTGAAGCACTCTAGTCTCTACAGTCAGTGAGGTGAAACCCTCTGCGGAGTTACTCATGTTCACTTCACCATACATCAACTAACCCATTAGCTGTAATAAGATCCATAGCAAACAGTGTGAAGCCATATGCAATTTTATGAGATTTCTGTCCGAGTAACTAATTGTGGTTAAAATCCCCAAAAAGAAACAAATAATACGCTGACTCACTGTACTTTAAAGTTTGGAAAATAACTCTCAGGAGCAATTACAGGGACATTTATTAAAGCAACTGAGATTCTCACATTCTCATGACAATGTACTTTTCTTTTTTTAGCAAATACAAACGCAAGACTTTTGCACAAATCCACTAATTGTATTGTGTGGAAAACACAAATGTGATTACTCTTCCCAACTTGATGTCTTCATTGGTATACGTATGTGTTGTCCTTGTTTTAGAAGATTTCCACTACATTTTGGAAAATAGTTTCCATTGACACATGAGCATCTGTGTATTACCAAATCTATCGTCTGCAGAACACAAAAGAAGATATTTTTAAGCATGTTGATGATTAAAGACATTGAGGATGTTGACTTTGATTGCATGGACGCAACCCCACTGAAGGTGTTTAGGAGGACTTGAGTTTGTGTTTTGCCCAGGGCCTGGATCCAGTTTAGATCACTAAAATAAATAGTTAAAAGTTCATTAATAAAAATAGAATTGAAGTCGATTTTCCCAATGTTGTTTGATTACCAACATTCTTTAAAATATCTTATTTTGTGTTTTGCAGCACAACCGACTTGGAATGATATCAAGCTATATAACCTATGTGTTTCCATTTTAAGAAAATAACAGGTTTTATTGATACTTTTAGTAAGTTGTCCTTTTTTTTCCAACAATGAGGCAAACCTAAGTGTCAAAAAGCAAAAACAAGATTGAACCGGAGGATTGAGTGTCTGTAGTTTAGAATAGATGATGTGAATTATTCTTTTCCTGTGGCTGTTTGCTAAGTGAGACGGTCTCAGACGAAGCCCCCGTGGAGCCATAATTCACGCCACTCACGACTTCAGAAGACGGACGCCATCACAGCGGTGATGCACTATCACAGACTCTGCCAAACACACACTCATACGACCTGGTGCGCGCACACACACACACACACACACACACACACACACACACACACACACACACACACACACACACACACACACACACACACACACACACACACACACACACACACCCAGGCTCAGCTGCAGATAGAGGCGACAGTCAGTATCACCTACTTTGGGAATAGTGTGGATGGTATGAAATCTGAAATTAGCAGAGAGAGAGACCGTTCAATAGAAAGAATGCAAGTACTATGATGCGAAATATAAACTATAAAGCCACTGTTCTGCTTTCAGCATTAATACTTCAATAAATGTAACATTAAAGGATTTCTTAACTCACTGCAGTGTTATAAATCTTGATATGCACTCATGGCTGTTGCTGCTCTCATGACATTTTGACTATAGAATTGGGCTTTACGTTCAATAACTCTTACAGTCACTTACTGTGTCCTTGTTCATAAATTCAGAGCTCAAAATGTAGTTCAGACAGATGGCGACGCTGCTTGGTGTCTAACCGTGATATATTGTCCTCATTACCATTATGCAAAATTTAAGGTGCCTCTGTAATATAATATACGGGTCCTTTATTAATTACATTAATATGATGATTTTAGTCCGCTCTTGCACAACTCCAAACCATAGCGAGAAGTTAAAAATGAAAGAGAATTAATTTTATTCATTCAAACTGTTTCCTAGAAACATTCATAACCCTACAATAAGTATTCAAATAGGGATTTGTCCCATATCATTTGTGAAACAGATGAGAATGATGAATCAAGTGGTGCAGCTTGGTGAGGACATACGGATATTTACCTGTTGTTATTTGTAGTTTATATATATATATATATTTATATATAACACTATAATAAATAAAAAATGACATTTAATTATAACAACTTAAAATTATAAAATTAAATATAAAATTAAAATTTTTTTATATATATACAACTATATATAATATATAAACAAATATATATATATATATATATATATATATTTTTTTTTTTTTTAAATAAACATTTACTAATTTAGCTATTCATATTTACTGAATTAAATTTTTTATATTAATATTATGTAATATTAAATAAATACATATTTATTTAGTTCATTTATAAAATTTCCCAATTCAAAAAAAGCCATTTTGTGGGTTAATATGTAAATTATAACACAATTTAAAATGACGTTAATTTATTTTGGATTTGACTTAATGTATATATTTATTATAGTGACTTTACACCTATAGAACTTTTAAAATTATTTTCCTTTATTCTTTAAGTTTTTGGCTTGGTTTAAATATTTAAGTAATATGTGACCCCGCATGTGAAAACCAGGCAAATGTCGATTAATCAAACTATGGGATAATGAGCATCACAGCATGACTTCAGGCATTTATTTCACTATACTTGTAGGTTTTGACATGGCCTTACTCAGTTAATAACAAATATATAAAGTTTAGCTGGGTTTTCATAGGCAGGGTCACATGTATTTGGCTTATATTTTATTTTATTTCTATAAAAAAAAATTAAAAGGGTTTTAGTAAACCACAAACCCTGCTCAGATTTCAAGAATATCTTTTGACCAATAGGAAATCACATGACGACAAAATAGAAACCACACACTAACACCTCAGCAACCACCTTGAATCATTACATTTTTCTTATTCGTCTTCTTTTACCTTTTAGGATTTCTAGTGGTCACTTATTCATGTCACCAAACTTTTTCAGGACAGGAAGAAGATGGCATGACATTTATTTTAACTCTGACTCTTTTTTCCATGCTATTTTGAGACAGTCAGGCTGGCATAGATCTCGTGCCATACGCCTGTGCCCGGGCATGATTGGCCTGTGTGCTCAGTCGCCGTGGGCATCAGTGGATCCATGTGGAGCCAGGTCACTCTCATATGAGCTGGCATCAGAGAGGTCAGATGGCCAGCAAACAGAATTGCTAAAATCAATTGCTAAAATCAGACAGTCTCCAACATGTTTTAATACAAGATTTTATACAGCATTATATCCAACATTTTAATTTATGATTTCATCTCGAAAAACATTGCTGGAGAGTGTGCACTCGAGAGCAAAATAAAGTCATGGAATAGAAAAGGTCAGCTTGGGCCAAATTGGGTTGAGCAGGGCTTTGCCTTAAAATACGTTGGAGTGCTTTTCTAAAGACTATTGCTTCATTGTTTTGATGTTATTCTACATTTTTAATGACCTCTAAAGAATACAGCATAAAATCATTCAACTTTCATGAAAAGAAATATAATGGCTTATATTACTGTTGAAAAGTTGAATAAAGAGCATTGAGCAAGTTGTAATGGATAAGTTTTTTAGGTTTAAAATAAATGAAAATCAGTACTTGAGGAATACTTTATGAAAGCCAATCTACACAGTAAAAAATAAGTTGCTTCTAAAATATTGCAAAAATGAACACTTATATTAACTTAACAATATTTTAAAAACATTAAAAAAACATTATTTTCTGTGAAAATAAAAAAAATAATTGATTAAAAAGCCTAAAGTTAATTTGTCAAAAATGTACATATATTTATCAAGGTAATGTAATAAAAAAATATATATGTTATATACACCCAATATGGAAATATTTAATTAAGATATTATTTATTTATTTATATATATATATATATATATATATATATATATATATATATATATATATAACATTTAAACAGTTTATTTCAATAAAATACAAAACAAAAAAAAGAGTAAATTTTTTTGGTGTGTACTTGTTTTTCCTTTAACGGTAAGCCTGTAAAACTGACCTCATACGAAATAACTGAAGTTACAAATCACAGGAAATGCCATAATTTAACTTAAGCATTGTAAGCGTGAGGACGTAACTTTACCTGCAATGCTATGTTTTGACCAGAGATGGCGCCAAAGCGTCGGAAGCTACAGATATCAGCTTCACATTTGCATAACCGGCTGAAATCCTTTAAATCGTAAAACAAGTTATTTTTCTCTCACGAATCACTACGACTGGGTTGTAATTTGCGTTTTAATGATGTCCTCAGGTGCAACATTCAGCGTTCCTTGTCGAGAGTCAAGACGTTGCGGTCGTTGGTGGGACCTTTAGATTAGCATCCAAACAAAGCTTTCACAAGGGCCATCCAACTTGACCATGCAGCCTTCAACCATTAGAAAGAGCTTTGAATATCTCCTCAAGGATAGAACCTCCACATCATCATTATGACCCGCTGATGCTAATGTTCCTACCATGTTTTCTCTCTAACGGCAGACCTCTGACTATAGATAGAAACCCACAGCCGTGTGAAGGTTACCAGCTGACAAGAGCATGATAAGGACATACAGAGCCATCTGTAATTGGCACCTCGGTGCTGTAATCGCTACATCAGTATGCCACTTCTCGGTTCATGCTCACATTCCTATCATTTAGACGGATCATTCCCCTTTCCGAGCTAATCTTCCTATTATCCTACATGCTGGCAACGCCTCGTAAGTCATAAGTTATTCATGATGTGTGGGAATTCTCAACAGCAATTCTGTTGGACCATAATCGGACTGCGTGGGTGGCTGTAACTGCTTCAAATGACCAAACCAACAGAGTGGCAAACAACATTCTTAACGGCTAAGGCCTATAAAACAACATTCATCGTTACCATAATGTCCAGCGTTCAAACTGAATCCTGAACAAAACAAATGCAAACAGACCATCACAGAACCAAGACACCGCAGAGGACACTTGAAAACCTGCATCGATATCTTCACTGTGGTTTCTTGAGGAACGTGCAGTTTGTAAGACAGTATCAATAAATCACAAGCTCCAATTTGGAAGTGAAAAACTGTCACTGTCAAAAAAATGAGATGGCGATTAATGGTGTGTCAAGCCATGGCCAATGAGGCCATTATTTGGAAACAGGACCATGGCACAAAGCCACACAAGACAAGGTCAGCTTGGAATAACACTCAGCCAAATTGCTTTGCATTTCATTGTTTTTTTAAGTCAACAATTGAAGAGCTTTTTTCCAAAATTAGTTTTTCTTACCCGAACGCATATATTTTGTTAATATTCAATTTATCTTTTTAAAATGGTCTGTCGGCTCAGTATGAACATGTTAAACAAAGATAGTTAAATAAACCCGGCCTCTAATTGTTCACGAAATGTATGACATCAGGGACAAAAAATGTAGCCAAAATTAATATAAATTAAATAAATGCAAATGTTCAGTCAGTTGTTTTACCCCCTGGTGTAGATCTCTCTGGCTCATCCAGACCATCAAAAGTTTAAATAGAGTTTAAAGAACTCATTTCGAAAGATTGAAAGCAAACAAAAACTTGCAAGCATTGTTATGTTGGATTGCATTGAACGAAAAATGATTGGGCGAGAGGACATATAGCATTAAGGCTAAAAACATTTTCAGGATTTATAGTGTTTTGGAAAAAAACTGCATCTTGCAGTACATTTTAAAGAAGAAAATAAAATTATTCGGCATGAGATGTTAATGAAGCAGAGGATAGGTTCACTATATTAGAATACGCCATAAACGCATACTTTTAAAATTTGGCACTCATCTCATTTTGGAAAAGAGATCTTCAATTCTTTGTTGGTACAGTTAACAGACTGTTAAGGTTCCTTATAAGAATATCAAGTGACATTCCAACAAATGGTGTCAATTCATTTTGTCACAAAACTGCAAGTCTACAAAGTCTAGTAGGATGTGGCCAAGTAGATTCTGCACGACTGTAGAACAGGCATTAAAACAATCTTCATTTTATGAAAAATTAACAAAGATACTTTGGTTATTCCAGTTAACGTGCAACCTAAAAAACTGCAGACAAAACAATTTAAAAAACAGGCAGTACATGCATGTTGATATGGCCTCAGACCTCAGATGATGATTCAGGCAAGGGGTTTAATGGCCAAGGGTGTGCCCGAAACAAACCATCCCGCCCATTACGCTCCATCAATTCCGCTGTTATAAACACCCACGTCCGAGTCATGCCCCGTGACAGGATGCTGAGATCTATAGGACCAAATACGCTGCCTGCTAAGAGGCCGTGCTGGGTTCTGAGATGGGGCAGTCCTCAAGCCAGGCCAGAGATAGGAGCCACGCATCTTGGCCGACACTATGTTCCCACGACAACGCGGGGTAGTGCCATCCGCACCCACACAGTAACTGGTGTCCCTCTAATCTCAGCCAACATTCTACCGCCCTCGCAAAAGAAAGTCCCGCTTCCCGTCCTAATGGAGCGTTTTTGTGCAATTCAATGTATGCAGATTGGTCCTTCATGAAAAAACTAATCCTGTAAAAGACAACTTATGATTGTGCTATATGCTATGTGTAAAATATCAACCAATGGATGGCTTTCGTATCATTGTCTCTCCATTAAGAACTTGGATAGGACAAAGAAATTTAAAATTAAGAAAATGAATTTTGATATTACGCTTCTGAGCATCTCATGCTTCATCTTCCATAAGCTACTTTGTAAGGGATATAAATGTAATAAAAGTGTACTTCAGCAGAACAGTTTCACCACGGCTGTCTCAGCCTGCACATTTCATTCATTCGTCCTCTACTGTATTCGGTACACATGTCATCCTCAAACTAACCCCCTCTTGTCTTGAAAGTCAGTCACTTTCCACGATGCATTTTGTCTTTATTATAGGCTGTCACATCCAATACACTTATTGTAAAATGACAGCTTTGAAAGAACAGGGAACAAGACCGGAAGGTTACTATATATATATATATATATATATATATATATATATATATATATATATATATATATATATATATATATATATATATATATATTTCATATCTATATATAGGGAAAGTCATGGCCTAGTGGTTAGAGTTTAACACCTAAACCTAGGGTTGTGGGTTCAAGTCTCGGGCCAGCATTACCATGACATCGGTGCCCTAGAGCAAGGTACCCCCCCAACTGCTCCCGTGGCACAGAGGCAGAAATGGCTGCCCATTGCTACGGATGTATGTGCATGGTTGGGGTGTGTGTTCACTATTGTGTGTGTGCACTTAGGATGAGTTAAATGAAGAGCACACAATTGGACTAACAAAGTAAACTTTTACATTGTTTATCTTGAATTAAATAATATTTAATTCATAATCAGTCACAAGAGGATCATTCTCTGTTTGGGTTTTAACGTTCTCACGTTACATAAATGGCTAAATGTGACCTTTCATATAAAACTAAACATTGTGAATGTTTGAAATTAGGATCCTCCATTGAATTTTCTCAATTACTAATTTTGTTTATTTTTGTATTAGCAACTCTAAGTCGTAGTCTGACTTTAAAATAAAGTCTCTAAAATGATTGTAGTGGTAGAAGAATTCGTAACTAGATGGATTTTCCTTGAAGCGTCTGGAAACACACGTAACTTGGTGTCTGTGTTGGTACCAAGTCGCACCCAAACCCTACTTTACGGCGTAATTCACGTTTTCCAACATCTTGAAAACAAGCTTAGCGACAGAATTTATGACGATGAAAACAGACAGTTGCGCTTATCAATTATAAAAGAGGAAAAATATTTCTTTACTGGAGTGAAAGTTTGAGCTCTCAAAACTTCAGATAGCGTTGGTGTGAAAACAAAGGAATTTAACATTCTTGTAATAACCCTAATATTAGCTTATTTTACATTAACATTTACATTTATTCATTTGGCAGACACTATAATCCAAACATAAATGTATGTATTTGTGTGTATATATATATATATATATATACATACTTTGTATAAACATGATCAATTATTTACCTATAATATCAAACATATTTATTATTTCTCACAACAAATAAAGGGACTTATGCATCTGCCATTTTGAAAAATTCATGACACATTTACATTTACATTTAGACATTTAGCAGACGCTTTTATCCAAAGCGACTTACAATAGTCGAGGAGACAATGAAGCGGTAAATAGCCGATACAACAATAGGTGAACAAGTGCTACAACAATGCTACCAAGTTACACAGAGAGAGAAGTTACAAAAAGTATATACATACATTTTTTTTTTTTTTTTATAGAGTAGGTTAGAAAAGTAGTGAGTTAGTGAGTTAGGTGTAGCCGGAAAAGATGAGTTTTTAGATGTTTCTTGAAGATAGAGACCGAGTCTGACAAGCGTGAAGCCAGAGGCAGATCGTTCCACTATCGAGGAACTGAAGCAGAGAACGTTCGAGAGAGAGATTTCTTACCCTTTTGAGCTGGTACCACAAGTCTCAGCTCATTTGCGGAGCGCAGAGATCTTGAGGGTATCCTCAAGGGTATACCTTTGCATTAGTGAGTTAAGGTAAGTGGGTGCTGAACCGGTGGTGGTCTTGTAGGCAATGACACAACGAATAATATTCATGGAAGGTGTTACAAGTCTGTCTATTCTTCACTTGCTGCTTGACATTGTCCTGTTTTCCATATGGGATTCTTTCGCAAACTGATCTTGCTTGGAAAGTCAAGGTGACTAAATATTTGTTTTTTCTTTATTCGAATCAGGATGTGATGTGTAACAGAACAGGTAACACACAAAGGCTAGAGAGCTTAACTGGAATCCCTGAGGTTACGACACACTGTTGATACACTACATTAAACCGCTCTGTGTCTCCTGCCACAAACAGTCCGCTTGTGGGAAATGCCTCTCTTTTTTAACCTCTTATTTTATCTCTATCTTAAACTCATTTGTGAAGAGTCAAAAGGACCATCTTTAGCAGAAATCCTCTGAGATGCTATAACTCACTCATCTCTACTTGAGCGAAGATCAAAAAATCTGTGATGTAACAGTCCTGAAGCCGTAGAAAAGATTTCCTACCGTAATACAAGCGTGAATTTAAACACAGATGAGATGAGGGCGAATTAAAACTTACAAATGTGGCCGTTACAGATTTCACAAAATAATTTAAAGCTGTAATCAAAACTCTCAGATAGGATCTTTAAAACTTCTATTGTATGGACAAAAAACCCATTCACATCAATGGGTACCACCGATGTTTGGTTACCAACATTTTTCAATGTATCTTTTTTTGTATTTTGCAGGAAAAAGAGTTTCAAACAGTTTTTTATGCACTTTAATGTTTTTTTCTTGTTTTAAGTATTAGATAAACAGTTCACTTTCGCTTAAAGCATCCATAATTCACTCATCGTATGTTATTTTAATATGTTATACTTTCTTTTTCCATAGACAGAGTTCGATGAAGAAGTCCCTCTGGCATAATTCAAAATATTCACTCATGTTTGCATTAAAATAACAGAAAGCAAGAATAAGATTTGAGAGTTACACTAGAGGAACCGATCAAATATCAATTTAAATCCGATTTTCCAAAAAAGAGTTTAACAGATTTTTATTTTATCATTTGTGGAATAGCGCCTCATTTGTGAGCATTTCTGTAAATAAGAATAATAGCAGAATCTGGGTAATCTAACTGAGAGATTGGCTGGATGAATGAATGGGAACAACCTTTCTTGCCTCGGACGGGATGGAGAATTCCCACATACACAGAAGAACACACAGGAGTCCAGGAGCTTCGTGTGTGTTAGGGGAAGTGTGTGGGTGGAGTCACACTGGCAGCACAGGTATGTGCTCACTAAAGCGTGTAATTGGGTAATGTGCCATCAGCTAACAAAGAAAACCAAGCTGGACTTTAGGTCTCAATGAATGAAACATGTGACAGTTTTTTTTTTTATAATTAAGCAAGTTTAAAATATCTTGAATGTAACTACACCCTGATCTACATTAAGTGTATACAAACACATGAATATGCAAATTAACCTCGCCTCAATTCAATCATGCTCTGCAATTCCAGATGCTGCTAAACTGAAAGTAAAACTAAGAGCCGACACAGCAGTGCCTAGATCAATTCGGCCTTAATCAGTGTGCAATTCTTGCATTTTTAAGAGTTGGACCACTGATCAATATAATAAAATACATTTATGTCATTGGTTAAAGGTTTATGACATCATAAATAGTGCCGTTTCAAAAATAATTTTTGAGCGTTATGACATCCTACCATAACTCTATAGGAATTGATTGTTAGCACCACACTTTTGCCATGTAGGTTTGACATGCTGAGACAGACGCTTTGTTTAGGGTTTTGAATAAGTGACCATTTATTTGAGAATGCTGCCTTTGCGCATATCTCTCTATGTCTGGACAGTTGATTTCAAGCCAGCTCGCTTAGTTTTGGAACTGAGTCTCTTTAATTCTGTTGGCAAGACATCATCCATCTTTATGCCATATTGAGGTAAGCTCACAGCTCTCAGCTGCAAACCCATGAGAGCAATGCCAGCCTGAAACAAACTTGACCTGACTTTCTTAGAGCACTAGCTTACCCACAGACTGTCTCAATGATGTGCAGTCAGCAGCTTCATGCTACTGGGACTACCGACTATGGAAAAGAAGCCCCTGACGGGCCATCCCTGGGGTGTCTTGGCCCATTACCCGACCTTTATTATAGCATTCTCCTGAGAAGCGTATCCCTCATCGTTCGGCCCTGGTACTGCCTGTCTACATGAACATCAAGTGCCACCTCTCAGTTGACTCTTTTCCGTTCGGCCTGCAAAATCCTGAATGTGATCCTCAATGACATTGTCCTTAGGATAATTCATCTTAGCTCACAACGTCCTCCATCATCGGAACACAGAGCAAATCTCTCCAGACCCTGCAATTGACCCTACTGGTACTGAGAGCAAGCCTCCACAGATCCTGCATTCATTTACATGTCCTGGCTTTGCTTCAGTCTCAATTTATATTCAACACCACTCACCTTCATTTAGTTTAGTTTTGGATTTGGGGTAAAAATCCCTCCAGACTCGAGTCCTCCTTTACTCAAACTAGATTAAATGAGATTGAAGAAACCCAAACTGAATCTCAAGCAATACGTGCTGCATCTAGAAGTACTTCTTTCTTAAAGAAGACAGACGACAAGTTTCGATTTTTCAATTAGTGAAAATGATGAAAATTACAAATGATTGTATTTTGATATAAGTCTGTATGCCATTTAGGCCAACAATGACTTTAGTAAATTTGTCCTACTAAAGTCAACCGTGAACCACAATGACTTGGATACAAACTTTTATTAAAACATCAACACAATACACTTATGGTTTGTAACAACTGCAAGAAGCGTTTGAAATGACTCAGGCTAATATTATCGGAACTCCCACCCACATTCTGTCGCCTTAAGAACAAATAAGTGGCAAAATGTTACAGAAATAAAATCTTCCTCTTGACCTATTCAAAGTGTGAGTGCATAAATAATCATTGCTCTTCAAGCAGTCTTCTAGCCCACAGAGACAGAACATCTAAATGTCACTCGATGATTCTAAGCAATGAAACCTCACTATGCGCAAACCGATTGTAAGAGGAAGTGAATGGAGAGCTGGCAGGGGACGCATCCCATGTTACATCACAAGGCAAGCTGGCACTGAGGTGGCTGCTGGGCACTATTCATGGGCACAGGCTGAGGCAGTGGACCCAGCAGGGCCAGGAAGAGCTATATGTAGCAGATGGGTGAGTCCTGCCGAGCAACAAACCTTCATAAGTCTTGGAGAAGCACTCCCTGCAGTCGGACTACTGTGATAACATCCACTCAATTTATTACCACGTTTCTCACCAGGTGACGCGTGGTACGGTCAATATAATGATAATGATTTTATTTTGGCTATTTTTACTGACAAGAAAGCAACATTTCTTTCTTTTATTGTGAAGAAAGACATGGTTTTGTGACTTTGCAACTAGCTTCTGCATGATCGCAGCCTTCAAGTTGGAAGGTCATAAATCATAGATGGATTTTTATAATATTTCCGTATTATTGAGCTAAGAACAATAAACTTGAACCCCAATGTCTGATTTTTTGATTCGTTTAAACAGAATTTTCACTAATCCTTGTATTTTCTTTTCAACACGGACACTTTTCCCATGAAAATCTTGATTAACAAAGTTTTAAATATTTTTTACCAGAACACAAGACAAAATGCTGGTTAGGAATCCTTTTTGCAGTATGGTATGGGTATGTTTCCCTACTATTTTACTTTTAAAGGGTGTTTTGATGGCCTGGAGAGGTTTTGAGATACCCTGACATTTGAACTTTTAAGTAGTAAAGTAACATGTTAAAGCAATATCTCCAAACATACGTGTTTTAAAGGAAATACTGTTTATGCATACTTAAAAAGAAAGAAGGCACTGAAAGGGCTGGAAAACACCGGTCATGAACCAGTCATAAAGTTCTGGATCATATAGACTGGAAAACTTATTATTGAAATAAAAATTGGAAATATATTTAAAATATATAAAAATACAAATATAAAAAATGTAACAGCAGTGCTATTTCACAACAAAACCATTTCAATGAACAGAGTTTCTCAATATACTTGCAATGAAGCACAAAATCAGCAGTATTTTGTCTTCACATAATCCTGCTATACAAATGATTTTTCCAGACTTTAATGAGTAAAAATGTGTAAAGTCATTACCATTTACAATAACTACGCCAATACTCTTTCAGGACTATAAATTAAGGACTGTAAGGATATATGAAAAGGATATCTTTATTCTGGGATTAATGCCCCCAACAATAATACAAGATCACTTCTCAAAAAATCCCACTGGTAAAAACTGTCATGTGATTATTGCTTTGGCATGTGTGCCGTAACACAAAGAATTATAAATGGGCAAAATTTGTGTTATTATTTTTATTAAGAAAAATGCATGTGACGACTGTTGGCTTTGTTGTTCACCTTTTCAAATCTTTTGGGAAGGCTTTGTTCTCCCACTTATGGTTTTACATCTTCGACAATTTCCAGCAATTATCAAGCCAGCTAATTTGTCTCAGTGACAGCCAAACAAATGCAACAAGTCCAACAGGAGGTCATTATCAAGCCAGCGCGGGATAATGTATTTACTAACGCCTTGCTAAACCAACAAAAAAGTGATTAAAGCTCCAGGCTACACAATTAACCTCTCGGGAGAAACTCTTTCCCCCAATACCTCAAACCACAACATAATGACTTTTCAGGCCTGGCTTTCAAATGTTCTTTTTATGGTGAAACCAATCCGACCACTGATGCTAAAAAACTGATGCTATAAAATGCATCTTACAGAACTAATACATTTATAAATATTTTAAATACAGATGGTAAAAACCTATGTCCCACTATAAAACTATTTGTTTGCAAAATCTAGATCTAAATGCTCCACAAAAATGCTCCTCGGGTAAATATCTTTGTTTTCTTATCACTGTTATTTCTTTATTTCTTTATTATGGGATTTTATTAGGCTGGTGGGATTTGTGCCCAGTCTGCCCACTTAAGGCAACCATTATACGTTTTTTACACACTTTATTTTCTGTGATGTCAAATAATATTCATTAAACACCAACCCTACAATCCCCTAACAGTATACAGCCATGATATTGTTTTGCTGACTTGTGAATTCTGTCGCTCATAATGGTGCATTCACTTTCTGTAAATAGAATTGATGCTTAGTTCATGGCAGAGAAGTCTCTTGGCGTGGGAGCGATCATTTATTCACTCCATTGCATGTTCATGGCGGTAATGGTTTTAAAGGCAGAAGCTACCGATGTGACTGATGCAACGCCACAGGCCTGTGAGTGAAGATAGACTTGTTGTGCTAAATTTGTGCTAAAAGACTGAAGCCTACGTAACAACAACATTTCTCACCGGAGATAATGTGCACTTCATGAGATGTGGCAGGATGCTGTGAGAGATGCTTTTAAGAGCCTTTATGCTCAGAATATAATATTTCAGCAACTTGACATTTGTCGCAGGTTGGCATTGTGAATTGTAAAGGACAATGGCCTTTGGCGCCATATACACTAGATTCTGCATGGACAACTTATATGCATGGGTTAAATTTTCTATTGTATGCATATGATAATCATAACTTATTTGTTGTGTGTGTTTGTTTATGTAAAGTTCAGTACATGCTTATTTTTATTTGTAATAAAACAATGTTTTCCCTATATATCATTGTAAATTACAACCCAGATCATGTCTAGGACAGAAATGTAATGCTCAACTTGAAAAAATTTATTTAGCTAAATAAACGAAAGAATATCGGTCAACGCAACAACACTGCATCAAACTCATTAGGGGAAATAAGTTCAAATTTTTAAGACCTCAAGCATATTTTATGTGTTATTTTACCTGTGATCTGCAAAGATAACCAATAGCAGTGAATTTATTCCAAACATAAATATGTCAAAATATTAACTGTTACTGTGTATCTAAATTCATATTCTTTAGGAAATACATAAATCTAGGGGGTAATCTATTCATGGAATGAATACAGAAAGTTCCAGATATAAATGTTTTTTCCTCCTCTATAAAGCTTTTAAATAGACCATTGTCATGAACCTGGCCCAAGCAGGTGTTAACATCTTAGCAGGTCTTGTCATATATGAACTTTTAACCGCTGCAACATTTCTCAACTTTGACACGAGTCCCATGAGGTTACTGAAGTGAAACACAAGTGTGGCATAGTAAATATCAACACCACAATAAAATCAATGCAATGTTCAGCACAGTAAGGCAAAATGTCACACATGCCTTACAGTTTAACAAACAGAAGAAAGGACTGGAAAACCTGGTTAGTGAGAAGTCACAATGGGAGACATATTATGGATTGAGTCACAGCCTTTACCCGATTTAATGATTCCAGGTACTACACGGTAGATGCAGATCAATGGGTTCAAACTCGAGTAATTAACACTGCATGATGCAAGCCATCCAGCCGATCATATCAGCTAATTTCTGCCATACAAATATGATCCGACCAAAATATATATCTGACCCAGTCAAATAACATATATTCTTTATCTTCAAATACATTATAAAACGTATGTTGTATGCACGATGCATAGCTTTGATTGAAGTCTAAATTGTAGTTCAGCTTGAGAAACGTTTATATACATATGTGTATTCACAATTAAATCGAGGTCTATTAGCATGACTGCTTTGGTAAAAATGAGAGAAAATTATAAAAATAATAAATAATAAATAATAATAAATAACAAAATAATAAAGGAATAGTTCACCCAAAAATTATCTGTAAAGATTTATCAACAACCAAAAATTTTATCAAGTTCCAAAAATGTATAAATTTCTTTGTTCTGCTGAACACCAAGGGATAAAGTTGAAAGAATGTTATTTTTGTGTCAATGTCAAATATCTTTTTTTGTGTTTGACAGAGCAAAGAAATGAAAACAGGTTTGAACCATCTTTAGGTTAAAATAATTCATGACAGAATTCAAACTTTTGGGTGAACTATCCATTCAAAGTCCAGATTAACCGGCGTTTGGGATTTTTCTTCTGTATTCCAATGTATTTCAAAAATGGAGATGAAAGTTGAGTTGGCACCAATGGATTTGAGTGTGCCAACATGTAGTGGCAGTATATCATTTGCGAGTCATTTCCAATGTGTTCCTATCTGTTATCAACTGTCCTACCTCAAGTTAAAATGCCCTTTAAATATATCTTAAAAAAGATGTTGCAAATTAAAATGGAACTAGAACACTGGATAATGACGGGGCACTGATGTCATTGATCCAAATCCTGTCGAGGCCATAATCTTCTTCACGAACCACAGGACAAATCATTCCTGCCCATTAACAAACATCCCATTGGGAATCAATGACAGGCACTTAAGCCTGACTACTTCTCCGGAGTGACCGAACTTAACGGCTCATCTTCGCCAATTCGATCATGTGCATGCTCGGCTGCAAGCCGTGTCCAACCTAGAAGAAAGAGCCATCGACGGGTTCAGCTTGTGGACACCTGCACTAGGTTATGGAAGCGCTCGACCATTCCCCTGTATCGAGTGTTGTCATGGAGCTGGTGGGCTGCTGAGTGATGAGTGAAGCTGAATAATCACTGCCACTCAAGTGCATTCTGGGTTCATTCTCCAACAGAAGCCATGAGTGGGTGCTGAGTTTATGCAGTGCAGACGCAGCAGGTTCTGTGATGGTGACGACTCCAATGCAAGCTTCATTACTCAACTGTGAGCATTGCATGATGGGAAATTCTTCCATGAGATAATGATGGAGGAAAAGGTAGAGAAGAACAGTCATGCTGTCTCTGGAGGATTATCTCTGACTGCATGTGTCCACTTGCATGGAACTGTACTTTAATTCATTCAGCTTTATGTGGTTTAATCTAAGTTTTAAACAAAGATTAACCCAGGGTTAAACATAGTTTTACACATTGTTTGCCTGATTTTCAGGTAGGGCTTTAGCATTTCTATGAAACTTCTGAAGACAAGCGTTCTTCATGGTCTTTGAGACTCATCCCGCACTGCGGTATTAAGAGAAGGAAACGAGGATGTGTTAGATTGTAGCAGCCGGCTATTTTCGCGACAAACAACCAATCATAAACCACCTCACTGCTTACATCATGAAATATTCATGGGCTTTCTAGAGTCTCCAAACTTCAGCATCTGAAATGTCAATCTGTTGTTCCAGGAAAATGTTCCACATATCATCATCTGACAAAAGGCTCGATGCAAGCCTGAAAAACTCTTTGTCAATTGTTCCTATTTGGCTGGATTGACCTATAAAACTAACAGCAATAAAATGAGTTGAACCAACAACACAAATTCCAGATGGAACTCAATTACTTTCACATCATAAAGGCCACAAAACACTGCAGATTCTTCTAGCTGTTGTACTTCAGTGATACATTTTTTCACATCTTGGACTGCAGAGACCACAAACGGTGTTGGAAAAATGTTAAAGTAATAGTTCACCCCCCAAAAAATAGTGTCATCGTTTACTCCCCCTCTTGTTATTTCAGACCAGAATGACTTTTTGGGTAACGTTGGTAACCGAACAGCAGTGGCATCCATTCACTTCTATTGTAAGTCCCAAGCAAGTCAATGGGGGCAAGTTGCTAACCTTCCTCAAAATATCTTCGTTTGTGTTCTGATGAGAAAGAAATACAGAATAGGTTTGAAATGAAATAAGGGTTTGTAAATTATTAAAGGATTTTCATTTTTGGGTGAACATTATTTTAACATAACGCAATCTTATTGAAAAGTGTTACCTTTTGTATTGAATGCTCAATGACTTATGTAAAAAAACATTCATGATAAATTAAATATAGAATATATTTAGACAAAAGCCTGGTTCACAAGCCATATTTTCTGTCCTGTTTTAATGTTTCCATTTCATTTTTCTTCTGTCCCCAAGGATAGCATTAATTCTTTCCTAGAACTTTCTTCGTCCTGCACTTGACATCTTTATTACTTCATTATGCATGAACTTTAAAATTAATACTATTACAAAAAGAAGATAGAATGAACATAAAGTTTGGATTTATTTTCATCGCAAATGTGTGGAAAGGCAAAACTTAGTGGAAGTAAAAACTTCTTACTTCTGCCATTTTTATATATTTGCAAACAAAACACAAATCTGTGATCTTGACCACAGAGGGATTCCCAGAAAAATAGGTTTTCACTTTCTTTACCCTAAATATGATCAGAGATATCTTTCTGGAAGGGGATGTATTATGTACACAGAAACTCGCATACACTCACACACACGCGCATACACACATGCGTTCACACACAAAAGACAACTGAAATGCTGTAAGTTTGGATTATGTGAAATGATTCATTTGACGAACAGAAAAAATTAAGTGGTTTATGCAACAAGCTTGATAAAAAAATTATAACATTAAAGTAAACATGTTTTCAGTTAAATAATTAAAACAAAATGAGACCCCATTAAGAAATTTATTTTCATAATTAATACATTGATATTTTGATATAAAAAAATAACTACAATAAGCCAAAGATGTTTTTTAGAATTATTATTTTATACTACCTGACTTTCAAATATAAATAGCTTGTTTTGTCAGATAATCCAAACCATTTTAAACTGGATTAGATTACAGTTTGTACTATGATAAAATGTATAAAACATCACTAACAGTGGTCGACGTTTATGGAAAATGTGTAGAAAACAAAAGCAGTCATAAAAAAGCAATTCATGACCATAAAGCGTCAGCCAAATGAATAAATGTAAAAGTAAATGTAATAACCTTTTTAAATGCTAGGCATTTTCACAAATGATACAGATGTTACATCTTATGATTTACAAAGAATTGTTCTCATCATGCCAGCTCATTTAAACTAAAAGTTTAGAAAGTAACGTTACAGAGCCCTAAGAGTTTGGGTTATTTATCATGGTTTAACACTGTTAAAATATTTACTGTTTCCCAGGATATTTCTGGATGTATTTGTTTTTGCACTTTTATGATTTACTGTACCCTGATAAGAATATTGTTTATAATTAATCATTGCTAAAACCTTAAACCCTAAGCATTCTATTCATTTGTTGTCCAAAGAATTTACTTGTGTGTTCATAAATACATTGCTTTAAAAACTAATACTTCATACACACAATCCCACTTTGTAGGCATCACTGTCTCTGATGTCACAAAATCTGTGGCATCATAATTATAATGTATACATTACAAAGCATTGAACAGGCCGACAAAGAAAAACTCAAAATAACACATGACAGCAGTCTAGGCTGACATGATTGCCATCTTATTGCATTGACCCGGCACTTGCTTGTGACCTTTCTACCACAACCTGGTACCATCTGTAAACAGGACACGTCTGTGACCTTCTCCAACTAGCTGTGAGGAACAAACCCCCTCGAATCCGACCTCTTCCCCGACCTTCAACCTAACTATCATGTGTCATGAGATAGACACAGATCTCTGGGGATCTCTCAGAGAAAGAAGTAGGTTTTACACAACAGAGATAGAATAAGCAACATTAACACATCAAGGAGCATGAATTTGATCCATTTGTTCTTATGTGTTCTACAAGGGTTAAGAAAATCAAGTGTACTTAACTGTAGCAACAATGCAAGTCAATGGGGACTAACATAACGACTGAATGTTTTATAAGATCGAAAACTCAGCTACAGCCTAAGTCATCTTGCACATATCTGAGGTCCACAATTGCAAGCAGCCATCGGATTCTCAATCAAACACAAGTTTGCATTTCATCGCACATCCAAATAAACATGTTATAACGTGTGAAAATAGTGAAAACAGAAATAGTGTTTAACTGATGGATGGTAGTCATAGCATAAGTCAGTGGATGCTTTAACTGCCATCGCCAGCAATGACTCACAAAGGCTTTAACACATCCCAGTCGGATTCATTGGAGACGTAACTTTCTTCGCACTTTTATTTTAGCACATTGATCTTCGAACATCCCATCATCATGCAAGTGCTAAATCCTCCTTTTTTATAAGAGAAGTGCACATTATTAGTGGCTCTGAGGCCAACAAGCAGATCCTGCCGTCCTTATACATGCTTCCAAATCTCCATTGGAGATGTTGGATGTAAACAGAGCACTAAATACACAAGAAGCAAATGGGAAGTGAACTTAAAAACACTGCTATAAGAAAAATAAAGGATCAGGATTATTTTAAGAAGGTGTAAAAAATGAAAGTGTAGAAGCTGTGATTGGCATTCATATCTGATTGAACAATTACAGATTTATTAAAAACCTGGTTTTACAGTCCCTAAGGGACAACGCAGTTACTATTTCCCATGTCAAGTTAACCATCAAGATACGAGGAATCAGAAGGGAATAAGACACCCTGTGGCCTTCCAAAACCAAACCTTCTTTAACTTCTGATCATTTCTGAACACATCAAATCCTCAAACAATGTGCTAAGCAATATATCAGCTTCACATGACTATCCACCGTAAATCTATTCATGTCACGCTTACCCCACAAAAAAGTCTGGATGTAATTTTAACCTACAGGATCTTTTAAGTGCAAAAATTCAACAGAAGCTTTACATTGTTCTGTTGTGGACTGGACACTTCTGCAGGGTGTATCCCAGCCCCAGGAATAAATGTGTGATTATTGCATAGCATTGTCTAATTTCGAAGTGTTTCTCTCTTCTTTTGCATGCGTTGTTCCAGAATTGTTCTTTTTACTGAAAGAGGATGTCTATATTATACAAGTGTAGCCAATATTACCGTTTAAAATCAATGGGGTGGATTTAGAGCCCCAGACTAAAACTAAAGAGATTCAGTTGGGGTTTCATGGATAGTGAGTTGGACTTGTAAGGTTGTGGGTTTGGATCTCAGTGCCAACAGACAATCACTGAAGTGTCCTTGAGAAAGACATCTTTCTCTTGTTTGCTCTCCAGTGATGATCGACTACTGAATAATACTGTATGTCGCTTTTGGATGAAAGCGTCTACAAAATGAAAAATATAAAACAATTCTTTACTTTGCTTGGCTAAAAACTTTGTATCAGATCTTAAAAGTTAAATAAAAGTTCTACCTTCCTGTTCCCACTTGTAATTTTTAAAACTGTCTGGCTTTCATTTTTATGGACACTAAAGAAGAAGAAAAATGGAAATAAATGTCTATAGATCCGTTCACTTCTACAGCATGGAAACAAAGTCAATGCACGTGTCAGTTACCTACATTCTTTCAAATATCTTCCTTTGTGTTCTGCAGAAGAGTAATGTTCTTTGGGTGATATACTTTAAAAATAAAAATGGAATAAACACTTTAAAATATATTAGTGCCGTTGTTTTGTCTTAAGACGCTCATGATTAATGTTTTAAAGGGAAACCACGCAAAAATGTTTTAATATTAATTATATTACTCAAGTATTAAATATATTAATTAAATATATATATATATATATATATATATATATATATATATATATATATATATATATATATATATATATATATATACTCAATTATTAAATATATTAATTAAATAATATATATATATATATATATATATATATATATATATATATATATATATATATATATATATATATATATATACTCAAGTATTAAATATATTAATTAAATATTAATTAATATTAATTAACTTGATCTTCACATAGAAAGAAAGCAAAAATATATAAATATAGTTTATGTATTTATTAATAAAATCACATGTAATGTTTACTCTAGCATTAGTTATTTTTCTTAATTTTAATTAAAAAAAAGAATTCATATCATAAGTTAATTTTGGGGAAATGATGACGTAGGAGGTGCATTGGAATGAGTGTCCCCAAAGGTCAAAGACTTCTCACTATTTATAACATTTATAACAGTAAACCTTACAAAACAACCAAGTGTGTGTTTGTGCAATAAATAACGTCACATACATCCAGAATAAAAGAACAATAAACTTATAAAGGGAAAGCTAACCTGCAATACTCATGACAGGCAACTACACAAATATAAACACAGCCATTTTACACAAACTCTTACCAAAGAGATTCCATATGATCACACAAACATTAAAGATCGTCACATTATTCACAAATACACAACAAACGCGACTACACGAACACATGACGGGATGTAAACAATCTCTGTCACTCACCTCCGTGTGGACACGCGTGCTGTTTCTACTGTGTCGAAGAATGTGCCTGATGTTTATTAACGAAACAAATCACAAAATAGTTTTTGTACGACGTGCCGTGCGTCCTAATTAACTAAAAACACCTTATATACATATTTTCTTGCATGGGTGATGTTAAAATAAAGTTTGTTTTTATTTTTAGCAGTTAAATTCAAGGTTTTTGATCAGGCGCGCATCGGGAACATACTTTTTAGGGTCCTAGCGCCAAACTGACAGGAGTGTTTTCATCATGGCGGCGTCCAGCAGAGCTCAGGTGCTGTCACTCTACAGACTCCTGATGAAGGAGAGCAAGAAATTCTCATCTTATAACTACAGGTATATATTATAATATATGTTATTATATCAGTTGGAGATGTTATTTCATACAGGAGTTTTTTTGCTGCTTATTTTGGTATTTTGTTTTATTTGAGGGGTTATGTTATTTTAAAAATGTGTGTTGTTTTGTGAATTTGTGGTTTATTTTTAATATTTATAGCAGGTTTGCAAATTACATAAAGATTTATTTTTCAAAAAACAAATGACATCTATTACTTTATTATATATTGTATTTATATGAGTTAAATATTGTTATATTCTTCATAATCAGCTGTTGGTATTATATGGACTGCTTTTATTGGGTTGTCATTCTGATGTCTGGTCATTATTAGGTCTGGTACGATTATTAAAATAATAATCAACCCAAAATGAAAATATTGTAATATTTTGCCTTTATTAACAGATCTTGTGTTTGACTGCACACATTAAGAAGATACAAGGGATCCGTGTCACTTTTGCACCCCTAAACTTATCCGCAATTACTGTTCATTAAACTTTCATATCTTAAATTAAATTAAAATTAAAAATGTAATAAAAATTCCAGACATCCCTGCATGATACGGCGGATCAGACTATTCTTATATCTCAGATGATTGTTGTTTACATAAACGTTTGCCCTTATAAATATGTAAATTATAATTGAAAACATATTCAAAGTTTTAAATGATATCTTAATCTAAAGTAACCATTCACATATAATTAAATTTGTGACTTATTTAAAAACTAAAGTGTTGTAAACACGGTCTATGACAATTTTTATTATCATCAACTCGCTATTATCTTTTACTAAACTAATGAATAATGAGCCAGCTGAGAATGCAAAGGTTGTGGGTTCACATCCCACAAAACACACAAACTGATAATAATGTGAACTTTAAGTGAAAGTGAAGGTGACGTACAACTAAGTATGGTGACCCATGCTCAGAATTCTTGCTCTGCATTTAACCCATCCAAAGTGAACACACACAACAGTGAACACACACACACCAAGTGTGCACACACACAAACAACCGTGAACACACACCCGGAGCAGTGGGCAGCCATGGATGCTGCGGCGCCCGGGGAGCTGTTGGGGGTTTGGTGCCTTGCTCAAGTGCCATGACTTCCCCCTTAAGAAAGAAGCATCACCCTCATACATTATATTTGCTTTAGAATGTTAAACATGTAGTGTTGTCAAGTTCACATTTACATTTAATCATTTGGCAGTCGTTTTTATCAAAAGTGACTTTGCCAATTATCACTGCGGAGCAAATGGGGGCACTGGGATTTAAACCCACAACTCTTCGCTTACAAGTTCAACTCTCAAAATACTAACATAGTATTTCTGTGCTCAATACACTCCCCGTGCACACCCAAACACTTCGAAAACGTTCTTTTATATATGCAACCAATCAATTTAACATAAGATTCACAGTAACTGCTTGAGAAAAAGTATCTGCCAAATGTGTAATGTACATTATAAACTAAATGTTAAATTGTTTAATGATGATTTACGAAAAGCTGCTTTGCAACAATGAAATGGAATTTAATCTTACATTTAATTAAATTTAATCTTATTAAATGTAAGATAAATGTAATAATGATGTCCGTTAGCCCTAGTCACTATTTATTTTATTGTATGGAAAAGATCAACATGACTAGCCTGTCCGACTTCTTCTTTTTTTGTCAGAAAAAAGAAACAAGTTTTAAATGATCTGATCGTATATTAATAATGACACTGGCATTCCTTTAATTACAAGTAAGGGACATTCAGGGGAAATCAAGCCATAATATAATTTCTACAGGGTATTCTACATTCACGGTTTTCGTATCACAGACAGCAATACACATATTAAAGTTTTAACTCAATAAAAACCTGACAGAAAAACGATAATCCCCTTATTTACATTCTATAAAGCTTTGATATTCTTTTTGAAATCTCCCAGATGCAATACTGTTTGCTTTTGTAATCCTTTAAGTTTGCCCGCACACAAATATTTCTATTGAAATTCAATGACTGTTGTATAAGGCACATTTACTAAATGTATATATGTAAACGTGCATTTAACCAATTATAAATTTGAATAAAATGCAACAATAAATGAAATATGTAAACAATTTCCATATTTGACGGTGCATCCAAAAGTTCTAAAATTATGCACGTTTTTTAGGGCAGGAAGGCATCAAGGCATGTTCAAATCCAACGCAACAACACTCAGCAAAAATATAAACGCAACACGTTTGCTTTTGCTCCCATTTTCATGTGGTGAACTCAATAATAAATAACCATTTCACTCAAATATTGTTCAAAAATCTGTCTAAATCTATGATAGTGAGCACTTCTCTCACGTAGGTGAACATTCAATACACGAGCATCAGCTCTGGTGAACATTCCTGCTGTCAGCATCCCTATTGGCATTGTGCTGTGTGATACAACTGAACGAGAGAGAGAGAGAAGAGAGAGAGAGAGAGAGAGAGAGAGAGAGAGAGAGAGAGACAG